>JAFELO010000388.1:701851-723963 GCA_017140195.1 Eumaeus atala | reverse complement strand
GGGGGGGACACGAGTAATCGGAGCCTTAGACGACTACCGATGCCCATAATCATCCGCATTGTAGTAATGCAAATTCGTTGCCCTTGTTTTCTCCTCCCCTTTTAATGGTCCACCGGCTACTCACAAACTTCACGGAATCCTGAGTACCGCTGCTTAAGATTATAATATAGTATGCTCTCGTCTGTTATACAATTTTATTGATAAGCTCGTACTTCGCTAATTGCCGGGTGTAACGCGTGCATTAGCATGCACGCTACAGCAACGGGCGCGTGGCGGCGCGTGCGCATCTAACGGTCAGCGGTCATCGGCCAGTGGGCACGCTTATGGGAACGTTACGTCATGATATATTGCTTATCTCAATTTCGATTATTCATTATCATAATGCACCGCATTCGACAGTGACCTAGAGTATTAGTAGAAAATAATTTTGTGCCCATTGCTGTTGATTAGGGGGGTATCTTGAATGCCGTCGAGCTGTCACCCGTGGATCCGTCCGTATTGCCGCTAATTTAAATGAAAGTTTGGTTAGACTTTCACGCAGAAACGGCTCAACGGGTTTGCGTGAAATTTGACACCAATATCGAATACAATCCCGAATACAATCCACAATAACGTGATTTTACTTTTTACCCACACCATCAAAGATCTGGTGGCAAAAGCGTCATCGGTTTATCAGTGGTTAGGCGGAGTGGACCCCAGCCCACGGGCCCACTAGCAGATGTTTCGCGTGGTCTTGACTGAGACGTCATGAGGCCACCTTCATATTGACGACAACAGGATCTTCGCTGACGCCTGACGCGGTGCTCTATGGTCTTCCCTATGTCTATGTCCTGTGGATGTCGGCCGGGTGATATTGGTGCCAATGTTTAAACGAGTCCGCGCTCGTTGTGGCCGATAAAAGTCGAGGGATGCTCCCGACTGTCGGACGTTTCAAATGTTTGTAGCCAACGGCAGCTTCTTGCTCCCATCTGGCTTATACCCAGACTACGGTCTAGACTTCTCAACTATACACACATTTATTAATGTCTTAAGTTCACGCGTTTTACGGATTTTATCGCTGTTTATTCAACTATTAACTAGCCCGGTGTATGAAACGACTGCAAAGGATGATCCGTGAGGCTATTGCACTTATAAAAAGATCCAAAATTTCAATAGAGAAGATGTCTGGGTGCTCCGCTCTGCTTGGGACCCAGTGATAAACATAATCAAATCAAAAACTAAACATAACATCTCAAGACAACAAGATATTATAAGTAACTGTGTGAATGAATCCGAACAACAAAATAATTATAACTCTTCGTGTACTTTTAATAACGTGACCACGGTTGCTGTATATCTTCTGAAACGTTGGGCTAGTTAAATAATTAAATAAATCGCAATAAAATCCGTAGAAGTAGTTTTATTGTAATATACACATTTAATTATTACGAGATCTAATCCGTGCACATAGGCATCTATCTACAATTAAGCGCAGAATCCATCCATGCTACTCGCGTCCAACGATGAACACACCGTAGATTTTATCACCTTTTATTTACGAGAAGAAGAACCTTCACATCGCATCGTCCTGGATGTATTGCCAACCAGTGTGGGATTTTCAGCACTCTAGTGAGACAACCCTATCGATTAAATTGCTGAAGCCCTTATCCTTAGAAGGATTAGATGACCTCAGATCTCGTCAGCTGATCGATGGGCGACCGCCACTTTCCCTTGCCGTACACATTTACGTGTCTGTTTTGTTGATTTACCGTCAAATGCTCTTACATTACGCCAAAACATTCAAGTATTTACACAATTCGAATTATGAAGTACTGAGTCTTATGTTGTGTTCTAGTGGTGTGAATAACTGTGATATATAAGTGCAACTACGAGGGGGGAGATGTCAGCACCATGAGCAGGCAGTTGAGCAACGTGAGCATACAGTCCTACCAGGACTACCAGCCCTCGAGGAAATACGGTAATATTATACGCGTGGTGGGGCACGCCGCTAACTTATACACGGCTGCCCTGTCCCATGAAGCACATGTGGACATTTGTATTGTGTCTATTGTCGGGACAGGAAATGAGTGGAAGTGAATCTGAGAGTCGTCATGTTCAAGGTCGTAGTGCTTATGCCCAGGAATTCGGGGGACGGGAGGCTCGATATGTATCATTATAATCTTTATAACGTCTTATCGGTCCACTGCTGTACATAGGCCTCCTTCAATGAACGCCAAGACGACCGATTTCCTCCTACTCGCATCCATCCCGGACCGGCTACCGCACGGAGATCGTCTTCCCACCTGGTGAACGGTCGACCATCACTTCGTTTTCCTAAACGCGGCCTCCACTCCAGAAACTTACTGGCCCATCTGCCATCTGTTCTTTTGAGGGTGTGACTAGCCCATTGCCACTTCAGCGAGCTTATTCTTCGCGTGATATCGGATACTCTAGTTCTCTGCCTTATAACTTCGTTGTTATAGTAATTATATACATATATACAGCTTGATCTACGCGTGTTCGAGTGCAAGCTCTTGACGGATGGGGAAACGGACGGACCTTTCAATAATTTCAAATGCTGGCTCCTCTCTCGGGGTCCAACTCCGAGTCGCCCATGTATATATAAAGCGAGCTCATGTGTGTGTCCGTGTGCAGGGCAGCAGTATGAGCCGGGCGGCTACTCGGCGGTGGTGCAGCAGCGTACCAACATGACGCAGAGGGAGGACGCGCTGAAGTTCGAGCAGGGCCGCATCAAGGCGCTGCAGGAGGAGCGGCTGCACATCCAGAAGAAGACCTTCACGAAATGGGTCAACTCGTTCTTGCAGAAGGTGGGTACTAGTGCTGAAAGAATCCTTGCATACACTTTTGTAAGAGGTAGCGCCATGCTGCATAGGAGCAGATAGTGCCATGTATGGTACATGACACTACAACGTAACGTATCGGCATTATTATGTCGGTTGTGGTTGAAAAGCTCCGATTGTTCGTTGGTCCCGCTATACTATAAAAACAAAGGTGGGATTTCTGTCACAGCGTGACTGCGTGTACAACAGCGCAGACACAGGTGCACTCCCTGCTCCCTCATTCTCCTATTCCGATGGGACGGCACTCGGACACGACCGGAGAGAAGTCAGGCGCAGGACCGACGACTAGACTCAGTCACCGAGGCTCGCGGTGACACCGCCGATATAAATACCTGCAACATAAATGGATTATTAATTAGTACATCAATACATTGTTATGATTAGCTGATTTCCTAACGGATCAAAACGGATGTTTAGTTATAATTAGGACGGGTGTGATTCCACAACGAGCACCGTTACACAAGGTCACAAGGAGTCACTTAACGGGAAAATTACTCCACGTCTAAGTTTGGGCTTTAGCGTCTCATGACCTAAATACAACGTGTCCAGATGTGTTAGTGAGAAAATCTAAACAATCTTGAGTGTCCTTTATAGTATGGGTGCTAACGAGCAATGGGAATCTTTTTACGACTACCGATGCCCATAAAAAATGCGTACAATTACTATACCGATGCGGTGCCCTCCTTTTCTCCTCCTTCCCAATAGGCCGCCGGCTACTCACAAACCGTTCGAGACGTGAAGAAACACAGACAGCTGCGCTTTTTACCACTTATATTATTTACTTTATAACGTACGGCCACACTAGGACTGTTTGGTGAAGGAGGGGGGGGGGGCCTAGATGCAAGTGGCTCGTGACTGTGCACAGCGCTCTTTAGGGGAGGCCTATGATGATGATTAAGTCTTACAAATTGCGTGGTTCGTTATCTCAACTCCTTCCTATTTTTGTGTCGTAGCGGTTAGCATTTCTAGCCCATACACAAAACACGTTAAAAACAAAATAACGAACTGTTAGCTGTCCCAAATTACGATTATTTGTATAGAAAATCATTGTGGTGTTCGAAACGGCAGCAGCAAGCAGCAATCGATTGTACAAAACTACCGAGGGACTGGGGCTAGTGTTAGGTTTCAGAGGTAGTGCCATGCATGCAAAAAAATCTGGTTAAAGCCGAGAGGAGTCGCAGGGTGGTGGCTGGTTGTCGCGCTCTCTGGGGGAAGCTTACGTCCAGCAGAGGACGTCTCCTGGCTCCTGATGATGATTAATGTAGCATACATACTTAATGTAGCATACATACTTAATGTAGCATACATACTTTTCATGTAAATCAGTCGTTCCTGAATATAAATGTTTAGAGGCGCAGGTGACAAATTAGCAGTTATAATTGTGACGTCAGCTTGAAAAGGTCTAGAATGTTCGTTATCGCGGCTGTGTCATCGGTAATGACTGTGTGACTTCATGATGACTCGTGTCACGGATTGTGTGTCAAGTTGAAGGTATGCCGCGAGGTTCCGTAGTTCTGAGAAGCATGTGCTCTAGTAGTGGGTGTGTGTTGCCCACTATTCGTCCTCCCTCTAATGGGTCAACAATGATTTACAATCGCACGAAATGCGGCACTACTTTATATGCAAAACATCCGCCGAAATTCGGCCTGTCTGTGTATTACCATGTACCAGTTCTCTGATCGAAGCACTTGGCACGAGGCGCGCTGCTGCTTGTTGGCTGTAGTAATGCATGCGGCGTGCACATCAAAGCGGCCAGGATGATGTCACGCCAGGGTCAGATGTGAGCGGTCAGGCACTGACGGCGGTGACCATCGCTCACGTGCTACTAGGGCAGTCCCATTTCTTTTCTACGTTTTTCGAAGATATAACTCTAATTTGGAGAATTAGGTACCGCTGATTGCAGGAACAACATTCCGATATCCGGTATATCCGATGGGAATACGTGTTTCTGTGTCATACGTGTATTTAAGAAATATATTAACGGTTCAAATTTGTTTCCGTAGAAACTTGTAACGCAAGTTCTCATGAATACCGCCGGACTAGGTTAGTGTGCTTGTAATTATTTGTCATCATCAACGCCATGCCGTCTGTTACTGATCACACCGCTCTCATTAGATGATCAGACTTATTACTGTGCATTAGAACAATAAATTTGACAATCTGCAATTTTGACCTAACAATAAATGTCAATCAGTGTATGTAGCAGTGTTAAGATAACGATTTGTATAAGCTAACTTCTGTGGTATTCTATTTTAAACTACCAGCAGTAATTTTCTCCGTACTCCACCCCCAAAGACGCACGTGAACAGTTTCGTAAAATTGGTTTTTAGCAAATGTCTGCACTCTGAAAGGGACCTATCTGCCAAATTTAAAGTTTGTAGGTTGTTATACTTTCTGAAATTTCGGGATTAATCAGTGAGCGGTATCTATAGATTTTAAAAAGGAGACCCACAGTTTTATCGCGTGTTTGTAGGTAAGGTTGGAACCGGTTATAGAATATGACCTTCATTATAAAATTTTATGAAAATATTATAACATGTGGGGGTGACAGAATCGGTGGCTATGCTAGTATTTCCTTGGTTACAATGTCCGATAAGAACTTATAGTTTATAGTACGAAATGAGGGCGGCCCTGCTTGCGTCCTGTCCCAGGAACAGGACAAATATAATTGTCCTCTTTTGTCCTCGCTGCATCACCCTCGTGGTCAACGCGCGTTATAAATAACCGAGTTGTTGCCCTCTTGTTATTGTCTGCGATTATTTATTGCCGGAGCGCTAATGCAATAACGGCGGGTAACCTAACCAGGTGGCCGTCGTACTGTTGTCCATTCAGATAACGCGCCACTGCTCCACTCCTATAGGCACAGCGCATAATGTCCCGGTGAAGTGGTGGCTACGGCTGCAACGGCCGTCACTTCGCGCTGTCTGTGAGATGGTGAAATGTTGTAGAAGACAATGCAACTGTGTGGTTGTGCGGATGTTTGTGGCCTACGAGACTCAGCAGAGCCTCGATGATGACGAAATGTTATCGCACCGCGTCTGCGACGTGCTCTATCGGGAGTGTGTAGTGTTTGTCAACTAGCCTTGATACAGACCGTAGTGTGTAACATTTCAAAATATCATAATGTTAAGGATGTTTGAATAAATATTGAATAATAAATGAATGAAATTACCATCACTATGGGGACGATCTGTCACTGGTATACATCACCTGTGGGATGCAACTGACGAACCGCTCGGCCCTTAGGTGGACGTTGAGGCGTACATTTTGTTTATACAACAGGGCGGCAAACGATCGATTGGAGCCTCTTCACGACTACCGACGCCCATGAACATCCACATAATTACTAAGCTGATGCGTTGCCCTCCTCCTCCATTCCACAATGGGCCACCGGCTACTCACAAACCGCACGAAACGCGACACTGAGGATGTTTCTTTACGGCGGTATTACGTGAGCGAGAGGTACTTCCCCGGTCGTGTCGGCCCAATTCCGTAGCATAGGATGGATCTGTGCTTCCTTATAGTACCTATAGGGATAAACGATCGGAGCCGGAACGGACGAGGTTTAACGAATATCGACTACCATAGACAATTGATATCCTAGTTATTGTAATGCAAATGCTTTGCCTTCCTTTCCTCCTCTCTTCCAATGGGCCCGTGATATCTGTGCCTCTGAAGGTTAGAGACAGCGGTATTGGTTGTGGTTTATAGACCTATATTACTAGCAGTGGTACCATATAACAGTGACAGAATTTTTCATTGCAACAGTAGTTCCCGAGAATTGCGCGTACAACCAAACAAACATAATTTTCAGTTATATAGTGTCACTAGTAGCGCCCTGCGGTCATGCGGACCCATATGTTACGGTGCGATGGTATCTATTCTTCAATAATAATATATTATTATCTGAAGCGATGATTAGATTATAAATCTGAAGTTTGTTTGTTTTAACTCATCTCAGGAGCTACGCAACATAAAAATTATTTTGTGTGACCATGACGCTACGACTAACATAAGCAGAGTTGTGTAACTCTGTGTGGGTGAAACCGCGGGGTGGTGCTAGTGTGTAGTATAGGTTATAACCTGCCTCGGTAAATGCGGTAATGACGAAGATTTTTTCTAATCGGACCAATTGTACCTGAGATTAGCGCTTTCAAACAAACAAACAAACTCCTTAGCTTTAAAACATGGCAAACGGCGTGTGGAGGTGTCAGTCGCACAACCCCTGAACTATGTTTTTTTGTCCGTAGTGTGATGGCGTCCAGCCTACACCCTTCCTCACGATTATAGAATCTATCATACACAAAAAGAATTTTCTAAATCCGAGTTTGTAGTTCCTGAGATTAGGGCGTACACACTATTTGTTTTTAATGTTCTATTCTCTATATAAACCTTGGAAGTATACAGCGGCTCGTGTACATTAAATTGTTGTTCTGTGTTGACTACAACAAGTTGTCGTGTTCCAGGCTCGCATGGAGGTGGAGGACCTTTTTGTGGACCTGGCGGACGGGCGGCGGCTGCTGAAGCTGCTGGAGATCATCAGCGGCGAGCGCCTGCCGCGCCCCAACTCGGGCCGCATGCGCGTGCACAAGATAGAGAACGTCAACAAGTCGCTCAGCTTCCTGCACACCAAGGTACCTCAACAGGCGCGAGGGCTAACTCTAGCTGGAGTTAGCAAGACAATTGAATTTGCTGAGCTTCCTGCACAACAAGGTACCGCCCCAGGCGCGAGAGCGTAGCCGTCACTAAGCGGGATTTTCCGACAGGTATTGGCATGAAGTGATATCAGTACAGCGGTGCTGTCATTAAAAGTTGACTACGTAAATAAAATTGCACGTTATCAAAAAAGAGCCCCTCGTTTTTCTCTTTTACCTCCTCTTCTCAGGAGCGGGACAAAGAGCGCCTCCTCCTACTGCTCTTTGGTCTCCGCCTCATATAAGATCTTATATCTCCCTCTGCTCAATTGGATTCGCCTGGGTTCACCCGAGGCTGCCGAGCACAACCGCCACGACAAGGCTTCCACGGAGTACCTGCACTACAGACTCTATCTGTACCTTACAACTGTCGTTTTGGTTCAACTTAGATGCCGAGAACTGTATGTAGTAACTTTGATATTTATATTATTAGTGAGATACTGTATGCCTTAGTACGAGTATCGCAAAGATATAGATAGATAGCCCTGGAGCTCGCGATAGCGTGCGATACTGCCGCGAAAAGTTAATCATAATATCTGGCCTTGATAATAATAGTTGTATTAGCTGTTACAAACAATCCGTCCTCCCATATAGTGGGTAGTAGGTCCCTGTTTCGATCCCAAGACTCTCGCTCCCGGACGAGCACTTGTAGCATTCCGATGATGCTGTATTGGGCTTCTCTTCCCTTCCACAGCATAATTTCATGTAGGAAAAAGAAAATCAAATGTTGTTCACTTCGGTTTTTTATTGAAACAGGAAAAAAGTGTAACACTTAGGATCTGTTTTCAAAAATAACTGTTTGTTACTGTAATAATTTCTACAGCCGCTTAGACTTAGATTGGCAGGAAAATACGTTTTGCCTCCCTTGCCCTCTCTTTCCCTTTCGGCAAAGGAACAGCAATAGCGAATTAAACGCATGCCTCTAAACTGTAGAAACTAGGTTTAAAAGGGTATAAACAGAAACGTTATCATTTTACAGGAATAATTCTGTAATAGAATTGATACTGTGTAACACTTATGACAGTGCTGAGTGCTTGGCTACAACCAGCAGATCTATCTCTGCCATAATAACTACGTGACGATTGTGCGTTACATGCGGTATCCAGCGGGCACATAGGTATAATAGGGCAACACATTGTAACCTTTGGTTGTGTGGATTTTTGTGGCCGTCGCTAGTCACATAAGAGTCACGTTTTGGTGACTACCCACTTCAATAAACATCCACACAAGGGACCAACTCCACCTCCACAGATGGGGCTGCCCAGCACTACAGGACAACCCCACTGACTTTGGGTCGGTGCAATGGGGTGAGGTTCCCATCCTCGCCCCTTGTCCCGTGCGCAAAAGTGCCACCTCCTGTTGCTCTTAGGTTCCCTCTTCTTATGAGAGGGGTACAGAGAGCGATGCCTCCTGGTCGGTTCAATTGGCTTCGCCTGGGTTCACCCCAAGCTACTGCGCTCCACCGCCACGACATGGCTTGAACCACGGTGTGGATTGGTTATGGCACTGCGTTGCCATCCAGCACTTCCATTCATCATAATATAAGAGAACAAGCGAAAAATCAGAACCTTTTGACCTGAAGACATCAGCATGATAGACATGCAGACTCGTTGCCCTCGCTCTTTCTCTAACGAACACCCGTAAACCGCAGGAATCGCGACAGCTTAGGCTGATTTTAATCTCACGCCGACGGCAGGCGCACCGTCAGCGCTGATGGCCGAGACATGAACTTTTAGGAAGAGTTTTTTGACGCGTAGCTATCATAACAAAAAAACTCTTCCTAAAAGTTCATATGTCTCGGCCATCAGCGCTGACGGTGCGCCTGCCGTCGGCGTGAGACTAAAATCAGCCTTAGGTGTCACTTTACGGCGGCGTCATGTGAACGAGAGTGCTGTCCCAGTTCGTCAGCAATGTAGCCTGGCACTGCCGCTTACAAAAATCTGTATGTAATGTCTACGGGTTAATAAAACGCCTTATCACTAAATATACAAATTTGCAGATTATAACGAAATGATACGCACATAACATATTTTTTTATTACGGTTTTTATTACGATTTGTTTATTTGAATGCCATTAGCTTTTTTTAAGTATCGATCGTATCAACTGAGTCCCTCGCGCCGAGTGTTATGTTCATCTGCGCTCGTTCCCGTTTCGCCGTTTTTACATCTTCCTACTCTTGACTGAATATCGTTGATCGGTATATGATTAGTTGTGGATAACCGCTCCGATCACATTTGTGTTCTCGACGTATTTAGATTGTGCTAGCAAGGCATCTGCATAATTATGCTGATTTTTATGGGCGTCCGTAGTCGTTGAAAGGATGCGATTGCTCGTTTGTCAACTTATTCTATAAAAATTCTTGGATTAGGGGAAATTTACGGTCTCCCACCTGACCTGAGTGGAATCGGATGGGTATAAAGTGGATGAGCCAACCCGCTAAGACCCAATAGCCGCTTTCAGTCGCATAGACTGCGGTGCCCGAGGCACGTTAAAAATAGCCCTCCCATAAAAGGGGGCTGCTCCGACCCACATTAGCCATAATAGAACTACGGTTTACACAGTACATTATTTGCATTTCTTATCGACCTTGCGCTTATCGCAGATCTCTAGCGCCGTGAGATGAGATCGCGAAGTCACCGCAGAGTTACACGATCTCTGAACGAGACCATCAAATTGTTGCATGTGTGGCTTCGTGAAATACCAGAGATAACACCAGGAGTACATTACTGATAACAGGCGATTAATTCGCTATCTGTGGATTTAGATACCGCGGTTACGCAAAGTGTGACATCAGCGTGCTCTATCAGCATATAACATCTTGGATGGTAGGCGACACACGACAATGTTTAGTGTTTTTTAACTATTTGTATTACTGTTTGTATGCAGCGAAGAAAAACCCTTCCAAGTGCGAAACGAACTCGTTAACAGAGGTATTTTTTATATTGGATGGGGACAGACGAACAAACGGAGCATTTCAACGACTACCGACGACCATGAGCATCAGCATAATTATGTTGAAGCGTTACCCTCCTTTTCATCTCCCTCCCCCAATGGGCCATCGGCTACTCACAAACAGCACGAATCGCGACACCGTAGGTGTCACTTTACGGCGGTATCGAGTGAGCCAGAGGTACCTCCCCGGTAGTACCCGCCCAATTCCCATTGCATAGGAGGATGTGTTGTCATGCATGGCACTACCTCTTACAAAAAGTTAGTAGCAAGTCAGTATAAACAAGTTTCAACCTTTAATCTACTGGCGTATAGTCTAACTTTGTACGAAACTAACTGCAGCCGCACGTGTTGGTTGTTTCTGTAGTATTACTATTAATTACCAATTTTGAAGAACCCGTATCGTGACCCAATCACTCCACTGTCCGTCGGTCCTTCATCTGGCTGTGCCTCATGAGCCCGTATCGTGACCCAGTCACTCCACTGTCCATCGGTCCTTCACCTGGCTGTACCTCATGAGCCCGTATCGTGACCCAATCACTCCACTGTCCGTCGGTCCTTCATCTGGCTGTACCTCATGAGCCCGTATCGTGACCCAATCACTCCACTGTCCGTCGGTCCTTCATCAGGCTGTACCTCATGAGCCCGTATCGTGACCCAATCACTCCACTGTCCGTCGGTCCCTCATCTGGCTGTACCTCATGAGCCCGTATTGTGACCCAATCACTACACTGTCCGTCGGTCCTTCATCTGGCTGTACCTCATGAGCCCGTATCGTGACCCAATCACTCCACTGTCCGTCGGTCCTTCGTCTGGCTGTACCTCATGAGCCCGTATCGTAACCCAATCACTCCACTGTCCGTCGGTCCTTCATCTGGCTATACCTCATGAGCCCGTATCGTGACCCAATCACTCCACTGTCCGTCGGTCCTTCATCTGGCTGTACCTCATGAGCCTGTATCGTGACCCAATCACTCCACTGTCCGTCGGTCCTTCATCTGGCTGTACCTCATGAACCCTGATAGCCGCGATATGTTGCCGCTGTAACAACATGTACTAAACAAATGCATTTAAAATTAATTATTTTGGAGGGGCTCCTATAATAAAAGAGTAGGTTTTTTTCGTCTTTTATAGATAATGGCACGGAATTCTTGGTAGTTTTTTTTTTCTTTATCGTTATATGTCTCATCTCATGCTATTACGACTTCACAGACGGACGTACAACAAAGTTAAGTAAAAGTAGTATACAATTTTACGTGATTCCGGTTGTTATTTGATCTGTTAACTCATTTCCCGTTGGAATGAAATAGAGGCTATCTCGCTCGCAGTCTCCGCCTATTCGGAACATTACAAAGACGTCATACTTTTTCGTGCATGCAGCTAGACAAGACGTTATCACGACCGAAACACGAGCTAGTTATATTTGAGGTAACGAGTAGAAGGTATTACAGGTCCTAGGCCACGGCTCACGGCTTTTGAGAGGCTTCTCGGTATGCGGGGCTCGACTTTAATCTGCGGCTTAGCTGTACGACAGTTGACCACATGGACGACGTCATACGTATACACACAGATATAGGAGTATCAGATGTACAGATGTAGGATGTAATTGTACGGAATTCGATGTAATTTAGTTGCATGCAATAACATCACAAGTTTTACTTTTTATCCAAAAGAAAAACTACCACATGACTCCTTAGGATGGATTTTTACGTGGATGAAACCACGATAGCTTGTTACCTTCTTTTTTTTAATCAATATGACCAACGTCAAACATTAAATTTTGCCAGTCTGTCAACAAAATATTAAAAAAAAAAGAAATGTATTGAGGTTATTGGAATATATACATAAATTTTGTGTAACGGTTTATAATTTGGGTCATATTAAGTTTGGTCTTGGCGTACCGTGTGGTCACCTGATGGTTCAAGCGGAAGATCGGCGCTGACAGCTCAGCCAGCAATGTCGAGCTTGAGACCATTTCAGCGAGGTCCACTTAACTTTAGAAATGTTTATCTTTGTTTTTTTATGTACTGTGTCTATATGTAGATTTTTGTAGAATAAATCATTATTTAGTATTACTTCAACCCTTATCTATAAATTAGGCAACTCTAAAGCTCTTGTATTTATTGTGGTCTGTTTGTACCAGGTGCGGCTGGAGTCTATAGGAGCTGAGGACATTGTGGACGGCAACCCGCGCCTGATCCTCGGTCTCATCTGGACCATCATCCTTCGCTTCCAGATACAGGAGATCGAAATTGATGTGGTGAGTGTCCGCCATGAATCACTTAGACAACAGTTTTTTTGACAATGCCATTCAAAAGCTAACCTACAATCCAAACTTACAATCCAAAATAACCAGTGATCAGCAGCGCTTAGCGCATCACACGCTCGTAGCGCCACGTAGCAAGATATTGTAGTCTCACTTACCAGCGCTACGCCTTAGATTTCCAAACCTGAAACTTCAGAACGCCGCTAAAGTTAATATTAAATATTACAGGACGAGGAGAATGAGTCCTCGGAGAAGAAGTCGGCCAAGGACGCCCTCCTGCTGTGGTGCCAGCGCAAGACCAGCGGCTACCACGGCGTGCACATCCACAACTTCACCGACTCGTGGCGCTCCGGCCTCGGCTTCAACGCGCTCATACATGCGCACAGGTACCCGCACCGCGGACGTCCGCTCACCCGCGCAGGCCTGCAGCTTTTATAACGAAAAGGGGGAAACGGGACGTCCTGGAACGTCACGGAGGCGTGCATATCATATGCACTACGACTTTACTGACCTTACTACGCTTGTCGAATTGGAAATAAGGCGAAAGGTTTACCATACGCAATATGCGAGAAACGCCTTCAAGTAACAGTGGACCATACTATTATCATAGCCCAAGAAGCGTCCGTAGAAGGACGCGTCCGCAATCGTCGTGTCGTCAATCGAAAGAGAAAGCAAATATGGTTTACTACCTGTCTCTCTCTTTTTATATTAATTTTTCTTTGCGCCCTGCTCATGCGAGGTTAGATAGATAATGATAGTAATGCAGTCACATGTTCCTTCTCTATTAACCACCGCGGACACGCGCCTTCGAAGGCCTGCCTATGGCTATATTGTCTCCATCTATGTTATGGCTATAATATATATAATATTTATCATCTTAATATCATAAATAAGACGGCATGTATGTTTGTTATTGTTTTACTTTTAGCTACAGCTAGAGTTAGCTTAAACAGTTAAGTTTAAAAGGCTTAACGATGTTTGTTCTGTTTTTGTGGGGCTTATTTTTGTGTCGGGGGTTTTAAGATTCCTTTACCAATGTGATGACGTCTACCGTGTGCCTTGGTACACAATTTTACCGGCTGCGTCTGTAGCTTACCACAATTGATGCACTGCTCGTGTTTCAGGCCGGACTTGTTCCGCTGGGCGGAGGTGCCCACCACCGACCACGTGGAGACTCTCAACCACGCCTTCGACATGGCACACAACCACCTTGGAATACCGCGCCTGCTGGACGCCGAAGGTATACACACATACATATCTGTTACTTACACAGGTGTACACAGATCTGGGGCATCTCAACGTCAAAAGGCACCAGGAGCGAGGTCGGATTGTACGCGCTCTGGTAAAAATATATAAAAAAACCGTATTACGTTATTTGGTTTTACTTTGCATAATAACAAAAAATATATTAACATATTTCAAAGTCCCGTGACAACAATTTTATTACTTGTCTTGTGCACATGCCACTTTGAATCGTGTTCGATGAAACTAAAGTGGCGTAACTAACATCATAGTTCTTTAAAGATTTTTAGTGACGTTTAGTGTGTGTTGGCAGACGTGGACACGACGCGGCCCGACGAGAAGTCGGTGATGACGTACGTGGCCAGCTACTACCACACGTTCGCGCGCATGAAGAACGAGCAGAAGAGCGGCCGCAGGATCGCCAACGTACGTATGACCGTCGTGACGTCACACCACCTACTGGCGCGGCGTGACGTCACGCAACACGGTTCTTTATATCCGGCACTCAATATTTTTTATCGAGGGGCTATGTTGATAGAGAACGAAACGACGTCGCTAGAATGTTGACTAAATTGACAAAAATTATATTCCCTAAAGAGCCGAGATTGACGCTGTAAAATTAGGAATATAACCAGGCTTCAGCGAATATCGCTCATTAAATTATGAAGATTGAGGATCCTGTTAAAAGGAGGCAAAATCCATAGATGTCCGTTATGTTAAAGCATGTTCTTTGCATGAAGATTTACATACCTACAAAACGTGAAAGCTTAGCGCTAAGTTATTATTAAATAATCTGCTATCTGGTGAAACCGTTATCGTTTCTACACTTGCAAATTTTCGACCATCGTCCATAATTTAATATAACATCTGGTGGCAGTTTAGGGTTGACTATATTTCCTTGCATATCATGGAACCGTAGGTTTTAACTGTATACCTCTTGCAGATAATCGGTCAGATGATGGACTGCGACGGGCGCAAGGCGGAGTACTCCCGGCTGGTGAGCGCGCTGCTGGAGTGGATCCGTTTGAAGATAGAGGAGCTGAACAGCCGTGAGCTGCCCAACGCGTTGGACGGCATCCAGCGCCTGCTGCTGGCCTTTAAACAATACCGCACAGTCGAGAAACCGCCCAAGTGAGTGCAACTTAAATACAGTGCCCAGTAAACCGCCCAAGTGAGTTCCTGGGGGTAAGGTGGACTGTTAGCTGACGACGAGAGACCACCACCACTTCGTGTGCATTCACAACTGTGCGTTTGAGGTACAAAGTCTTACCGCACAAATTTCATTATAGGATCGGCTGATGACTCGGGTTTCCCGAACCGATGCGACATGTGGAAAGCTGCTAAGTTTCTGGTTTTATCCGTAGTCAAGTACCACTGGATCGTTTGTCTGCCAAAAATAATACGAGAACCGCAAAGTTGATATTGATTTTCTTGCAGATAATAGGTTGGCTGTGTGATAGAGCGCCTGCTGCGTGCCTTTACTTACTATCCAGTAACTATGTACTTAGCACCTTTATTGCAGCTGGGAATACTCAACCATCATTCGAGTTATGTACACTCCGCATTCACTTCTGTCTGGGACAGTCTTACTAACTCGTACAAAGCGGCGACACGCACTAGCGCACGCATCTACGTACGGCGACGCTACAGTGTCCGGCCCGCCTTGGCCGGTGTGCCTATCAGGACATAAGATGTGACTTTGGACATTATTCTCAATGGATAGCTGACCGAACTGTTCACTCCTCCAGGTACAAAGAGCGGTCCGAGATAGAGGCACTATACTTCGACATCAACACCATGCAGAAGGAGCTGCTGGGTGAGGCCTGGGCGCCGCTGGAGGGGCAGTTGCCGCAGGACCTGGAGCGTGCGTGGCAGCAGCTGGAGCAGGTTAGTAGCAGCCGCCACAAGACCCAGAGCGTACCTGGCAGCAGCTGGGGGGTTACAGCTACTGGAGGACCTAGGACAAGAGGGTAAGTAGATGTCTACAGCTGGAGCGGCAGCTGCAACAGGACTTAGTGCACGCATGGCAGTAGATGGAGCAGGTGCATCGCAGCTTTATCTTGTGGAACATTGGACGTACTGACGAGCGTGGAGCGCGCCTGGCAGAACGTGTATGTGGAGTACGTTTGCCAACAGCTAGAGGGGGCTGTCAGAAGTCAAAGCATGTATGCTGACAACTGCAGCGCGAAATGGTACATGCTACCCATCCCGGTTATCATCTGCATCTGATTTTGCTGATCAGATGTCCGGATCGGGATAGGTAGTTGATTCTATCAAGGAAATCAGTTGCACATTCTGCTGCTTATTTTATTAATTTATTTGCCTGTTCTGTGTGTTGTCAGGCTGAACACGCTCGCGAGCTGGCGCTGCGCACGGAGCTGTTGCGGCAGCAGCGCCTCGAGCAGTTGGCCTACAAGTTCCACACCAAGGTGAGTGCGTCGGCACCACACACTGATTTCTATATATGGATAGCTGTATTCTGCCATTGTTTGACGTCACTTTACCAGTCAGATGTGACCGGCCTTACTGGCCAAATCTAAAACACGTGACTGACCAAACGTAATTTTCAGTATAAAAATGTTATCTTGTCTATGACATGTAATCTTGACGCATGCACGAATTTATTTAATTTAATTGTTTCGTCAGTGTGCCGAGACGCTGACTACTCATTGTGTCATCTAATATTTTGAAAATTTTCCATAATATGTATCAGCTATCTATTTTAATTGAGATACGGAGTAGTACATCACGTATAACTTTGGGGGACCAGTTCTAATGATGATGATGTTTCAGTCGGTGCTGCGCAAGGGCTACCTGAAGGAGATGATCCAGGTGCTGTCGGACCCGCGCTACGGCTCCAACATGGCGCAAGTGGACGCCACCGTCAAGAAACACGAGGCCATATCCGCCGACATACTCGCCAGGTACTATATTATTCATGTCGCATTACACTTGATTACATTTACTGTTTACTTTACATCCCACAATTCAGCTGGCCTTATATTAAATTTATGTTGGTTCCCAACCACGCTGATATTTGATACGTTTGTGGAAAAAATTCTCACTACCATATCAACCGCTGATAACTACTGATCTGTATATAACTGAATAAGCGTATTTCGCCATTGACACCACATGAACTCGTGCGTTGGTTGTTATGGTGTTTTGAAGTGTCCATAGATAATTATTACCCACCTCTTGCAACAGGACGGAGAGGTTTGAAGACCTGTCTGCGATGGCGGCGGAACTGGTGCGCGAGCGCTGGCACGGCGCGGAAGGCGCAGCACGCACGGAGCAGGCTGTGCTGGCGCGCTGGCGCGAGCTGCTAGCGCTGTTGGAGCGCCACCGCGCTGCGCTTACCACGCTGGCGCACCTTACCGCGCTACTGCGGGATGCGGACGCCGCTGCCGCCGACCTCGCCGACATTAAGGTGACCATGTGCAACAGGAATATAATTTTTATGCAAATAAAGATACGGACCTAGCTACGACCACTTGTGCTTACAGTGGGAGGGGCTAGACGATTTTATGGGTCCATACTATGAGTCTATCTGACTGTAGCTTACGTGTCACAGGCGCAGTTTGAGTCGGAGGAGGTAGGGCGGCACCTGGGCGACGTGGAGCGCCTGCTGCAGGCGCACGCGCTGCGCGAGCTGCAGCTGGGTGCGCTGGACGAGTCAGTGCGGCGCCTGGTGCGCCAGGGCGCCGCCGCCACCGGCCCGCCGCAGCCGCTCGCGCAGCTCTCTGCGCAGTTGCAGCGGCTGCAGGATGCGCTTGACAGGTAAACACACGACGCTCATATATATATTTTTTTGCAAATTAGTCAATCTGATAATATGATTTAACGTGAAACATTTATTTCTTAAATGGACAATACTGTACTAAATATTTTTAGAATCTAGATTCTCTTAACTAGTGAGTTGTTTTAGATGGTTAGGAGTATATGAGGTATTTGAGTAAGAGGCATTTTAGAGGAAGTCCTAAATTTTTTCTTGTCGGATTCCTGTAGAACTACAAGAGTACATAAAAACTAACAAGGGGAAAATAATTACACGAACTAATAGCACGCCCTCCGTTCACAGCTTAATGGCTGCAGCTAAGGACCGTAAAGCGAGATTAGAAGATGCGAGAAATCTCTACCAGTTCCTAGAGGACCACGACGAAGAGGAAGGTGAGTGAATCAAGATTTGATATGAGACAGACATAAGTGGTTAGGTTGTATTTCATGCTTTTTATACGATGTAGGTATATTAGCTTATAACAGTAGCTATTACGTAATCATAATTACTGTAACCGATTGACAGCATGGGTGGCGGAGAAGCAGAGGATTTGCCGCGCGGAGGTGGCGGCCAAGGACCTGCGGGGCGTGACTGCGCTGCGCCACAAGCACACGGCGCTCCTGCACGAGCTGCGCGCGCGGGACCTCGTGGCGCAGAGACACCGCGCCAAGGGGCAGAGGTGGGATGTTACCTGTATAGCGTAGCGGAGCAAACGGCTAGTAAATACTGGAATAGGCGATGAGTCCCTTACACGAGCACCGGATTACTACCAATGTAACGATACACGATAGCATAGCCATCACATTACCCCGTATTGTTTAATACAGACACACACACACACACACACGCACACACGCACACACGCACACACGCACACACGCACACACGCACACACGCGCACGCACACGCACACGCACACGCACACGCACACGCACACACGCACACGCACACACGCACACACACACACACACACACACACACACATATATATATAAGGAACCAGGTCATACCTTATTGGGTAGGCCGATTCGTAGTCATTCGAACTGTTATGGCTGGACAAGCGCCGCCAATCAGTAGTAGGTCCCTCCGAAAAAGAAAAAGAAAGGTAGGCCGGTAATTCACGATCTGTCTTGTCTTTTATTATTATTAAATATTCATTTATGTATTATGTGTAAATGTTCTTAACAGCCTCATCGACGCTTCCCATCCAAAGAGCGCCGAGATTGAGCGGCGCCTGAGCTCGCTGAGCCAGCAGTGGGCAGTGCTGCGCGAGTTGGCCGACGCGCGGGACAAGGAGTTGGCGGACGCCGCTGAGGCGCACCAGGTGAGTGCGCCACACAGTCTGGGAGGGATGCGATGGGCCGTCTCGGGCAAAAGGAGGAGGAAGTACATAGTGTGAGACATGGGGCAAGGGAAGCAATAAAATAGCCTCAAATTAAAGTGGTAAGATTTAAAAAAATATAACATCACTCTAACTTGTGACACAGAAATGGATGATCCGTAAATGTAAAACTGTTTAGTGAAGACAGCGTCACTTTCATACTGAAGGACTTACGCAAGACACCTCCACAGCCTTTGACTTTGTTGTTTATAGACCCGGTTGTACAATAGTAGTCTTTGTTATAAAATGAATATTTCTACGAAAACATGTTCCTTAAACAAGTCCTGGCTTCTTTTTATTGACTATAGAGAAAAATTAAACATCATGTAGCACTACCAATAAATAGTGTTTATTGAACAAATGTTGAACAAAAAATACGCTGCTTAATTTTTCCCGAAGGCTACACGTTCACCACACGTGGGCGTATCTTGGAGAATTTCTGTAAGTCCTCTTACTTTCTCAGTTCTACGGGGATGCGAATGAGGCGGAATCGTGGATGAAGGAGAAGCGCGCGCTGGTGGCGAGCGCAGACGTAGGTGCGGACGCGCCGGGTGCCGCGGCGCTGCTGGCGCGCACTCGCACGCTAGCCGACGAGCTGCGCGCTCACCGCGCCGAGCTGGACGCGCTGAGGTCTGCCTCAGTGAGGCTGCAAACTGCCGGTCAGTGCCCGAGAGAAAATATCATTTCTCACTCAATCAACAACACAATTACCTGCCATTTACAAATAAACAGGCCTTAAACATTGATTCAAATCCTGCCAGATATATTTTTATAAATGCATATACATCATATCAGCTTGCCGCGTGGTATCTATTTGTGTATTAGTATTTACCATATGGCGGTGGCAGGTATACACACGCTGAAGCTGCCGACGGAGGTGGAGGCTAGCGGCGAGGAGGACTGGGCGAGCGAGTCACGACTCGTGCCCACCGACGTGTGGGAGGAGCAGCCCGTCGAGCGCCTCGAGCACCGCACCGTCACCGAGGAACGCAGCGTGCCGCAGGTGAGATCACCCCTCTGGATATACGACAAGCCCCGCCCCTTCTGGAATCTGCGGACACAAGACATGACGCTGTACTGTGAGTGTCAGCCCCTATGATAAACAGAACTCAAGGACCGCCCATGTCATAGACATACGCCAGATTCCGTCCCCTGCGGGATACTCGTCTGGCCCCACCGCCAGCTAGACCGTGAGGTTTCCTAAAATACTGTCCTTACAGCCAAATCACTAATAAGCGCGTGTGTCTGGCCGACAATACCAGCGTCGACAGATAGCCATGTTGTCGCGTTTCATGCGGCGTGCGAGAGTCCGAAAAGCCCTTTGAGAAGGACGGGTGAAGAAGTGAGCGATAACGTATTTTAAGTATCATATGCGTGCAGGTTAAGGCGCTGTATGCGTTCAGCGGTCAAGGCATATCGATGGCGAAGGGCGAGGTGATGTTCCTCATAAACAAGACCAATCCGGACTGGTGGTCCGTGCGCAAAGCGGACCGCACCGATGGTTTCGTGCCCGCAAACTACGTGCGCGAGATCGAGCCGCGCGTCGTGCCCGTGAGTAACGCACAACCAATGATTTCTATATTTTTGAATAACTCATGCAAATACGTAATTTCAAAAATAATAAGAAATACAAAGATATTTGTATTAAAACAACTCATTTATCTCATTTTGTATACTCAGGTGCAAGTGCGTCGGCCGGAAAAGGTGCGCACGGTGCAACGCGTTAAGAAGACTGTGTTGGTGAAGCAGGTGGTGCAAGTGAAGCGAGCGGCGCCACGGAGAGCACGCGCGCAAGCGCCGAGCATGCCACCTGTGCAGGAAAAGATGGCTGCCATCGACCGCGACTATGGTGAGCACTTGTACATGTGTACGTACGTGCATGTGCGATTGTGCGTGTAAGCTTGCGAGTGGGATTGTGCGGGCAACCAAAGCAGTGCGAGAGAGCATGTGAACTTTCACGCCGTAATACACGAACGTGCTCTAATCATTATGCTCACATATATATTAAACATACTTTTGGGCGTCGGAATTCCAATTAAAAGGCCCGAATGCTCATTTGATTCCCACATGTACTAAAATTAGGAAGAGGTTAGTACACCGCTGATCACTATATTATAATTAAATATTATTTTCCTGATTAAAAATGTGAAAATGTGTGTGTATGTTTGTTATTCCTTAAGGCAAAAATTGCAAACTGGATTAACATTAAAATTACTTGGAATTTGAACATATGAATGGAGTGATTTATGATATAATGGACAGGCTTTTTTAACAATTAACATCGCACATCAGTATAGCGAGGCGCTTAACCGCCTACTTTTAAACTGTTATTGGCGTACAGCGATTTGTTATAACTTGTAACGCGCGTGTCCGCACAGAGGAGCTGCTACAGCTGGCGGAGGCGCGTCGCGCGCAATTGGAGGACGCCATCAAACTGTTCAGCTACTTCGCCGAATGCGACGACTTCGACAAGTGGATGAAGGAGAAGGAGAAGATGCTGCGCACCGACGAGGCCGACGACAGCGTCGTCACTGCCAAGCGGAAGTACGAGGTACGAGACCGCCAAGTGCTGTGACACTGGCCGTATAAATTGCAACATTTAATCCTTGTTATTCTATGTCTTTAACGGAACGCTTGTAATAAAAAAAAATTCAGTTATAAGGAGGCAAAGGCCTCATTTCTTTATCTATAAAAAATATTCATTTACGAAAATAAAGGGTTTTTTTCTATTAAATTAGGAATGATAAAACAAATACGCGCTGGTTACGTTTAGTGTATCTTGGCATGTCCTTTTTAGAAATTCGTTACGGACCTGTCGGCGGCGTCGAAGCGGTTGGAACATATTGAATCTGCGGCCGATGCGTTGGAGCGCGACGGGCACCCGCAGGCCGTGCGGGCCGCGGCGCGCCGCCAACAGCTCCGCCAGGGATGGGAGCGACTGTTGCGCCTCAAGCGCCAGCG
>JAFELO010000388.1:635582-701568 GCA_017140195.1 Eumaeus atala | reverse complement strand
TACTGCAAACAAGCTATAACGATTGTGCTCTTTTAGTGTGGAGCTGTTCAACCGCACGTGTGACGAGGCACTGGACTGGATGTCGGAGAAGGAGCAGCAGCTAGCGAGCGTGGGCGCGGGCGCGGCAGGCGACCTCCGCACCGTGCGTGCGCTGCAGCGCCGTCATGCACAGCTGGAGCGCGAGCTGGAGCCGCTGCGAGAGAAAGTCACCACCGTGGGGCTGCTGGCCGACTCGTGAGTGTCCACATGAGTGTGTGCGTCTGTCGCGCGTGCTAGTGTGTGTACACTGTACATGCGCTATGTGTGTGTACGTTGCACGGCGCCTACGACGCAGTTGCAACATTAGTCTTTATTCTTCAAAATCCATAATTACAAATTTGAGTTCGTTGTGGTTTTAAAAACAAGTCGAAATATCTTTCCAAGGTTGTCTGTAAACATTCAAAAGTCACTAAAAAAATTCTAATGTCTGTAAAAATTTTCATGCAGCGTATTGAAATGGTATAGAGTGTATGGGTACGTAGTATGCGCACAGCGGATACGTGTGCGGTGCAGACACGGGTGTGACGCTGGTGTGTTACAGGGTGAAGTCGCAGTACCCGAGCGAGAAGGCGAACGTGGAAGAGAGACAGCGCGAGCTGCAGCGCGTATGGGAGCGCTGCCGGGCCGGCGCTGCCGAGCGCCGCGCGCGCCTCGAGAGTGCCGTGGGCCACCAGATATTCGGCAACAGTAGCGCCCAGCTGCAGGATTGGCTACTGGTACTGTTATTTGTTTCTCCGCAGTCTACTCTATATACTCTATATGTTATACAGTCTACTCTATATGTTGCTCCCTTTCCCTTCATTTGGGAGGGGTATGACTCCAGTAAAAATGCATTAATCTTGTTGGCGCCAAAGTTAATTTTTTTTTAACGTAATTATAATATTATATGATTGCGTAAACTCCAACTGCGTGCATACAAATTAGAAAGTCTCGTAAAAGCCTTATATATGTGGCGGAGCCACTGATACCAAATTTTATTTAGCGTACTTTTTTGTTTTTTAAATGTTATCTTATGCCACAACAGAAGACGCGCGAGCAGTTGGCACAGGAGGTGACTGCCAAGGACGTGGCGACGGCGGAGGCGCTGCTCAAGCAGCACCAGGAGCTGGAAGACGACATCAAAGCGCACGGTGACGAGTTTGGCGAAGTGGTGGCATTGGGCCGCCAGCTACTAGCCAACAACCCGGCGCTCGCCGACGTCGCCGACACCATCCGTCAGCTGGAGGCCGACAGGGCTGCAATCGCACAGGGTACGTGCTCATGAAATAAGCGACTACGGGACTATTAATCATATCGCGTAACATTACTGGCCGTTTAGGGTTAATAGTTTAATAAATTAATTTATACATTTAAAAAATTTAAGAGAGATTAATTATATTTTGCACAATATTTTACAGTCTAGTTTAGATGTCATCGGACGCACACCGACAGTTCCGCCCTATGGTAGTGCCGGTGTACCATCTATGAAACTACCCCTTACTAAGTTTCATCTTAAGTCTATGGTCAAGTATAATAAAATGGAGGTGATGTTTCAGAGTGGAAAGACAAGGACACGTTCTTGCGACAGCTGCTGCAGCTGCAGACCTTCAATCGCGAGGCAGACCAAATCGACGCGTCCAGCGGCGCGCACGAGGCAGTGCTCGCACACGCAGACTGCGGTGTAAGTTATACATGCCGACACGTACACGCCAACATGCCGACTACGAAATGTCGACACTTTCACACGTCGATATGCCATCGATGTGGTCCCGCACATCGTGACGCAGCTCAGACCTATATCGGGTGCTCCAATATAGTGTCTCCATAGCAGTAAAAATAAATCTATTTGTCACAGAAATATCATTCCACACTTATGTCTGCCAAATAGGCTGCCATTGAATTTGTTTTATTTTTAAAAATTATAACATATTCATAAAATTATTACTTACTTCATGACGTCTCTGTTGACGAGCACCCAGCTCGCTCCTGTCCGGTTTGTGTGCTGACGTCTGGCGTGTGCGTGTTACAGTCATCGGCGGATGAGGCCGCGGCGCTGCTGAAGCGGCACGAGGAGCTGGAGGCCCGGCTGGCGGCGCAGGACGAGCGTGTGGCAGCCTTCGCCGCACGCGCCGCTCCACTGCAGCAGCCGCCACACCACGCGCACAAGCAGTGAGTGACCTCCGTATCGTTTTTTTAAAGTAAAATTTACGCAACATTACGTTTAGACAAGTGCAATAACAATACACGTGTACGTAGCATCGCGGCTCGCAGCGCGGCCGTGCTGGAACGACGCGAGCGAGTGAAGGCGGCTGCAGCCGAGCGCAGGAGAGCTCTGCTGGCGAGCCTGGCACACCAGCAGGTATGTGAATCTGGACTCTTACACATATTTACAACATTGCAGGAACAATTTGCTCTGCAGACACCCCCCCAAAACAATTTGAATTGATTCATCTGAGAGACGGCATTGAAAATCTGAATTTTTAACCGACTTGATGTTGACTGTAGATCCCTAGTAGTGCCGGCCCGATTGATCTATAATTAATAATACACTTTCAGCACTTTAAAACCCTTGTGACCTATGTACACTTGTCCACAGTTCATGGGGACCGCGGAGGAGCTGCAGACGTGGATACAGGACAAGACGAAGACCGCGAGGGATCAAAGTTATAGGTGAGAAACTATTCGAAAGCGGGTTCGAACTGCTGACACGTGTCATAATAAACGATCTTAATTGTGTGTTTTGTGTGTCTCGCACAGGGATCTCGCGAACTTGGAGCGCAAGCTGCAGAAGCACGAAGCGTTCGAGAGGGAGCTGCAGGCCAACGAGAAGCAGCTTCGTAACGTGGAGAGTGTGAGTACACCAGCCTGCTGTCACTTACTAGGCTACAGAAGAAACCAAATTGGGAAAAATGGTTCGTTCGTTGGTCGCCTTTTGTCAGATACCTGTAGGGTCTACCCTAGATGTGTCTATCACTAGTCGGACAGCGTCGCAAACGGCCAATGTTGGAGACGCCCACGGCTAGGGCGGGGAGGACTCACTCTCACATACACTCAACAGACATTCACAGGCTCTTAATTTCGATACCGAAGTAGAAACCATCCACCCTATAGATGGGGACAATAAGAAGTCGTGATGATTACCAGATTGGAGAGTCGCTGCAGAAGTCGGACGCGTCGCGGGCGAAGGCAGTATCCACTCGTCTAGAGGAGCTCCAAGGCGCCTGGGGCGGGCTTGTGGCAGCCTCCCGGGACAAGGGCAGCAAGCTACGCCAGGCCTCGCTGCAACGGCAGCACCGCCGGTGAGTTGAGTCTCAGCCAGTCTCACATAGGATTGGTCTCTGGCTGGTCCCTAAGCCCTTCGTAACTGGACGATGATAATAATGCTATTGGAGAAGACAGCAGGCAATTAGCAGGTGCCGTAACTTGAGTGGTGTTTCAGGTCTGTGGAGGACGCAAAAGCGCGCCTGGCAGAGTTGGAGCGTGCTCTGAGTAGCGAGGAGGTTGGCGCAGACCTGCGCAGCTGCAAGCGCCTGCTGAACCGCCATGCGGCGCTGGAGCAGGAGCTAGCGCAGTGCGTGACGCGCGCCGAGGCGCTGGCTGCCTCCGGTGAGGACCTGGTGTCCGGGGGACACTTCGACGGCGCCGCTATTAAGCGCGAGAGCGCCGCGCTGCTGGCCGCAGCGCAGGCGCTGCGCCCGCGTGCCGCCGCCCGCCGACAGGCGCTCGAGACCAGTCTACAGTGAGTATCGCCCGCCACTGCTATAGGGTTAATAATGAAATGCGTGACAATTCTTATTTTTCGATCATACTGTTTCCGATATAATAATAATAATAATAAACAGCCACAAAAAACAATATAATTTATTTAATAGTTGTTGTACACTAATTATACAGTTAAAAAAATTTGTTATTATAAAATAATTGTACAAAGGTATACTGTTATTGTATTTATTATGTGCATAAATAAGTAATAAATATTATCGGTTCGGAAGAGATAATTTTTTTGAATATAATATTTAAAAAAATATTATTTACTCACAAAAAAAATATTATTATTACATAATGATAAATGCATCATCATTACCAGCCCATATCGGTCCACTGCTGGACACAGGCCTCTTTCAATGAACGCCAAGACGGCCTGTCTCTTGCTACTCGCATCCATCCCGGTCCGGCTGCTGCACGGAGATCGTCTGCCCGCCTGGTGTACGGTCGACCACCACTTCGTTTTCCTAAACGTGGCCTCCACTATATTCTATTTTATTAACGTAAACAATATGGGCATCTAAGGTCCTGCCTTAGATGCCCATATTGTTTACGTTAACAAAATAGAATAAAATGTTGAAAGGATAAACAATGAGCACGGAACGGAAAATCTGACAATGTCTTGTCCCGGTTGAAATTGAATCTGAATTGACATCAATCAATGGTTTGGGACATTTGTATTTATTTATAGTCTTAATAGTGAAAAATCGGTGAATCAGATTCGGTAATTTGTCGATGAAATTGATCATCACAAAACTACTCAGGCAGGACAGGTACCGCGCCTGTCGTCACTCAGCAGGTGCAGTGTAGCGCTTGGGACGCGTCCACTGATCTGAAGTATATATAATACATGCGATGGACACATCGCAGACCAATCAGAGGACGACGGCAACATGCTAATGTACGCACTATCCGTAGGCTGCACAAGCTGAGCGCGGAGATCGCGGGCGAGCTGGCGTGGGTGCGCGAGCGCGAGGCGGCGGCCGCCTCCACTGCCGAGGCCGCCGACCTGCTGGGCGCGCAGGCGGCACAGAAGAAGCACGCGGCACTACGCGACGAGCTGCGCGCGCGTCGCCCGCATGTCGAGCGCGCCGTGCAGCAGGCGCGCGACCTGCCCGAGCGTCCGCCGCACCACGTAAAGAAGGTAAGAGGAGCTCCGCTCCTAATGTTGCGACGATATATCAGAAACCGATAATATTTGAACTCAAATATCGACACTCTAGCTATTGCATGATACCATAATATGGGTATAAAACAATAAAGTTAGGCCTAGTACCTATTATAAAGTTTACTACAATATGTTAAAAATATTAATTAAGTACACATAGGGCTTGTTGCGTAAGACAGTGTTATTATATCCAGATCTTGATGTCTTACGTTTACGCGAATGTTAGTCATTACAATAAAACTACTTTTATGGATTTTTATCGCAGTTTATTAAATTATTTATGTGGCCCGAGTTTCAGAAACTTTACAGCGACCATGACACATGGACTCTGTGACCATGGTTGCTGTAAAGCTTCTGAAACGTCGGGCTACATAAATAATTTAATAAACCGCGATAAAATCCGTAAAAGTAGTTTTATTGTAATATCCAGATCTGTTAAGTTGCACAGGCTGCGCGGCCTCGCCTGCCGGCGACTTGTGCAGTGCTGGTGCGTAACGTACGTAACCACCGCAGATCAAGGAGCTGTGCGCGGAGCTGGAGGAGGCGTACGGCGCAGTGTGCACGGCGGCGGACGAGCGCGCCGGGCGGCTGGAGGCGGCGCTGCGCGCGCAGCAGTTCTTGCACGATGCGCTCGAGGTGGACTCTTGGCTCGCGGATAAAGAGGCGGCGCTGGCGGCAGCGGACGTGGGTCGCGACCGCCACCGCGCCACACAGCTGCTCACCAAGCACAAGGCGGTGCAGCTGGAGCTGGACACGTACGCCGCCATCGTGGCGGAGATGGGACATACGGCGGCGGCACTGGCGGCGGGCGAGGCTGGCAGGCCGCTGCTCGTGCGCCACAAGCAGCTGGCGGACAGCCTGGAGCGCCTGCAGCGCCAGGCCGCGCGTCGACAGGCCGCGCTCGTCGAGAGCGTCTGCAGGTACGAACGCATTCCCTAATGTTACAAGTCGTATAAAGTAAAACTTAACACCTTAGGAGAAACTAACTTTAACTTTTGTTTGTTTATTTGCCTATTTATTTGTATATCCCAAACGATAGACAAATAAATAGGCAAATAAACATTTCGATATTAAGATATCAAGAAAATATCCTTTCACTCATTGCCAACTTTTAAGTAAATCTAAAGGCTAAAATATCATTACAGTTTCATAGCTAAACCAGAAAAGTTATGATAACCATATAACTACAAATTTTTACTTCAGACACGAATACATGGCTGAGAGCGAGGAGCTGGAGAACTGGATCCAGGAGCAGTTCGCGGCTGCCTCCAGCGAGGACTACGGGCAGGACTACGAACATCTGCTGGTACGTGCGCTTACAACGAGCCTGGATGTTATATCTGAGCGACTGATTACAACTAAACGTTTGTATGTCCGTATAGATACTCAAGTCGAAGTTCGAGGAGCTGCGGCACCGCGTGGAGAGCGGCGCCGAGCGCTTCAGTCAGTGCGAGGAGCTCGCCAATAAGCTGCTCGCATCCGAGAGCCCCTACATCGCGGACATCGAGAAACGCCAGGAGGCGCTGGGGTGAGTCTAGTAGTTAGATCCGCTCCAGACATATATTTCAAATTCGTAATAATTTTAAAATAAAGATAAACCCTTATATTATTATGTTGTGTAAAAAAAGTATTATCTGGTATGCTAAGATATAAAATAAATTTAACTAAGTATAGTTTCTTTGCTATTCCCAATCTCAAGGCATGTTATAACATCCGCGAACTAAATGGGAATAGAACCCGTATTATTGATGTGATGAAATTGCAGCGAGTCGTGGCAGCGGCTCGTGGATCAGATCGCGGCCCGCGGGGCGCGACTGGCGGCGGCGGGCGAAATACACCGCTTCCATCGTGACGCGGCCGAGCTGATTGCGCGAGCCGCAGACAGACGAGCGCGCCTGGCTGCGCCGCCACCGCCGCGCGACCTGCGCGCCGCCACGCGTCTTCTGCGCGACCACGACACGGCCGAGAACGACCTCGCCGCTATAGACGCGCAGGCGCAGGTGCTGCAGGAGGAGGGCGCGCGTCTGCGCCAGATGTGCCCCGGCGGTAACGAGCAGCGCCTGGCGCAGAGGTCGCATGAGCTTGCGGAGGCATCAGCAGACCTGCGCCGCGCGGCCGATGAGCGCCGACAGTTGCTGCAGCAGCATCTCGAACTGCACCAGCTCTTCTCGCAGGTACCGCTATGGTCGGCTATGTATAACGTTGCGTATTAATCTCCATATTCGCTATACATGGCAGATGTAATATAGATTAACATATTTCGGGACATCTGCAGCGACATGTAAACATGTCGAGGCACATGTGAATGTAAATTACATGTCCAAGAATTTCGCGCTAAAAAATGTGCAACAAATGCAAATAAGCAGAGCAGTGTAGTGACTGTTTGTGTGTACACAGATCCGCGACCTGATGACGTGGTCGGCGGCGCTGCGCGGCGAGATGGCCAACAGCGGCGGTGCTCGCTCTGCGGCGGCAGCCCAGGCGCAGCGAGCGCACCACGACGCCCTCCGCGCTGAGATCGACGCGCGCGACGACGGGTTCCGTGCGGCCCTGGCGCGGGGCCAGCAGCTCATCGTAGCGGGACACCCCGAGGCCGCGGCGGTAGAAGAGCGCTGCGGTGCGCTGGCGGCAGAGCGCGGGCGGCTGGCCGCGGCGTGGGCGGCGCGCCAGGTGGCGCTCGACCAGCTCATAGACCGTCACTGCTTCCTGCGCGACGCCGCGCTTCTGCACGACTTGTGCGCCGCACAGGAGGCCGCACTTAGTAAGTGAACCCCCGTCACTGATTATTATAAGAATAGATAGCTGCTACTGTATTTTGCTGTTGACGCCTCTTGAACAAGATCTGCCCCTTTGTTATTCAATCGTGAACATCAATAGAGTAGATGCGATAGTATTTTGACTGTTTATAGATGTTCAGAAGATTGATGCAAACTCAATAACGTTGAATTTGGCTATTTCCTTAGTATACCGAAGCGCCTATTCCCGGACTTACCCCAAAGATTTTTAGGCACGTCCATGTTATGTAACGTAATAATATAATTTCACACTATTAGTATGTATCAGCTATCCAGTTATATATCGGCGGTTTATGAGCCGTCTACCGTTCACAAGAGCGTACATAACACAACGTACTCCTTGCAGGCACGGAGATCTCTCCGACCAGCAGCGTGGAGGAGGTGGACACGCAGTTGAAGAAGCACGAAGCCTTCGAGAAGCTTCTAGCGACGCAGGACGAGAAACTGACGACACTCAACAGTCACGGCGACAAGTTGCTGCAGCAGAACCACGTGGAGAGCCAGCGTATCGCCGACGAGCTGCTCAACATCAACGAGAGAAGGAAGAAGGTGTGCTCTCTCTCTGCTGTCCTAAGCTTTCGTTTCCTAGGAAAGCAGCCGAAACTTGTTGTAAAGCAAACGTATGTTCTCGTTTTAATCTGCTCTTTAGGAAACCGTGCAATTTGATACACGTAGTAGACATTTTACCGACGTCATTCTCTGGAACTTTATAACTGCACCTCTTTCCTAGGAAAACCAAGCTCCATTGAGTTTAACCAGGTATCTGGAGTATACAGATATGGAAGTATTGCCATATTAAAAACTGGTATATTTACAGTTAAGCGCACACTTCATACGCTTCTGTGTCCGCAGTTATACGAGTCGGCAGGCCGCAGACGCGAGGCGCTGTTACACGCCCGCGCACGTGCGCAGTTCTCGCGCGACGTGGCGGAGGCGCGCGGCTGGGTCGCCGATAAGCTGGCGCAGCTCTCCGCCTACCACGGTGAGTATAGGCCTCGTTCCGACTTACTAGCCCACTGATCTCCACTTAGTAACGGACTGCAATGCAACATGGCACAAGGCCATGTTGCATTGCAGTCCAATTGAGCCGACATGCTGAATCATTGTGAAAAATATATAATATTGATATTGTGATAATGTCCAAGTGTGGAACCTTCTTCCTCACGTAATAATTTACTGTTGTGACAGTTTTAATTGGATAAAGTGGTCAACCAAGGGGATAAAGGGGCTATTGAAGGTTAGTTTTTAATACATTTATTTAATCCTTGTCTCTCCACATTCACAGTCCAGGACAAAGTTTTTATATGTGACAGTTTATGACAATGGTTAGCAATAAAGTTTTTAATTAGGGTTAATGTAAAGTGAGGGTATGAAGTTATATATTGTTCTATAACCAGTAACTGTCACGGATTGTCCTTCATTCTTTATATTCAATATTTGAAGAATATGGTGCTATTGGATCTTCATATTACATCTCAATTTAATAAACAAAATCGGAAAAGATAAAAATATTTAATTATGATTTGCTGAAGGCAGATAGCGTCAGCGTCAAATCAATCCGTCGTCCGAGCCACGCCGAAGAGAAGAAAGAGTGACATTTCTTCGATACCGATCACACTTTTCGTCTAACATTCAAGAACTGCATATAACATATATGACTTTGTTAAAATTGCATGTCACGTACATAATTATTTAACAAACAAATAGAAATAAAGATATTTATTTCTCAAAAAAACAATACAGCCACTTACATGAGAGCATAGTCTAGGTTTAAATTGAATGTAATATAACTGCAATTCTTACTTTGTGCTCGCATAATGTTTTCATATCAGTATAATAAAAGCAAAACACTAACAATTATAGGAATATACACTATATTAAAGTGGGTAGGAGAAAGGGAAATAAATAACATACACTTAAATAAATGCACGAGTGAACTGGTAATGAATTCAGGTGGCATGTGTTAGCTGAGGCACACCTGTTACTTGACTGTATGTTGTCCGACAGGAGATCCAACCAACCTGGAAGACAAGATGCGGAAACTGAAGAAGCACCAGGCGTTTACGGCGGAGCTGGCGGCGAACAGACCGCGGCTGCAGGAGGCGGCGGCGCTGGCGGAGCAGCTGCAGCCCGACGAGGATGTGCGCGCGCGCCTGCGGGCGCTGCAGGACGACTGGGAGCGGCTGGAGGACGCCGCGGAGACCACCGGCCGCGGTCTCGAGGAGGCCCAGGACATACTGGAGTTCAACCAGCACCTGGACAAGATCGAGGCTTGGATCAGAGATAAGGAGATGATGGTATGTTTATATTACTTTTGAGGTATGAAGTACAGGGAAAGGCGATTTTCATTGATATCATTGGTCCATTTCACGCATCTAGCTTGCTTGCTAAATGTTATAAATGAAGGACGAGTTATGCTATGTAGGCTTGATTTATAAACATTACTCTCAATTTATACAGAGCCATTGCAGATATATTTTTATATTTTATCTATCATTTACTGCTTTACGCCGGATACTTTTTTAGATCTACATAAATGTTACCAGCAATTTCAAGTGACTTCACTGATTATTTTTTCGTACAGGTACAAGCGAATGAGCTGGGTCGTGACTACGAACACTGTGAGGCGCTCATCCGCAAGCTCGAGGACCTCGACAGCGACATGAAAGTTGACGACAAACATGTGAAGACTATCGCTGCGTTGGCGGACAAACTGCTGCAGCAGGGGCCGACGGCGGCTGCGGACGCGGTGGCGTCGCGGCGCGACTCGTGCCTACATAAGTGGGCGGCACTGAGCGGAGCGCTGCAGCGCTACCGCGAGCGACTAGCCGCGGCGTTGCAGCTGCACTCGTTCAACCGTGACGTGGAGGAAACCGCGGAGCGTATCGCGAAGAAGGCGGCGTTGTTCGCTCGCGACGAGCGCGGCCGTGAGCTGGCGGCGGCGCACGAGCTGCGGCGGCGGCATGCGGCACGCGCGCAAGAAGCGAGTGCTATCGCTGACAAGCTGCGCGCTCTGCATTCTGATGGAACGCGTCTAGCTGACAGGTACTGCCTCCACCATCCTCACCAACTTTATAGGTTTATTACATTATAAAAAGGAATGAGCAATCCCAACGTCTACGAACAGTTCAGATGCACAACACCAGAGATTATCGTGCTCCTTCACGCGCCACCTCACTTTCACCGCACCGCACTCACGCAACACCATAGTCATTACTTTACGTTGGTATTGTTAGAGCGCGATTTATCATACCCGCAGGCCCACTCCGGCAAGTATTATTTACAGAAGTTAGGGATATTTCTCTTCAGTTTTTTTATTTATAAGCGCATTGCAAATAAAAAAATTAGGACGCTAAGTCCCTTAGTTGAGTTAGCTAGCTCCGAGTAGTCACCGGATGTGTTCTGTACAGCCATCCGGATCACGCGGGCGACATTCGCCAGCGGCTGCAGTCGCTGGACGAGAACTGGGCGGCGCTGCAGCAGCTCGCCGAGCAGCGCACGCGTATACTGGACGAAGCCATCGCAGAACACAAGTTCGAGGAGAGCCTCAAGGTAAAGCCGTCAATAATGCGTAAATCGTATTTGTTATTAATGTGTGTGTGTAAATTGTGGCGCTGTATATTTGTGACAGTTCCTAACGAATATAACACGCTGGCGAACGAATTGTAATTACACATTATAGACTTGCAGATCTAGAAATAAAGGGGGAAGAAGATAACGAAAATGAAACATAAAAATTGAAAATAGGATCATAAAATATAACACGTGTTACTTGGGAGCTGCCAAGCGTATTAACGCATGTCGACAACAGTATAGTGTGTTTCTTTTTTGATTAGCATTCATAGTTGGTAAACTAATGTGAACTAATGCCGTGTCTGCAGGAGCTGGAGGCGTGGGTGTCGGAGACCGTGAAGCGCTTGGAGGGCGCGGCCCCCGAGAGCGTGGCCGACGCGCAGGCGCTGCTGGAAGTGCACCAGGAGAGGAAGGTCAGTGAAGCAGCACCCCCGCCACCCCTCACTGGCATCACTAACCAGACCGTTACACATAGTAACACGCAAGATATTATGATAACATAATATCTTTATAATTCAAAATAGCAAGAAAATAATATCTTTATAATTCGAAACCTACTAACTTGTTTACTTAAGAGGTGACGTCACAGAGGGTTTCTGGTTTCCACGTGACCCGCACTCTAAAGTACGATTCTTTTCATTTCTTCAACACGCAATGTTTACTAATATTACATATTTACAAACAAATTGTGCCATGTCCCAATCCTTCTAACGAGCTCCCCGTCAAAATACCATGCACATTTTAACATGTGAAAATTAAACCTCTTTTTGGTGAGAGGCCATTAAAAGTATTTGAATTTGTAAAAGTTACACACAAAGATACAGTTATTGTGCTAAAACGAGGAGTCCGAAGTCTGTCATTCATGTTGTTCGCTACATAAATATAAATTGTTTTAGGCTGAAATCGATGGTAGACAAAAAGCAATTGCTGCGCTCCAGAAGGAAGCAGAAGAATGCAAGGATCCGGAGAAGATAAAGAGAGTGGAGAAGCTATCTTCCACGCTGGACCAGGCCTGGCTTCAGCGGAAACAATATCTCACGCAGGTACGTATCAATATTACTGTAGGTTCTTCCGTCGCCACCTTGATGTCTGTAACTCCACAACTGTACGTTTCAAGCGCAATTTCTTACCGCACACAACATCGATGTGCAACCAGCTACCGCACTCGGATATTTCCGAACCGATACGATCTGGGGTTCTGCTACAAAAGTGCCTACTCCTACACCAATGACCGGCAACGCGCCTGCACAACAGTCCATACTTTGCCTTGTTGTATGACGTTGCCTCCAGCAAACGAGCAGTCGAAGCACTTGAAGCTAATGCTAATAAACATAGATGCTGCGTCCGCCCTTCTTAACCCCGTTCTGCAATATGCTAACGGACGGAAAGTGTGGGGCGTAACACCATGTTCCCGAAAACCGGATTCGGCAACGCAGTAATAACGCTAATTCTACGTACATTCCTGCAGGCTCACGAGCTGCAGATCCTGAAGGAGCAGGCGCGCCAGGTGGAGGACTGGCTCGCGGCGAAGGAAGCGTTCCTCAACAACGACGACCTTGGAGAGAATCTGGATGGTAAGGCTGTATCTATATGTTTCGGGGCTTTTCCTTCCACGAGGAAGCAATTCGAACGTGGTGCTTCGACGCAATAAATAGAATAGTTTTAGTGTCCAAAGTGGACAAAACATGTACATTAGAAAACCTCGTTATGGCCACAGTTTAAAATAGTTCCGGGCGGACACAATTCACTGGGATAAAGAATGTGCATGTAATCCCATTTCACCACATACGTGCGTGGTGCGCAGGTGTGGAGACGTTGTTGCGCAAGCACGGCGAGTTCGTGAAGCTAATGGAGTCGCAGCTTGGTCGCGTGGAAGAGCTGCGGCGGCTCGGCGGCGCGGCGCTGGCGGCGGATCACTACGACGCGCCCTACATCCGCGCGCGCCTCGACCGCGTGCAACAGCGCGCCGACGCGCTCCAAGTGAGTATAACCACATTTACCATCATAAATTATATTCAGTAAGGCCTATGATAGAAGTGTACATGTTTTACTACTTACCAAAATTTTACTACATACCAAAATGCGGAATTTTTTGTGTAGCACTCTTTTTACTTACGGGCTCCCTACTTTTCTAGTAATCATAGTTCAGTAACCTGACTTCTCTGCAGTTCAGTTGTAAGATAAAATCAGGTGTTCCCCAATTATTTGCTTCGGAACCGATATTGTTTTTTTTATATTTGAGGATGACCTTTAACGATGTTGAATACTAATATATAATAATAATAATAATATCTGTGGACTTATCACACCACGTTAGCATAGCCCTGTGTTAATATTTTTATAAATTTAAGAAATTTTATATATTTAAGATTTTTATTATAGAAATACATATAATACATACATCCATGACCTAGGCGGAATTCGAACCCGCGACCTTTGACGTAATGATCTCGTAAATCGATTTACCCTGTAATTAGAATTGTTTATAACTTGATAACAGCTTTAAAAGTACGAAATTAACTTGAAACTTATACAAAATATTATTGTTTAAGGGACGTTGGCAAGACTAACTTTCAAATCCCTATGAATCGGACTTGGCTGTCACCTGTTACGAACATTAGTGCTACTGATGTTTGTGTTGATGATTGTATACGTCTGTTCTCGCCAGGAATCATGTCGGCTGCGCGGCGAGAAGCTGGAGCAGGCGAAGCAGCTGCAGCTGTTCCTGCGCGACCTGGCACACGCGCGCGAGTGGATCGACCTCAAGATGCAGATCGCCACAGACACCAACTACAGGTGACCCCACTCCCCCACCTCTCATGATAATATAGTTTTCTAGAATAGTCAAAAAAATTAAACATCATGTCATACAAAAATTAATTACCCTATTCGTTATCTTTCGCATTTCATATTAATTGCTAAGATATCATGTTAGGAGCATTGTAATTCCGGGTTGCAGAGAGCTGTCCAATCTACAGAGCAAGATCCAAAAGCACTCCGCCTTCGAGTCGGAGCTGGCGGCCAATAAGAAGCGCATCGATGACGTCGCTAACCGCGGCGAGGAGCTCATCGGTGAGTGACTGCTTAGGAGCATGCAATGTGCGCACGTGCGTGTTAGCGTGTTTGCGCGTGTGGGTAGGACAGTTAATTATGGTTATTATAAATAATCGACTGCAATATGTTTTCAGAGTCTGCGCATCAAAAGAAAATACTGAGCTCTTATAGTATCATTTTTTGACTCGTCAATCCGTCTGTCAAGCTTAAAGTCTGTATCAAATACACAGATCGGCAATCTAAATAAAAAATTTCTAAGTCAATTTAATCAAACTTATTTCTTTACTTAATTTCTTAAATTTACGCCACTTCTACACATTACAATACTACTTAATCGCAGTTTATCTGAATATTGTGTCATCTGAATATGTTGTTACGTTATCATGTATTACTTGAACTTTCAGAAGCGAAACATTACGCGTCGCAGGAGATCGTGGAACACGTTGAGGACCTGGAGAGCCTGTGGAGAGAACTCATGGTCAGGGTTTCCATATTTTATTTACAAACATCCCTTTCTTTGATTTTTATTGATTCCACAAAACACCAGTTCAAAGAATATTTTTTTTTAGCTAAATTAAAAATGGTGAAGGGTATGGGGCCTTATATATCCCTTTTTAACTCGGGAAACATGTACCGGCCTAATGTAACCCATCCGTTTATTGCATGTTTGTATACGCTCAACAGACGGCGGCGTCGCTGCGGCGCGAGCGGCTGCAGGAGGCGTACCAGGCGCGCGTGTACTTGCGCGGCCTCGACGACTTTACCGCCTGGCTCGACGACGTGGAGGCGCAGCTGCTAAGCGAGGATCACGGTGAGTAGCGCCCTCTCGAGAGAGGAAAAACCCATAACGCCTTGACTTTTGTAAACATAGACGCAAGAAGTTAAAAAACTATATCTTTTACGTAGTAATTTGCGTAGATGATTATGAACGTCGGACGTTGTAAAGCGATTGTCATTTGCCCATGCGGTGCGGCGGAGAGAAGGCAACGCATCGGCATAGTAATTATGTGCATGTTCATGGGCGTCGGTAGTCGTAAAAAGGCTTTGGTTTCTCGTTTGCCCCTATTCTATAAAAAAATGCATCCCTCCCATTTGGCCACTGCAACAATACGCAAAAAACTAGATGTTCACCACTTGGTGTGTGGTGTGTCGCAGGCAAGGACCTGTCGTCGGTGTCAGCGCTGTTACGGCGTCACGCGCGGCTGGAGGCGGCGCTGGCTGGCAAGGCGGACGCGGCGGCGGCACTCGCAGACACGGCGCGTCAGCTCGCCGACAACAAGCACTTCATGGCCGAGGAGATACTGGAGCGTGCCGACCGGGCCGTGCAGAGGTAAAATCAACTGCCAGTTTTTAATTATAGGGAAGAGAGAGAGAGAAGAAAGAGAGAGAACTTTCATAAGTTTGTGGGCTTTTGCTCTGCGTATAGTGGTTGCGTATTAATTTATTGTTATATTTACCTAAGAAGCTTTTTCAATATTATTATAATTTTTCTGCAGACAATCTGCAGTTCAGTGAAATATACAGTGAACTTCTGAATATATCTCCTGTATGTTCCTATATGTGGTGACTCTCGTGACCGCCCGAGGTACCGGAGTGCACTCAGGCGACGCGAGGCGATGTTATGGGCTGCTCGTGCTACTTGAGTACTACATGTGTGTGCGCGCAGGTACCGACAGCTGCAGGAGCCGATGCAGATCCGCCGCGACAACCTGGAGGACGCCGCGCTGCTGCATCGCTGGGAGCGCGACGCTGATGAAGAACTTACCTGGTGAACTTCTCATTTTTTATTAGCATAGAGTGTTGATATACTGAAGAAACTTACATGGGGACCACACTCGCCAGTCCTGGACAATTTTAGTATCATTATCAGAATAATACTAGAATTAGGATGATAGACTGATCTAATCACAATTTGGTATTTCTTGACTGCCTATTTAATCTTTTTATAGTACACTTTCACGCGCGGTCAGTCAACCATCCGGCATCTATACTTTAAAACATCTATGGTGTTAACAACGCTATATGCTGGTGTAAGTGGCTGCACCGAGCCCGTCCGCTATCAGCGATAGTAATGTTGCCGTCTCACAGGCTGCGCGAGCGCGAGGCGGCGTGCCGCGTGGACGACGGCGGCGCGTCGCTGCCCGAGGTGCAGGCGCTGCTCAAGAAACACCTGACGCTGGAGGCCGAGATCAGCGCGCGGTGAGTACCACCCACCAATCGGAGAACATGTTGTGCGTGCGGATATCTATAGCTCTGTCTACAGTGCTCTTTTATATGCATCTTCCGTCGTCCCCTAAGGCATATTATATCAACCTTAGCAGAAACTAGTTTATGATCTATGGCACATTTGGCACGAAACGAACGTAAGTTGAAATGTCAAAATAACATGAAAAAGCACTGTTGTTTACTGAGAATTATGTCGTATCAATGAGGTACGTTATGACTAATCAAGGATCCATTAAAGTTCTCTGGGTTAATGTTAGAAACATCGCTGTCGCGTACCAATCTACATACGCTCTAAAATCCTTGATACCTGAATGCTTAGGGCACGTGTGACGTACAGCGACGTTATTATTAGAATGATGTTATACAAACATAGACATTTAATTTAATAGCGAGCCGACGGTGGAGGGTGTGTGCGCGCGCGCAAGTGAGCTGGCACGGCGCGGACACTTCGCCGCGAGTGCGTTGGAAGCGGGCGCAAGGGATCTGCGCGCCGCTCGCAGCGCCGCTGCCGACGCCGCCGCGCGCCGTAGCGCCGCACTTCGCGACCGGCTTGATTTGCTGCAGGTAAGTTTACTTACTTCAGTAAACTTAATTAAGAGGTAGTGTCATGCTGCATTGCAGGGGAATTGGATCGGCACAACCGGGGACATACCTCTCTCTCACATGGCACCGGCGTAAAGTGACATCTTTGGTGTCGCGTTTCGTGCGATTTGTGAGTAGCCGGTGGTCCAATAGAGGAAGGAGGTAAGGACGACAACGTATCGACATAGTATTTATGGGGATGTACATGGACATCGGTAGTCGCAAAAACGATATTTAGTTTCCCCCCATATAGTATCAAAAAACTTACTTTAGCAACTTCTTTCACAGTCTACGTTTAAGTAGGTGAGGAGTTTTTGATAATAGAGTGACGGTATATATTCTTGCCGCAGCTGCTGTCGGAGGTGCGCGAGGCGGAGGCGTGGCTGGCGGAGAGGCGCGGCGGTGCGGAGGCGGCGCGGGACGAAGAGTCCGCGCGTGCGCAGTCGCGGCGCCTGGACGCGCAGCAGAGGGAGCTGGCCGCCTTCCTGCCCACTCTCACGAGAATTGAGAAGGCGGCGGTCGGTCTGCAGGTACGTGTCACCACCAGCCACCAAACGCCGAGAGCTATACAGTAGTCGTGGTATTTACCACAACTGATTTTGGGGTGAATTTTTTTTCCACTAATCTGTTGTTTGTACATACATAATAACATAATGAACTGGAAAGAATTATATTCCCTTAGTTTTGGCAAAATTTTGCAACGAATTATCTGTTAGCATTTATATCCATAAATAAGCACACATGTGTTAAGTAGTAGTGTATATTTATCTGTCAGCATTTGTATCCATAAATAAGCACACATGTGTTAAGTAGTAGTGTATATTTATCTGTTAGCATTTGTATCCATAAATAAGCACACATGTGTTAAGTAGTAGTGTATATTTATCAGTTAGCATTTGTATCCATAAATAAGCACACATGTGTTAAGTAGTAGTGTATATTTATCTGTTAGCATTTGTATCCATAAATAAGCACACATGTGTTAAGTAGTAGTGTATATTTATCTGTTAGCATTTATATCCATAAATAAGCACACATGTGTTAAGTAGTAGTGTATATTTATCTGTTAGCATTTGTATCCATAAATAAGCACACATGTGTTAAGTAGTAGTGTATATTTATCTGTTAGCATTTGTATCCATAAATAAGCACACATGTGTTAAGTAGTAGTGTATATGTATCTGTTAGCATTTATATCCATAGATAAGCACACATGTGTTAAGTAGTAGTGTATATTTATCTGTTAGCATTTGTATCCATAAATAAGCACACATGTGTTAAGTAGTAGTGTATATTTATCTGTTAGCATTTGTATCCATAAATAAGCACACATGTGTTAAGTAGTAGTGTATACTTAAGTCAACAATACCGGACGCTGACTGTTCCATGTTATCAGCTGCCCAGCTGTAGAAATAAATAAATAAATTTTATTTGCTCGACCAGTACTTGTATTTAACGCGCCCTCCACAGGAGCGTGTGGCGGACGGCGAACAGATCAAGAGCAAGCTGGACGAGCTGAAGGCTTCCTACGAGGAGATGAAGCTGCTCACCGCCAAGAGGCAGCAGCGGCTGGAGCAGAGCCTCAAATACTTCAAGTGAGCCCCACCACCACTCTCCTACTATAGTAGTGCCAGATAAATTTACCGCGCCTGTAGCAAATTGTATTCAGAGCTCCTCAATCGGGTATCCTTTTGAATAATAATATCACATAGACTACTATAGAGCCCGTAGGCGTATTGCAGTAAGCGGTAGCGCTATGTTGCGTTGCAGTCTCACATGCACATGATACCGCTGTGAAGTTTCGTGCGGTTTGTGAGTGGGCGATGGCCCATTGGGGGGGATGGGGTTAATGAGAATAACGCATCTGCACATGTGGACTTTAATGGGTGCGTTACGAGAGCGTTATGAAAATGAGGTCGACAGAAGTTGAGAGGATAATAAGATAAAGGCATATAAGAGACATAAGGTAATGAAGATAGAGATAGTCGCTAGCACACATTTTCCTTCTCTCTTCCCCTCAGAGTTACTTACATTTCGTATGAATAAAGAAGTTTTACTTCGGTCGAATGGTCCAATTTGATTAAAACTCAAAAACACTTACAATTACAGCCAACTCATTCTTAACGTTGATTTATACAAGTTTTCATTTTCATTACACATGCGAAGTTTACGTGCGTAACACACTAATGTAGTTTATTGCGCACAGGTTCGTGCAGGAGTGCGAGGAGACTCAAGAATGGATCTCCGAGCAGATGGCGGCGGCGGCCAGCGAGGACTACGGACTGGACGTGGAGCACGTGGAGGGGCTGCAGCAGGCCTTCGACAGTTTCCTGGCGCAGCTGCACGGTACTGATGCATGTCACATTACACTCGGAACAGATCGCGGATGTTGCCAGGGAGGAGCATGGGTTGGTCGGTCAATACGGATCATGGAGAGCATGCTGCTCTGTTACATGCCGCATGAAACACGACATGCCGCATGAAACACGACATGCCTGTGCTTTACCTTGATCATTACAGTATTACGGATATGATATGATTTGGCCTAATCCGGCATCAGTTTGTTTTAGTCATCTTCATGCAACGTAAAATCGTGTATTTATGTGATGTTGTGTACACGACAGCTAACGAGGGACGCATCGAAGCGGTGTGTGACGCCGGCAACCTGCTGCTGGAGGAGAACACACCCGAGGGGGACAAGGTGAAGCAGAGGATAGAGGACATCCGCGGCCTCTGGGACGATCTCAAGGAACTGGCGATCGCTCGCCAGGAGGTGAGTTCACATAGGGGACTAAGGAACAATAACAATCATAACTCATCAGTGGCCATAGACTTCCATAAGCATCACAACTTGAGATACCTTTCTTTTGATCATCCCCCTAAATTGGCAAATCGCTTTCATATAAAGCGTACGAGTGCGACATCATTATGGAGGTATCATGCGAGGTAGAGGTACTACATCTTGGCGCTAGCCTAGGTTACAAAGCAGTAGAACTATTTCTGAGTTATAAGTTAGTAGGTACATGCTCCACGCTCGTGACTGGGCGGGAGGCTACATGCAGGGCGTGAGAGAGGAGAGGAGGGACGCTACTCGCTTATGCGTGTGTGGGTGAAGTTTTTATGTGCGTGCGCAGGCGTTGGCGGGCGCGAGGCAGGTGCACGAGTTCGACCGCAGCGCGGAGGAGGCGTTAGCCTGGGTAGGTGAAAAGGAGGCGGAACTCGCACGCGCGCGACAACCGCACCAGCTGCGTGCGCTCGCAGCGGACGTGCGCGCGATACAAGAGCGCCACGCGCGTCTCGCCGCCGACGCAGAGACGCTCGGCACTGCCTTCCCCGACGCGAGGGACCACGTGCAAGCGAAGCTCGAGGACGTGAGCGATGCATTGCACACGCTGCAGGCGCGAGCGGACACCGCGAGCACGCAGATCGACTTGGCGCAGCAGCTGGAGGCCTACTTCGACACATACCAGCAGCTCATGTACGTTCTGTTCATTTTCTTATTTACGTACTCGGAATAGGATAGCATAGTGGACAATATAATATACACAAATACATGTTCAACTATACCCTTTATTCAATTTTGTGAAAAATTTTAGATGTCCACTGTCCGCTAGTCACATCAATAACATAGTTCCTTATGGTACCTAGTACAGAGCTAGGCAACGCGGCGAAAATGACAGGTTCAACATGCTCGCCAGTAAATTACATAATCAGTGACTCATTCTTTAACAATTGAATTGATCTTGAACTCTGATTTGACTATGAATGTAGAGTAAATGTAAGCCTTAGTAGTAGAGGTCAAACTGGATGTACATAATTTATCTTTGATTTACTTTTCTATCAGTGGGGAACTATCTTAAGCTTTCTGTCGCTTTACTATTTTATATTATAGTAATTTTCTAGTGATTGGTCCTCCTAGATATAAAATAAATGAATAAAAAAATAAACGAATATCTAACATGGTCGTGTGCCAGGGCGTGGACCAACGAAACACTGGCGCGCGTGACGGCGCCACAGCTGGGCGCCGACGTTGCGGCCGCGGAGCAACTCGTGGCGCGGCACCGAGACCTCGCCGCCGAGATGGACGCCAAGGAAGAGAGTTTCAACACCTTCTATGCGGACGGTGAGCAGACTATACGCAGCACATGTTATTAATAAACGGCAGTATTTGCCTTAACGTTCAGTCGTTTCTATCGATCTTATACCAAATTTGCAACTTGACCCCTTGGTAAAGTTTTATTTAGATAACTTCATTTACTTTATGGGTACGATAAGGCTTTGTCGTTTTGACTGGGTGGGCATCATTTTAGACGAATCGTACATACACGTCGACAAAACGCACCAATTGATAATGTAAATTTATAAGAGTATGTATCAAACAATGTTCGTTCCCGGGAAATACAAACAGCACGAACTACGAGGGCATACCTGTTACGAGCTACGAGCGTGAGGTCGTGCCGGCATAATTCAGCTGCAATGAAACTATAACAATACCTTAAAAAGTAGTGCAGTAGGGATGAAATGTGTTACAACTGATAATTGTCGCGGATGTTATAGGCGAGAAGCTAGTTCGTGAGGGTCACTTCATGTCGTCGGAGGTGGAGGGGCGTGTCTCCGCACTGCGGTCACGCCGCACATTGCTGGCGGACGTGTGGCGTGCGCGCGCGGACATATACGCGCAGCATCTCGACGCCCTACTGTTCTTGCGTGACGCAGACGCGCTCGACCGGTGGATTGCTGATAGGTAGATCATATTTTATGCTTAACTTTACAGTTTTTAGTATAAAAGAACGAATGAGCATTATAATAATAACATCCATAAAACCCCGCGCCTCATAAAAGCACGGCTAATACTCCTTCCACGTGCAGGGTGCCGCTGATACGCGACGGCAAGTACGGCGACAACCTGGCCCACACCGAGGAGCTCATCAACCGCCATCGCGACCTCGAGGAGACCATCGACGCACAGCGCGACAAGTTCAACACGCTGCGCAGAATCACTCTCGTAAGTTAACATTTTATTCAACTCTCAGTACTCAGTAGTGTTAGTGTTAAGTGTTTTATGTAAGTTATAACTCACTAACACACTCGACAGATTGAGAAGGCGTTCAAAAATCAGAAGCACGAGGAAGAGGAGGCGAGGAGGCGTCACGCCGAGAAGCAGGAGGCGGAGCGGCTGCAGGCGGCGCGGAGGAGAGAAGTAGAGCGTCTGGCCGAGGAGCGGCGGCGCGAGAGTGTAGTGGGAGTGACGGCGGGAGTGCCGGCGGTAGTGGCGGCTGCGGCGGCAGTTGCGGCAGAGGAGGAGGAGGAGGAGGAACTCTCGCCCGCGCCACAGTTCGAGCGCCTGCCTCGCGCGCCCGAGGTGTCCGCACTAGTCAAGCGCGCAGAGAGCATGAGTGTGAGTCCACGCCCATCCACCGTTAAAATATACTTTTAAAGAATGTAGAGGAGTGGAAGAAATGTTAGTAATAAAGTTTGAACCCCGGTAAATGTTCGATCTCCTTCTATAAATCTTCACTCCATTACTAATATGTTCTGTCGTTTATAGTATAGTTATCGCAATGATTTATAAATAATTTCTTAGAACACGGATACTAAGAAATTATTTATCCAAATGAAAATAGGATATTTATTACGTGAGTTGTATCTACATTAACGCTATGTCCGACCGACACAGCAGGCCGAAATGTTAAATATTAAAGCTAAAAATTAGTCTTATATACGTATACAGACAGGTTACATTTCAACAATATTGTAAACAGGTTGTGAAGACGCCGAAACGCACGCCATCGTTCACGACACGCCGTCGCACGCAGAGTTTCCGTCGCCACCGCCGCCCGGACGAGCTGCCGCCCGTCGAGATAGAAGGTGCGGCGTATGTGCGTGCACGTACATGTGACTCGGTCGTTATTATTGTGGGAGGCATGTTCGTCGTTGATCACAAGACTGCGATTGACTGAAAGAGTTACGGGATATTTTTCATTCCTGAAAAACTGCCTCCAGACAGATAGTGTGGAAATATGTCGTCTGAAAATAGACTATAGGCAGAAAGGCGGTGTGCGGAACGCCGTGCCTGAAAGTACGTTATAATCAGAGTACGTTATAAAGGTCCTACGACTGATCTCTCCCCCTCTGGACTGCGGCTTCATTGGAATAGAAGAATAAGGGAGTTAGTGCACTTGTGCACTGTACACGTGATCTTTTTTGTGTCCGTTACTTGTACATGTGCGTGGACGTGCGTGTGTTGTGTGCGCAGTGCGTGCTTGTTAACATACCCTACATCCCGACTCTACAGGGTACATGGAGCGTAAGCAAGAGGCGGGATGCGGCGGCAAGCGCGCGACGGTTCGGTCGTGGCGCTCGTACTACGTGGTCCTGTGCGGGCAGCTGCTGTGCTTCTTCCGCGACGAGATGGACTTCGCTAGCGCCAAGGCGGCCGCGCCTCCCGTCGCGATACTGAACGTGAGAATTGTTTTTAATCGCACTTTACCCACCACTCATTTCTGCTGTTGATACACCTGTCGGTAGGACCGACAGCGATCCTGATGAGGCGCAGCACTTACTCACCTTGATAAAGTCATCTCTGGGTTAAGAGGGAACCCGAGGACAACGTTAAAACCGTCTCACCCATTCGGTCGTTCAATTTATCATCACTATATGGCTAGCATACGGGGAGACGTGCAATCAGAGACAGTAGTAGTTTAAGTAGACAAGAAATCTGATGCCCATAGACACACGCAAAACAAAAAAAAAATACAAGTGCGGTCTCAGTCGCCCAACCACGAACTTCCATCGGGACTCTCACAAAGTAAGGAAACACGTGCCATGTATGTCTTGACTGAGATGTGTCATTGGTGATTTAGAATTGTGTTCGGAGTGACGAACTCACCCGGTCGCGTGTCCGCAGGCGCGCTGCTCCGCCGCCGGCGACTATACGAAGCGCGCGCACGTATTCCGGCTGGCGTGCGCTGACGGCGCCGAGTTCCTGTTTGCGTGTGCGTCGCGTGACCTAATGCGCGAGTGGGTGGCCAAGCTGGCGTTCCACGCGCAGCTGCCGCCCCAGCTGCAGCTGACGCCCTACGAGCCGCCGCCCGCCCGCCACGAGTCGCCCACCGCCGACGTCAAGCGCCGGCTGCAGCAGTGAGTAACCAGTTACATGAACAGCCGCTTTCAAACAATCGTGGAACAGATCCAAGTTTTCAAAATCTCTACATAGCGGGAACATTTAGCTTAACATTCCTCAGCACACTATGTACACCGTGATTAGTCAATAGTCCGATTCCACGATTTTGGTTATTTTTGGTGAAACTGCATTGAAAATCTGAATCGGTTATTAACTTTTGATACTATATTTGATTATGATGACTACGACGCCCATAGACATCCGCATAATTGATATGCATATGCGTTGCCCTCTACTCATTCCCTCGAAAAGGTCTTCGGTTATTACCGTTTGTCCGCTCTACTACGTATTAGTATGTTATGCCTCGTTCGCACAGACTATCTTATAGCTCAATATACAAGGGTGCGAGAGGGCCAGGTTACTATCACTACAAAATTCATTCTGCACTGCGAGCGCACGGTCTATCGCGATTGATGCCGGCGTGGCCGTCGCAGGAATGCGTCGTCGTCGTCGTCGTCGTCAGCCGCGTCGACGCCGGAGCCGCAGCGGCACCGCACGCAGGCGGAGATCCTACAGGCGCACCGCAACAGCCAGCGCGCGTCCGCGACGCCCGACCGCACCGCTGCGGCGGACGCTGACACCGTCTCCGAGAGGAAAATAGGTGAGTACCTTTCTATAAGAACTCGATTTGCTGTATTGTTCTTTATTAGTGTTGTTATACCTGGTACGATGGTTTTAATGTGACAAACTTCACTTTCACTAAACGTATACATTTAACACAACACCAGTTATCAGTGTTTTATTTTCAAATTTATTACGTTTAATAAAAAAATGTACAGATACGTTTTATAGATTTTAACACAACTACGTCAGAAGAGAATGCAGGAAGTATTCCGAGCGTATGTGTGCGTGTGTGTGTTCTCTGCCACCGATTGAACGTATAGAACCTGTGAGGTGTCGTTAGATATATCTTGATAACGCGACACCGGGTAGATTAAAGTATATTTTAAGCAGTCCAGCTGGTTTTCAATTTAATTCAAGCACTCGCCTACTCCCAGTTGTTCACCGTCCAGTGACCGGTCACTCCTTGTTCCAGAATCTTCCGTGCTGCCGTCCCTGCCGCCGCGCCAGCCAGTGCCGCTGCACGAAGATGGCGCGGACGTCATATTGAGGTGAGGACAACTGCTGGCGTGTCACCATTGAGCCACCGAGGGCTCCCGGCGGCTTGCTAGATCCTAAGAGACAAATTTACATAAAAGAGAAAGTTGTCACGTCACATAGAGCAATCTCACAAATGTTGACTAACATCCTCACCTCTTAGCCCTTCCAATTTAAGCAATAACGCTCTAACACCACAACCAGTAGGTGTCGGGTTGCTTCGGGTGCTTTGTCCACCTCTTGAAAAGCGAGTTCATGGGCTGCGGATAGGGCTGTAAGGTGGAAAGATTATATGAAAATACCCGGGCAAAATTTAATAGGTCGTGATTCCACACAAATAAATTATAAAATGTTTCTCACCCAATAATATTCTTTCTTTTTAATTATGCGATCATGTCTGTCATTAAAATGTGTGTCCAGTCACTTCCACATTTGATTTGTGTTCCATTTGACAATCACGCTTCCTTTCACTTTATTAATTTTTAGTTTAAAATTTTGCCGGGAATATTTATTTTACTACTAACAATGGCTCTGTTCCTTACACCTGTGCGCCTCCACATAATGTACGTGTTTCAATTCCAGGAATTCCGAGACAACTTCGAGTTCGTGGGGCCGCTCGCGGTTCTCCAACGGACGCGACATCAACGCGGAGTTCATCAGGAGTCAGCAGGACGGTGAGTGAAGAGCGAACAGCTATACCGAGGTGTGCGTGCCAGCGGCGGGTTGAACCAGGCGACCTGCTCGCTGCAATAAAAGAGATTTAGGAGTTTGGATGAGAGGAGGAGGGGTTGTCCATAGCTCTCCACCCTTTGAATCCGCCACTGGTGTATGACATTTGAACGAGGCATATTCTGCTGACACTAAGTGCGTACGTTTATCATAGCATGCGAGAGCCTCCAAGACTACATCAAAGTGTGGTGATCCGGTGCGAAATACAAAGCGACATCGATTAGATAAATACGTTTGATCGTTAGCAGATTTATCAGTAGCAGAACATGCCTCGTTCAAAGTGTGTCTTGTCCCCAACGTCTGCCATTGCATTTGTGACGTCTCGCGGCCATGTTGTGACGTCATAACGTCACTTGTCAGACTCTCGAAAACCGATACCATCTTTATGTTCTTTAATTAGTCTTATTTACGCCTAACTAAAATATGATGGGGTGGTCGATAGTAAGACAAGAGAACTGTCCAATCCTTGCTGGATCGTGCGGCGCCATCTAGTGATAATTAGTGTTAAACCCTAAAGCTGCCGACGCGCCGCCGTTACCTCTGTCCGGACCGCCGGCCGTGCCGGACCGGGCGCCACCGTTGCCCGAGCGCGGTCCGAACATACCTGAGCGCGGCCCGAACGTGCCCGAACGTGGCCCCTTCGTGCTCGAACGCGGACCGATCGTACAAGAACGCGCCGATCGATCCAATAACAATGAGAGATACAGCCTGGAGAAGCAATCGGTGACGAGCCTCGTGAACAACTATCAAAGGATGGCGAAGGGTTGGGACAAGAGCCCGGAGCCGGCGCGGGACCCCAACAGGAACCAGGAGAGATCCAACAACAACTGGCAGTCGGAGAGCACGCAGTTCTATTCGGCGAGCGAAATCGGTCAGTTAGGAATGTTTGCTTCGGTGTGGTGGTAGACTTAACCGTAGATTTGTCAGCTTGATCTGAACGAGTGAATGAAGACGGCACACAAGTATAATACGTAAAATCCGCCATCTTGAACTGGAAGGATCCACTCAGTAACGGTTATTTTTTAAAACACCAGCTCTTGGTAATAATTAGCTGACATAGATTAAAAAAAATCATTTAATAGTCCAATTCTACGTTATACAGTCTATGCGCCTTGTTAAGCTTACAGTTGTCAAGACTCTACAAAAAAACTGGAAAGAGCTTATACTATAAGTTGTTACCTGTGACTTTCGCTCTCCATTCCGAGTGCTTTGCTGGTGTGTTCGAAAACGAGCCTATATCCAAATAAATGGTATATTATTAAGTTATAATAAATACATTATTAAGTAATTATTGCTTTTGTCGAATAATCAGTTCAAGACGGCAGATTTCCCATGCTACCACACATATTTCGTTTATTATAATATTGCCGCAGCGCGGTCTTCATCAACTCAACTATGCATTTCTATTTTACTGTGTAAATGTAAAACAGAACATTCTAGAAGGTGTTCGAAACGAATGTCTTAGATTAAGAATTGACTGACGACTATCAAACGCGAGTGGTTTATTCTTTATGCAAGTAATTAGATTTAGTGTTTTAGCCCCTAAGCACTGCACCCCGTGGCCCACTGGGCCTGTACTCGGGGATATTGGGCGATTTGGTTACCTCTCCATCTGAGTTATTTTGATAATAATTTCTAGTTTTTATCCGAAAACCACTCGCTATGATTGTCACTTTTTATAAATCGTCTTGGAAAGAAATCTCCTGTATATAGTACTTACTTACATTTAAATTATTCTTATTGACTTGACTGTCTGTATCAGAATAATATTTTCACTTTTATTCTATATGCGACTATCTGCGCCCTACTGCTTTATCCGCGTATCTTCGCTCTTTTTGGTCGTAACGGCATCCTATAGGATGTCAGTAAAAAAAATTGGGAATAGTTCCTGAGAATAGCGCGTTCAAACAAAGAAACAAAGGCTTCAGCTTTACAATAAACATAATTAGTATCAGTGCTGAATGCACGACAGTTTCAGCCTATTCAATGTATCAAATCTTATATTATAGTATGCCTACCCCATATCTTTACACTTTACAGCTACTTATATAAGTCTGTTTGTGTCCAGTCTCAATTTTAAGTAAATTCGGAATGTGTAACTATTCCTAGTATGTAAGGCTGTGTTGTATAACCTATATGATGTTAGCTAATAAAATCGCTTTAAGCTTCAGTTGAAAATCCATCAACCACTGAGCGTCATTATTAATAATAAAATACGAATTGTCAAGAGTTGATTATAATTTTAAAATTTTGGATCTGTAGATTAATTCACAAATAAACTCTTAAAGCGATCCAGCCCTGTTTAAGCTGCAGAATACAGATGCACTGCATATGCACTACCAAAATCATAAACCATTTTCTGACGCATCCGAGTAAAACTTTACTATAATCTAAGATTGGATAGTTTGTCGCTCGAAACGTAAAAAAAAATTAATTAAAAGATCATTTCTTGTGTTATAAGTTTTACGTATGACGTACGTATTCGTATGTATGTATAAAGTGTATGTCTGTGCGTGTGTCTGTGTCATTTGAGCACTCGAAACGGTTTTTTTTTCACATTTCATTGAAAATAAAAAAGGAATAATAATATTTGTGGACAAAGCACAGCACGTTAGTCTGGCCACGTGCAAAGTAACGCTGGGACTAGACAACGGAAATATATTTATTACTATTAATTTAAGGAAATGTTATAGAAATACATATTATGCATACACAAGCATCCACGACGTGGGCGGCATCCGAACCCGCATCCGTTGGAGTAACACGCGGTATAAGCCGCCACCAACTGAGCCAGACGTTCGTCAGTTGAAAGCAACGTTCAACTAAATTGTCCTCTAGCACGTGCGGCAGTAGAAGCGATCGGCACTGCCGTCAGCATAATGCGGATAAAACGAAAAGGAAATAATCGATCTACAGGGTATTACGGGGCACATCCGTCAGGATCCCAACCTATATACTCGTACCAAGATTGCGACCATGGAGTATTCTTAAGACCTGACGTGACGTTACTTAGAATTTTTTTGACTTCATAAAAAGTGTCTTTAGGTAAATGTTAGAACAAAGAAGCATTAAATATTTTTACAAACTCAGTGGTTTTATCTGAAGTTTATTGCGACTGTTCTTCAGATTATGTGTCGGAATGTTATTATAATAAGCGTAGTTATAAGATATTCCTGGCTGTAGACTTGCTTGATATGATGTTGTACTTAATAAGTAGCCCTACGTAGTAAGTTTACTAATGTTATATGCTGTGAGCGAGCGTGCGTGAGCGCACGGGGGTCTATAGTGTGTTATTAACCAACTTTAAACTGAAGTAGAACTAAAGGTCGGCAACGCGTCTGCAAGACGCCGGTGGTCACCACCCACCTGCTCGTTTGCCCCTTGCTTACGCACGCTGGCTCACTAGACTTCAACTACTATGCTGCTAGTCCGTGGCGGAGTCATCACGGAGCGTGCGAGATTTCAGCAGTACACCGGCGAGGAGCTTGAAAAAGATTTCAATTCCTGCCCTCCCTAAAGTATCCTATTTAGTAAGAGGTAATGGCATGCTGTATCAGACACGAACGGAGTGCTGCCTCTCGCTCCGATACCTCAAAGAGGAAGGCTTGCTGTCGCGTTTTCCGCGGATTGTGGCTTTGATTGCACACTGGAGGGGAGAGCAGCAGGGAAAAATCTGTATGCAGTTGTCTATGGGCGTCGGTAGTCATCAAAAGGCACCGAATGTTCGTTTGCTATTTTTCTCTCCTCATCCCGTCCCCTCCACAATTGAAATTCTCATCTCGCCACAGAGCAGCAGCACAGTAGTAGCAGGTATGTAACGGACTCGCCTACTAACTAAGTTTGTGTGACAACGCCGCGGCAGGATCGAGCCACCTGCTGTACGTCCTACATCGGGTTCAGGGTACGCTTCGCTTCGCTATCATATCGCTTCGTAGTTAGTTGTGTGTACAATTTTCAGCTGTTTATTGACAGGTGTGTTGTTATTGGATGTCGTGTTGTGGGAACATTAGCTGGTACATACAGTAGCTGGTACATTTTGTAGCTGGTACATTTTGTAGCTGGTACATTCAGTAGCTGGTACATACATTAGCTGGTACATTCACTAGCTGGTGTATAATTTCGAGTAGACGAAGTTTCTCCGTCTCTTGTCAGTGCTAGAGCTCGGTAAAGTAGAAAGAATTCCGGGCGTGAATCTATTATTATTAATTACTACTGCTATTAATTATTATTATTATTATATAGTGTCCTCGTTTCTGAGTTTTAGTGCGTCTCGCTCGCTCGTTGACATACTGTATGTTACAAAATTATCTCTACCGCTCGTTAACGGAGCCAGTATACATGAAAAGAGAGTGTTGGATTGTAAACACTGATGATATTTGCAATAAATAAAATACCACTATAGGTAATGTTTTCAGAAACAATTATCAGTTATATGGTTGCCACTTTTCTTGGCAAATCTGTCAACGTTTACTAAACATTAATGAGTTATATAGTTGTCAATTTTCTTGGCAAATCTGTCAACGTTTACTAAACATTAATGAGTTATATAGTTGCCATTTTTCTTGGCAAACCTGTCAATGTTTATACTTAAAAATGACGTCATAGCGGACGCCATTACACTTGCCAGTTTTGGCGGCTAATTATAAAATTGATTAAAAAAAAGCGTTACAACAGGTTTATTGCTGAATAAAAACATTGCTTAATAATAAACGTGTACTGGCAGGATTTTGAAGTCTGTCATCATTGACCCATTTTTAGTTACTGTACTGTCTGCAACTGGTTACAGTAACACTTTCTTTTCATGTCGATTTGTAATATTATTACAAAATGTCGTTTTGTAAATTGCGCTTTACTCCAACACTAGTAAAAATAGAGCAGACGTAACGCCGAGTGCGTTACGTCTGCTCTATTTTTAAGTCATGTTAAAAATTGGCAGCTTCTTTCATTTGGCCCAACGAAATAGATATCTTTCTTATTTATTAAATATACTGTCGCATGCTTCGTATATTTAACGTATTCATTTTGTTGTGTAACCGCTACAGTTCTCTATTTATTTGATTGGATATAATATATTTTTTATATATATCTACTATATGATCCAATCGATAAAAATGTGTACTATTATATGTTAATATTAAAATAAGGTCTTCATTTAATTATAAAATGCTAGATCAATGTAGTTTGTTTTAATTCAGCTTTAGTATATTTAATAAAAACAATCGTGTAAAAAAATATTAGAAAAATAGCTAGAGTCAAAGAGTGCTTAGTAGATGCCTATACCCTGTTCGCTGTAAGAATACAGTGACGTTATCATTGTCGGATTGTCAGTCTGTAACACCGCTCTGTACGTAACGATTTACTTGGTTGTGGCCCGTGGGCCATCAGACATTTCTTGCGTCACTGCATTTTTAAAGCGGAATAGAGCGTAGAGCTACGTGTTACGTGGCACGTGTGCGCCTAACGTGTGTGTATATGTTTGCAGCGTACAGCAGCGGCGCGCGGCCTGCGTCCGTGGCGGGCGGCTCGCCAGCGCTCGACCAGCGACCGGCCTCCAGGTACAACCACACCCATACCAAACCCGCACTACATCGGCGGTACATCCGCATCACGCCTTCACTGATTTTTGAAGTTACATTTCTTACGGCACGTTTGTAAGAAACGACGAGTGTGAACTTTACGATTTACGTCGACATCAACATTCATATGTGTAATTGACATCAAAATACGCGTGGGAATGTTTAAGGTGTGAAGTGAGCTAGAAAATGGAGGATGTAGTTCTATTGCGACGTCATAGATGTCGCTGCAAGTTTAATTATATTATTGTGGGAACAATTCGATAGTTAAGTAAAAGATCTTACCTACATACACCACGTTCTTTTACATAGTATTATGTACATAAAATATCAACAACACAGTAGCGTATACGCGATAGAAACGCTAGAACTTACTTTCCTTGTTCGTTGTAACAATAAAATTAGTTTTGAACAAAGACAAGAATAACTTTTCATGATTTGAATTAGGTCGTCCGGAGAGTCGGAACTGTCGGTCGGAGGGGCGAAGGAGAAGAAGGACAAGAAGGGGGTCTTCGGCGGTCTGTTCAGTCGGAAGAAGAGGCCTCAGAGTCACATGTGAGGTGACGTCACAAGAGTGGTACCACGTCTGCACGCGTGTGCATATTCTTGGCGAACACGAGAGTAACAAAACTCAACATACATGAGATTAAATAGATAAATAGCAATAAAACACCTGTCAGGTTTTCATCATTTATTTATTTTTAACAAGCGACTGTAATGCTAGGTCTAGACTGCGACACTACACCGTACAACGAGTGCGTATGGTAATCGCCAGTACCTTCAATGGGGCATGTTACTACACTGCGATTAGTATTGTATTAGTGACAAGACATGTCAGACACTTATGTCGTAGTGTAAACAAAGCATTACAATTATTACGACATGTAATTGTAACCTCATATACAGTAACGTTACAATAATACAAATATGTTGTATTCATTGTATCGGTCTCATTTTTGTACCCGTATTGTTTAGATGAAATAAGGCGTATCCTACTTGATACAAAAGCTGAAACGTCCAAATTCAGTAGTAGAGTCTATTGCAATAGTTTCTTTTTTGTTATATCCCAAAAATCAAGTGAACAATCGAATCGAAATGGCGTGTACGCATATTTATGCGTATCCATAATTAGTAAAACGCGCATAAATCCAGAGGAGATTTTATTTTGTCTTTGTCGTTGTTCATGTAACGATACACTTACGTGTTTGGACTTTCGTATCAAGTAAGAAACACCTGTTGTATACACAATGTTAATGTGTATTTTCATTTCACGAGTACGCTGTACTCTGTTTTTATTCGTTTTTCGTCTTGTAGATATTTTAGTATACTAAGTAAAGTGCCTTCATAATAATATCGTGTCTTGTCTACTTCTAATCGTTATATAAGACGTTTTCCACTAGTGTTAGGTTAGTATTAGTAGACGTTGATCGAAATTCACTCGTCCATCATCGTATTAATTAAACGAAATTCGGGGACCAATTGGGAATACTTAAAAGACTAGAAGCATTTATGATAACATTCCAAATTATGTATAGAAGCCATTGAGATACTTTTAAGGCGGGAATTTTTTTGTTCACTTTTTTTTATTGCATGTTAATGTTTTTGAATTAAACTGTATACGTAAACGCGAAGTTCTCTATAATTGACGAGTAACACATAATCGATATTACACTTTCATTACATTTGTTATTTGATTCATTTGTTGATCACCGGGCGGTCAAAAATATTAAACAACAGACAGATCGCTAGTAAAAAGTACAAGGTTTTGTTGCGTTAAGTTCGTGTTATTTTTTTATTATTTAGTTTTTGAATAAGGAACACTTTGACACAGTTTTATTGGTGACACACCAGAAATTTGCTACAAATAATATAATTTTTTTTGGTCACGTAAATCACATTGAAGAAATAAAAGTGATGTTCTTGTGGATATAATTTGTAAACTGTTAGATGTTTGTGACAGGGGGTTAGCAGATGTTTGTTATTATTACACTGTTATAATTGATGTACCGTGTCTGTTTATCATGATTACTCTTATGAAATATATATTTTGCATAATTTTTCGTTTTTTATTTTAGGATTATAATCATTTTAACGAAGAATGGAATTCGGGTATGATTTTTATTGATCGAGTTATCATGTAGTACTTTTTTTTTTTACCTTAATATATTATGTAAGGCTTTATGTGATATTACACGTGGAGAAGCTACAATAAGTAAAATGTACATGTCGTCCTCGATGACATGACTTGTCCACAGTATGTAACAGTGTGGGAGACGCTACGTAATAGGCGAAAACCACGAACTTCGAAAGAGATGCAAATATAATAATAATAATAAATTCCTTATTTCAGGTTTACACCTATATTATATTACAATTACATTTAAAATATTCATAACTAACAATAAGAAAATACCAATAATTCAAAATGTCAGTAAGTAATGAATTTTAGAAATTATATATACTTCCTCTGGGGCATGTCTACTGCAACTAGAATCATGCATGCTGGAGATAGAAACAATCATTCCTATTCGCTATCATCTTCCGAATGACGTTGGCGCTGGCCCTCACTCTGCGGACCAGAGATGCACATTGTTTGCGCATCGTAACGCCGAAGCAATCAACGTGCGCATGCGCACACCTCCCTGAAGCGCCACAGAATCTGGGTAGCCGCAACAACATTCTGAAAGCATTTTATATTACCATACATACCTTCTCTTGGTGTAAACAGCCCACAGACTGCACGTGTGTTAGGATGTACAATACGCTCTAAGGAGCGTAATTTTAGCTGTTGGTGAGCAACGTGCAAACAGAATAGTTCGTGTTAACGAATATTTTTTCAACAGTTATTTTTTTTCTCATTTACTCAGGTATCAAAGATAGATTCAGACGAAATCTCTCAAAAGTGAAGAGATTGTTTTTGATAATTCGGGTTATACAGCTTTTTGACTGAAAATTTCTATAATAAAGTCGCATGCTTTTTGAATTCTATGTTAAATATGTTTTTGTTTTAGTACCATTATTTTTAGTGTTTTATTATTGAAACTGCTTTCATTTATCGTTTTGTGATTTTCTTTTTCAATCATTATGTCAATATTTTAGAGCATTTCCTTCCTGCATGCCTTCATCTCTCCTTTGCTTTGCTTTTCCATTTTCTGATTCTCCTTCTTGTTGCTTTTTATTGAAAAGCTGATTTCAAATTCTCAGAAGTAATGAGTAATGTTTTTTTCTGATGAAGCATCTAATTCCCGGGAAAGGACGGTTGGTCACACTACTTTCACTATTATTAGTAGTCGCCTACCGTGTCCCACTGCTGGGCAAAGTCCTTTTTACTCTCTTTCCACGTCTCCGTTTATAGCTAGATTGGGCCAATCCCTTTGTAAAGAGTCCAATTCGTCTCTCGCCATCGCCGACGGGGTCGGCCGCGTGGTATTTTCTTCACTAATATTTTCTATCGCCGTTTAATTAACAGGTTGTATTTCCATATACATTGACGCTGTGGGAGGCCGCGTTGAAAGAAAATCCAATATTTAATAATTATTCTTTATAAAACTTTGAGATGTCAGTGCTTACACGTGGGCCAGCCGGCGTCAGGATGTCACTCCCTATAAAGTTTTCAAATTCCTTTAGGGACATTATTGTTTTCTTCATTGTCTGCTGTTTGTCGGTCTATCTCCAACTTCTCCAACTTTTGGAGCATCCAAACATTTTGAGTAATCTATTGCCCTTTCAACAAAGGAGTACAGGCCACGTGTCCGAAAACCATTTATTGTTGTTCAGAATTTTAACTGGTCCATAATGGTTTTAACATAATTACAATGTTGAGCTTTTTTACAACCGCCAAAATTTTTCCGACTGAAGTTCCTGAACTGCTGTTTGGTACTCTTTTTTTATTGGTCCAAAAACGGATACATTTGCTGGCCGAATGATTGGTGTTATATTCGAGTAAGGAGGTACTATTTCGTCTCATAGCTCTCTACAAGTACTAGGCTGTAAAGTGATATGACTTGACGCCATCTGTACACAAGATAGCTATGGAACCGTAAACACGATAGCCGATTGGCAAGAAACAGCAACCTTGTAATTTCCTTCTGTCCGTCTGTCTGTATGTCACTGATGTTTTACTCGAGGGTAATGGTACTGGCCTTTAAAATTTTGAAGGTAGTTGTGTTTTATGAACCGATAAAAAATTACGTATCTATTTTATTTTTATAAATTAAATTTTTAAGGGTAGGTTAATACATACATATAACTGAAGGATGTATTTTATTGGAGAGTGCATAGCTATGTGGCGCGTTATTGGATAAATGATATGTAGGTTTCTAAGAAAGTTGAATTTCCTATTATTTTGTGAGATATTCGTTTCTGAATTGTTAAAGAGTGTCCATCCCCCTCATGATCATGCAAAATTGGGAAAATGAGATTATAGAATACAATAAAAAATCAAACGAAAATTTGTTTGAACAAAATCGATTGTGTTTTTTGAGATGCAGCGCTTTCATATTGCTACTACTACACTCTTACCCGTATACACGTTTTTTTTTTGGTGACGAAGGGGAATGCATTTACGCATGATACCTGGGAGCCCAGGTAGACCCCCAGACCTATGTTGGACTTGACCGTTGGGTAGTACGTCCGATACCTCAATTTAGTGGCACTGATGTAATACTTTCAGTCAGGCAGACGTGTGTATGAAAATATGTTAAAGGAGGATAAGTCTGCCGTCGGCAGAAAATGTAAGCAGCAATGTAACACACACATTTTCCACATTTTCCTTAGGTTCCTTGCTCCACAGCATACATATTTTTGTCTCCTTAAGCAGTAAAACGTTAACTACAGAAGGACAGAGCTGGGACTCTGTCTCGTCAGCGTTACACACAGGTTGAATAACACGTCGAATACTGATCACGTCTGCCGAGTTTTGTCCCTGTCAACTAGTTTTTTTACTTCAAGATACCATATTTTATGTAGGTTTAAGACTTGCAAGTCGCTTTAGTTACTAAAGTGTGTACTTAATCACGTCTGTCAAGTTTTCCCCTGTCAATTGACAGGCTTAGCTTTCTATTTCAGGACACCATGTCGGCTTCAGACCTACAGGTGGCTTTAGTTACTTAAAGTATTTACTTCATGGTTTTGAACTGTGTTTACTTCACCTTCGAAAAAGAGTGATCTAAGTTTTTCTTTGTCTTCTTGCGTCGTACTTGTAATTATTAAAAGCTGGTTAGTATGACAAGTACATATAATAGAAAGGATTGTAGGCTTTGCGTTGTTTTAAATGATTCAGGAAGATAGTTATTAGCTATTCATGTGAAAATAATGTTTTTTTTACAATTAGGAATAATTACTAAACAAGCGTAGGAATAGGTCAGTCATTTGTAATAGAATTTGATCACTTCGAAACAAGTGCGTAAACGTTAAGAATTAATCATTCTATTAATTGTCACAACCATAGACAACTTTAGTAAGCTAAAAATGATATTAATTATTCTTAAAATCAAGCGTAATTCGATCTAAGGATGACAAGCAAGTTCCTCTGGGATAAGAGAAACATCCATATTGTTCCAAAGTACATCTTAAACATAACTCAAAGTTATAATAATTTCTAAGTGTAAATGCACTTTGACACTGCCGGAGAGAGAAACTTTATCCTCAAATTCATTATACAGCTGTAGGGCACGAGATATTTTCCTCTTCAAAAAAAGTAGCTTACGAGAAACAAGAGACAAGTTAGTGTAAGTTAGAGATACTGGTTCAATCAAGATTTGTTTTTTTCGAGTCTGGAAATATAATCTCTCATATACTCTAGTCTGGCTGTTTGAGACGAAGATTTGTTTCTTCGACTTTGAGAAATGTACTCTTTCAGAAACCCTGGTCTGGATCGGCCGATCCAGGCGCAGAAGATTCGTTTTCTGACCTTGAGAAATATAATCTTTCCTTTTTCTTTCTTTATTTTCTAGACCAGTAGACTGTGACTGTGTACTCATTCCAATCACTCTTTAATTTTATTCATTTTATTCATTTTATTCATTTTATTGAGGCGTATTTGACGTGACCGAGGGAATTATGTTTTAGTGTTTTCTTTTCCAGCCTTAGTTCGTTATGTTTTCCGAGAAAGTTATTTTGGCAAAATTACAAACTCAATTGCAATTAAGAAACAAAAATAATTCATAGAACTTTTATAAGTTAATACAAATATTATTATGGAAACCTTAATATATCTCAATACAGGTCTTAAGTAGAAGATACTCCTTGAAAATAATTAGTGCAGTTAAGTTTTCATAATGATTTATCAGGTTTTATAAAATGTGCAATAGAGATAAAGTCTATATCTATAAAAAAATTCAAACCAAATCCTCCAATTTGGTTTGAATTTCATATTATGTAAGTCTGTACATGTTATTTAGTCTCCGGGTACATGGAACATCTCGGAGTGTTGTTGTTGCAAATTGCTGTCAGGTAATATGATTCTTCATCATTTAGATGTGGCATTCTAAGGAAATCAGATAACTGTCGTGTTCTTTCGTTGAAGTTATTATATTCTATAGTTATCAATCTGAGTGGATTTAATGGGACATCATTTCAACATCAGGTTAGCCCTTAAATGAATTTGTTCGTGAGATGAGTATTTTCACTTCGACCATGCAATTCGATACAAGTAGGCAATCTGAAAAATGTTGGTTTCGTATTATTAATTCTCGATTTTTTTTTGTTCGTTCGTTTCGGTGCGAGGTTTTGAATATAAGACGGCTCATCAAAAGACAGCCCGATATTATGGTTATTTATTTCTATATCATAATTAATAAGATATTTAGGTTGTGTAAATAGATCGGTTCCTAATCTACCGTCGTAGGGTAGGTCTATGTTGTCGAATACATGAAAGGTATGTTTTACTATTGATTTCTCGTTAAAGTGTAATATTACACTGATATTTCCAAGGCTTTTAATTGTTTAGTTTTTTGAATCAGTAACTTTTACTTTAACAATATTATTGTGTATTTTTAGGTGGTCGGTTCTATTTCTCTTTCTGAGGACACACCGGAGTCTATTAGGAATGTAAGCGGATTTTCGTTAATAGATGTTTATATTTTAACATATGGTAAGTACCTTTTCTGTGTTATGATCTCATAGATTTTGATTTCGTTAGTGGTTCTATTATTATATAGAGTAAGGCCTTCCTTTTGGGGCTGGTTACCCTGCGGTGTGGTTCTCCGGGTATCAGAGACCCGACCTCCCTTTGTGGCGTTGTGGTATTTTTATAAGAACAAAAACCACAAGTCAACAAAAATAAAGTGTCTATGCCCTACGCAAGGGTCCAATTTTGCCGCGTTTCCTGATCACTCCCCTGGCCGGTCGCAGGAAGCGTCGGCTCTCGTGCGATGGCTGTACACCCCACATGTGAAGCGACGAGTCGTTTCGACCATTTGAAATAAAAACGTGACAGCGACCGGTGGTCTCGAGCTTTTCAAATAAAACGTGACACCCTGAAGCATTGCGCACGCCGTCTCAGTACGCAACCCGTTACCGGTCTGCCCATGAACAAGTGATGATGATGACGAGGGCCAGAGGTAAGCCGGTTGTGCCATAAGCGTGATGGTTTTCACAAAGCTGAAAGGAGTCACACAAATTACCTACCATCATTTTACATAGGACAAGAAAGAACAAAGGAATTAACTAAACGAAAGCAGATCATTATGAAATTAATATTAAAGAAGGTGATCAAATATGATAATATTTTTTTTTAATGAATGGTTGAAATAATCGAATTACCAATTACAATAAAAATTAGCATTCAACACGTTGCATTTACCGTTCACTTATCAACACGTTGCAAAAACTTAGCCAGTACCTTGTAATAAGTATTTTAAGTATCGCGTTAAAATCCGTTAGATAACTACAAAATGTGTAACAAACGTGAAAGTCTCAAACAATTATAAAAGTCAAGCTAGACAGTCTCTTAGGTAATACTGCTCCTGCATTGAGTAGACTGATTTTAAACGTGGGAGACAGAGCTGCAAAGACGCCGACAGGACTGGCCGTCCAAATGACGTCACGGACATGATCAAATATATTCAAAAAATCGTTTCGAATGATCGGCGCTTAAAGTTGCGGCACATAGCAGAAATTGTAAGCATTTACTCTTTACGCGTTTCTAACATTTTACACTAACTTTTTTGAATGAGAAACCTTTGTTCGCGATGGGTGCCGTGTTTGCTCACTGTTAACGAAAATCAACGTCGAGTGGAAGATTCGTCGGAGTGTTTGGCGCTGTTTAAGCGTGATAATAACGAGCGGTATAATAATTTTTGCGGCATTATGTGACAGTAGATGAAACATGGATACATCTTTATACTCCTGAAACAAAAGAACAATCTAAGCAGTGGACTGAGAGCAGAAAATCGGCACTGAAACTGAAGAAAGCAAAAACGGTTTTGTCGGCCGGCAAAGTGATGACGACTGTTCTTATGGATGCTCGAGGGATTATTTTAGAGGATATTACGCAAACTTGCTGGAGAAAATTGTGAAGAAATCCGAAGGAAACGGTCTCATTTAGCCAAAAAGAGAGTTTTATTCCACCACGACAACGCACCTGTACATTCGTCAAGGGTTGCAATTTTCAAACTCCATTTGATTGCGATTCGAATTGTTATCGCATCCCCCCCCCCTATTCCCCAGATCTGGCCCCGAGCGACTTCCACTTGTCATGGTCGCCGCACAAGTCATTGTCGCCGCAGACGAGAGACGGGTTAGAGAAAACATTTTATCAAACTGGTGTAACGGTATCAGTGAAGCGCTGGACTAAATGCATCGAGGTAGAAGGAAACCACGTTGAAACATAAAATTGTTTTGAATAGATTATTAAAGTTTTTCTTTGTCTTTTCGGATACTTATCAATCACCCCACGTAGCAAGAATGTTCGTGTACAGATTGGTCATCGCGCGGCAGACTAGTGTTACTTCTGTTATTTGCTTCTTTCTTGTTACTTTGAAATATATGTAAGGCCGTTGCATTTGTGATACAAAAATCTTGTTCAATATTCTCAAGTCCGGTAAGCTCACTGGACAAGTTTCTCAGAATTATTTACTTCTATTCGTGATTGCAGCGTGTCGAAATCGTCCGATAATTTCTTAATCCACATGTATTTTTAGTTCATTAATTTGCAGCGATGTCAAACTAATCGAAGGAATATAATTTAAATACGTCTCAAATTTAGTAAATAAATCCTTCAACTCTTCTGTATTGACTGTTGGTCATCGTGATGATCACGCGACCAAGAACGAAGCGAAGCCGCTTCGTTCTTTTCTCGAAGAATTATTGATTCTTCTTGTTCTTTCTAAAATGACTTTTGCCCGGCACCCCCCAAGTTTAGGCCATTGGTTTGATAGTAAATTAACGAAAGTTCGGGTTCTTTATAGACGGTTGCCAATAATTATATGGTCGCCAAAAATGTTTACGCTTGGACAACTGAGTATCTATAAACCTAATTACTGTATTCGGAATAAGTAATAATAATTCGGAACAATCGTTCACACATTGAAAAGAAGTGAGGTACATGTTGTTTGTGTTTTAAACTGCGCCATCTGTGTGTCCCAGAAGGAAGCCGACGAGTGGGCGAGGGAGGAGGCTACCGACGTGGCCTTCCCCACAGAAGACGAACGGGGGAGCGAAGGAGGCGCTATATCTTGCGTCACCAACAATAGTAGTGACCCTGTTTGTATCAGGTCGAGATACGAACCCGGCCTGCTAAGACACGACGTCGTGGGGACTGTTCAGAGGCAGCCGGACAGTCCCCGAGATGGTGAAGACTGGCCTTTTCGCCAGCCTGTCGCTGGAGGGCTCCTGTTGCCTGCAAATCCGAGACCCTCCAATATAGCGGCTGAAGGCAGAGGTGTAGTCGGTATTGCACCCCGCGTGCTGAGTCCGACATACGGTAGCCAAAACGTGATCACCGTAAGACATTAGCTAAGTATGGTAGGCTCATTGTCACCGAGTTCTATTAACATTTCTGCCAACTCCGTAAAACCCAAATCATGCGAGGCATTCGCAAAACTAGTACTATATTTTTGAAAGTTTTCAGTGGATTAAATATTTTTCAAATATTCAGTGACTAGTTTTTTTTAAAGATTCAGACGATTTAGTAAAACTTAAGGTTCAGTGGGTTTAGCATTCAAGGATTCATTTGGTATAATTTGGAAGTTGAAGATGATTAGTACTTTTATTTGATGTCAACGTCTACGACATCTACTTAACATCAGAGTATCATAAGAGTCGTGGTTAGTCTCTCCTGATTTGGTATATAGGGATAAGAAATTTCCTGTGTGAAATGGACTGAGTTAGGTTTCGACGAACCTGAACCATCTGAATAATTTGTACTGACGCGGATATTGTTTTTTTCGGAAATTTTCTATGTTGTATCCCGGGTGATTACATATGACTTACGGCTATTTAAGTTACTATGGCTATTAAAGACCCTAGGTACAGCCCCCTAGCCGTCGTGTTTGGGTGTTATTATTTGATATATTTGAGTAATTATTTCTGTTGTAACTAGTTTGTACGTTTTGGTTATTGAAAAAAATTTCTTGGATACGACGAGTTTGATCGCCTTGTTGAAGTTGTCTGGATCACCTCTGACTACAGTAAAGTTATAGGCTAAGTCCTCCACTGCTGCTGCCATCCAGTCAGTTCTCTTTTTTTCTTGGTAGGTATGGAAATAATGATTTCTGTTAGAGGTTTACTTAAGCATCTGTCGGTTGTCAGTGACAACTGATTGACACCTTGTTTCATATACTTCTGGAGTTCGGTGAGTAAATGAGTGTAATGTTTCTTTTCCCAAACTGTGTTTTTAAGAAATCATCTAAATGGCTCCAGTGATCCCTTGTAGCTGCGGCATCTTCTAGCCCACTCATATACTTATCATGTATTTATACATTATATTGTTTTGGTCTTCGCCAGTTAGTCCCAGTTCGTTTTTAGAGTTACTTAGAAAGTGGACTAGTTTCGCCCTACTCAATCAAACCTACTTACAGTTTCATTAAAATACTTAGGTCCACTACTGGTGTGACTTGCTTTTCTTAGTATTTGACATTGACTTTATAATTCGTAGCGAAGGTATTCAAATACTCAATGTGAGCACGTACAAATCTAGAAGGTATAGATAATATGGATTAATATGGATTTTGTTATAATAGGCTTACCTTGATAATTATAATAAAGTGTAAAATCTATATGTTTATATCATTCTTACAATCTATTACAACACCATAGTTTCTTGCTGAATCGCTGATGGCAATTTGGGCAACGTCTGACATAACAGGTGGGGAAAAAATAATGTCGAGTCGAGTCCGTGATTCGTGTGAGGCCTATTTCTATTGCTTTACACTTCCAATACGCAATAACTCTTCATTGATCTAAGAATTAGCTGATGCCGCGACAGGTAATATAAAATGTTGATAAATTTGTAAATCGTCAGCATAGAGATAAAATTATAGTAGTTATAGAATTTATGAGCACTGAAAAAAGAAGGGATAAAGGACCCTAAGGGGAACCTGAAATAAGATTGCATCAATTGGAATAAGATATATTGATCTGTATGTGACGTATGTCACGCTGTGAGCGGTCTCGAAGGTAGGAGTTGAACCAGACTAAAGTCGGTATGGAAACATTAATAGATTTGAGTATGTCCAAAATGTCAAAATAAATTTAGTTAAATACATTATTGAAGTCGACGAGTTCGAGGACTATAAAATATCTACTCTCCATGTACAAGCGAATGTCATCAGTTACATTTAAGGAATTCAAAAGTAGTGTATGGAGGGAAACCGCATTGAAAGGTGTTAAGAATTTTATTCGTGTATTTCCTAAACTCGATGGTATAGGAAAATTGTTTATGTACAATGTGCTTTAGATAAAATAGGAAGAACTGATATAGGTCAGAAACTAGATAAGGAAGTAAGGTTAGACAAAGAAATAATGTATATTATTTTCCATGCTTCCGGATACGTGCTTGATGATAGTGAACAATTAAAGATGTGTCTAAGTACAGGAGGCAAGAACAAAAGAATTTGTACGTTTCAGCAAAGTCTGGTAGGGGGTTGAAAAAAGCGATTATTCAAAGCGTCAAGATCAAAGTGGTTATGTGACAAGTTGGGAGATTTACCTACAGACTTACGAAATCTCCAAATATCTGCAGTCTTGCGACCGTTAAGGGAATTGTGAAAGTATTGACGTTGTTTTAGCCCGATGTCTAGACACTTGCTAATCGTTTCGGATATCCATGGAGCAGGCATTCGTTTAATTTTAATTTTCTTAACTGGTTCACGGCTATCACATAAGTCTATGGTTTCCTTATTCAGTATTTTAACCTTACCATTGAAATTATTGCAATCGATATTTTTAACATCACTTTCTAGGGTCCCCAGATTAATATTCTTGTAGTTACGTAATAAAATTGTTTGTTATTATCGATTGGAACCTACGACCACAATTTTTATCAAACATGTATTACAATCGCTCGATACGATGACGTGGTGACATGTTGTACAGTGATTATTAAGAAAACTATGAAGCGCATTAAAATAATCGATGTTGAGATTAGGGCAATCGAAGACAATTAGTAGCAGCCTGTTGTGATTTAACGCTTCCACTCCTTTACCAGTACTGTCATTACGTATCAATGCATATCCTGGTGCGGCAAATTACGTGGACATTGTGGACGATTTTAAAAACGATTCAGAAATTAATATTGCATCAATATCAATGCTATTGCATCAATATCAATGCTATTGCATCAATATCAATGCTATTGCATCAATATCAACGCTATTAAAAATACCAAGATATCATAAAAGTGATTGGGACCACTTTGGGCATAAATATGTGCCATATTTAGGTTGGAGCGATGATGTTGAAATATGGTTGAGGATTTTTCACTTAGCTGTGTATTAAGAATATTTTGGGTGCAGTCGGGATACTTGGTTTTAGCACAATTTTCACTAAAACAATTAGTTTTGTTTTGTATCCTATACCTACAGCGAATAATAATTGAATATTAACGAATTCCTAGCTGCACGCTCATAATACAATCATCGTTGGTTATTTGATATTTGTGGGTATTATAGGAAGAATATCTAAGTATTCAATTTACTTGAGGATCATAAACAATAGCGCCAACGTATTATCAACAATCAGTTTTACTACCAAACGTAACAACTGCAAGCAAAATGTTTGTCTATGGCATTCATCAAATTGTAATTATTCGTAACCCAATGTGATTAACCAGAATGATAGGTACTATATTAATTTATGTGTGGCTAAGCACTTTTCTAAGGTACGATTATTCGTCCTGGATTATTTTTCGTACATCCAAACGACATCCCTTGCTTGCACATGTTGCGAGTCGTAATGCGATCCCCGCTTTACAGGTAATGTTTGCTTCATTGTTTCATCGTTTGACCTGGGGTCAATCATTGCATTCTTCGCTTTCGGCTATCGTAAAGAATCGACTTTCCGTCATTTGTCACAATTCGTTCCGATATTTCTTCATTTCTATATTGATTTAACAAGGCAACATAAGTTTCAACATGCGTTTCTTTGTGCAGATCCTGCATTGTTATAAAATAAAACAAATCTTGGGGCCATTTGTTATTGCTATTAATGTACATAAGTTGGTCAAAGGCCTTCTATTCAGAAAAGATCCTGTTTAGCTTACCAAGCGCTGCCTTTCGGATTAGGATTCAGCGATCGGCCTTTGTTAAAGTTAAGTTTACCTAACAGGACCATTTGTACTGGGTAGGTACACATATTAAGTGATCAACGACTTCAAGAAGGGAGTTCTTCGCGTAATCCGGCGTAGGTGGGACATGAACGTTAGATATTCCCTATCTCGCACCCTTAGAAAGTGAACTCAATTGCCATTTGCTCCACACATGTTGTTACAGTGTGCGCGTGCTATGAATTTGGCTGTGTTTTTCAATGTGAAGGGTATTTCAATCCTTACTATAAAAGTACCTGTTCAAATCGAAATAAATGATAGATTTTAACAAAAATACTACAACTTTTACTATCAATATCGTAAGTTCTAAAGTGTAAAACTGTTTCTTAATACTTTAAACTGTATAATAATGAGAAAAACTCCACAGATAAAATCGATATTCGTAATAAAAAGAATGCCGGTACTCAAATCTTTTATATAAACTTAAATACTTATATACAAAAAGCGTCCGTCTGGTTCTGCGGTTTCAGTTCTCGGTCTTCTTGTTCGTGGTACCTGCAGCCGCACCAGCAGCCTGGGTGGGTAGGAATAATAAGATTGTCACAATCAGATTATGAAAATGTTACACACTGTACAATCTATTATTATTGCGAATAGAATTTGCATTTGCCTTCAAAAATTTTGATAAATGTTACACTTCGCTTCTTTCCGTAAATTTTTCGTAAGATTGTGTGAAAATGTGTTGTCACTCGACAAGTTCTATTTGTAAAAAAACAAATGTTTTCCTTAGTTCGCTTTAGTTATGCGAAACGTAACTAATGAAAGAAATAGAGAAATAAATTACGTGCTCTCTCTTGCCCCCAGCGAACATACTTAGCGTAACATACGAAATGTAACTCTTTTTCTTTTCTTCAGTAACTTATAAAAAGTAAGATATTAATCTCCCTCTCCACTTCAGTTGGTCTCGGTGTCGTTACGCACTTGTCAAATATTCACCAGCTTACATTTGAGGCGTAAGCTGGAGGTCAGGTGTGTGTAAAGAAGTTTTACTTAAAAAAACACTAGTTTTTCAGTAATTTAATTGTTTCTTTCTTTCTTCTTTCAAAATAACGGGATATGTTCGTTAATCATATCAGAACTTTAGAAGTCTTCGTCATCGAAATCCCTAAATCACATCATGAACATTTACTTCTTTATTTTTGGATTTTGCGGATATTTTTCATGAGTCTTGCTCTCTGCTACCTGTAGAAATTCTAAATCTGGTCTCGTAAAACATACCCATCATTTTTCGACTTCTTCACGTGTATAATGTGCTTGTTTCACCTCTTTCAGCTAAATATTCGGGGTTAATTGTAATTTTTTAAAGGCTAACGATACTATTCACATCGTAGCTAACGTTGTTACGCCACGGTAGGAAAGTCTATAAAGTAAGGCCTTCCAAGGCTTCGCGCTTCGATAAATTTTCGGCTTATATAAATTCGTGATAAGGCTGAGGATTAAGGAAGGAATTTATAAATAAAATAATTGTGTAATGTCTCAAAACAAATTTATCATTTAGGTATTTATTAGAATTTATTTCCAATGCCGTCCCGTGTCTTATACTTCATTTTTAAATTTCAGATTGCTTTTTGTAAAGATGAGATTTAATTTCCTTATGTGTAGGCTTATTTGCTTTAGGTCTTTCTTTATCTTTGCCCTGTTTAAAATTATCTGTTAATATAAGATGAGCTCCTTTTTTTCTGAGTGAACGTTTATGAACTTGTGTTATATTCAAGTCGTTGTCTACGTCAAATGCCTCACCTTCATGGCGTTTCTCTTCTAAATTATTATTCATCCATGATTTATATTTAATGTAATAATTGGCTACTTCCTGCAAGGGATTACCGGCTGAACGTTTTTGTATTTTTTCTGAAACTGTTCCTTCCTCAGGCATCAAATTCACCGCTCGGCCATTTTCTACCTGTTCCATAATCTCCATAGAAGCGTTATGGATAAATTCTGTTGCAGTGTCGTTTGATAGTTCACTTAGATCTACAACGGATAATTAATTTCTTTTAGATGTGTTTTTATAGATGTTTAAAAATATATAACACATAATGCCATCGTAAAGTGAAGGCCATGCTGTATCGTTTCATGTTGTTTGTGAGATGGTAGCGGCCCATTGGAGATGACGAAAAAAACAGGGCGAAGCATCTGAATGTTATTTATGCAGAACGTCTTTGAGTGCCGATAGTCGTCAATTGGTTGTGTTTTCTCGTTTGTCCTCGCATACTATAAAAATATTTCTTTAATGAGATCTAGTAATCTCCCAAGAAACCGTAATTATACTACTCCATTGACTCCATTGATTAGTTTATATGTGAAGAAATGAAACTTTACCCTTGAAATAATTACCCGTGTTATTATTTTTGTGAGGATTGAATCCCGTGAGTTGAGCTAGCTGATCTAACAACCAAGCGAGGTGAATCAGTAATTCTAATTGATCCTCGTACTGTAAATAAAAAAAATATATAAGCGGCAACCAATACACAAAATAGAAGTGAGCTGACTAAAAGAAAAAATATCAGGGGTTAGAGTCCTTGTATTTGGTTCAAGTATTAAAATAAATACATTCGAAGGAAATCAAAAAAGAGAATGAATTTTCATTAATATCATGTTGTATAATTGTGTATCGTATCCGTTACATCAAATGTACTATAATCATTATTGATTAAAATATCCCGAAGATTTGATTATAATCAACAGCTCTAATATTTGATACCAGTAAACATACAGAAAAGTCTTTTATTGGTTTTTATAGAAATATTAACCCGTTTCTTACCTTATTGCTTATCATGGCTCTGAGGTTTTACCTACGAAGATAATTAATGTAGGATGCTACGATGTAGTTTTAATCTTACGTCGGTGTTCTCTTCCAACAGCACCAACCCTTAGTAATATGAATTATTCCTGTAACCACCTACCTGATCGTCTGTAGCTTCTCCATCAATTTTGTCCCTCATCTTGTTTGTGGTTAGGAACACCACTTCAGTAAGATTGCGGATTTGGTTACTGTTCTTTATTACAGTTTCACAAACCTCGTTAGGTTTCATCTGTGGTTCAGTCTTCGATGTAGTCAAAGAACCAATGAAAAATAAAAGTACAATTTAAAGGATACCTGTGGGGAAAAAATTATCTCTACATGACAGTTACCAGATATGGCGCTAAAGCTCATGTAATGTCCATAAGTCCTATTGTAATTAATGGTAAATAATTTTCGTTATATGAGGAAAGTTTCTAGATTCTTGGAAGTACGAACGTACATCTCAATTCGGCTTTGTCGGCGGTGTGTTCGGTAATTGTCAGTGTTGGATCGGGTGGCTTATTCGGCTAATGGTGCATTTTACCATATCTAATAAGAAGGTAAATAAAAAAAAATACCTCATTGCTATCCAAACATTTTTTTAAAATATCGCTATATTTAGACAAAGACTTGCTGAGTCTCTCCAAGTAGTCACTTCCATTTAGAATTATATCGGACATCTGAAATTAATGCAACAAATATAACTTTAAAATGTTACACTAATTAATTAGATTTTATTTTCTGTCGTAGGCTACATTGTTTATGTTTATTCAGAAAGCAGGTCTATAGCTTTAGATTAGCACACGAGAAGGTTTCGTGCCAAGTTGATAAAATTGCTTTTGAGATAAGAGCAACTTACATTATATATGACGTTAAGAAGTCCATACATAAATTATACATCTGCGCTGTATATATTATTAGTGAGAACACTGGCTATTCTTTAAGTGAACAGTTAGTAAAATTTTCAGAGGACTTGACTGCCAACTCAATTAACCGACCCAACAGCCATTTACTTATATTAGGTGACTTTAATATGCGCTACATGACATGGTCTCGTCATCCAGTAGAATCACACTTGCAGACCACAAATATAACAGGACGGCGTCAGACTACTTTCTTTGACAATTTAAAGTTTTGTAACGTTGAGCATTATAATTACCATAAGAACGTTAATGAAAAAATTCTTTATCTAGTATTTTGCAATAGTGAAATAACGGTTGAAGCCTACGATGACCCACTCATTGATGAGGACCCTTGTCACCCTGCCCTATTAGTGACCATCGACCTAAATAGCATTAAGCCATCAAGCCCTACTGTACGAACTAAATATTTATATCATAAAGCGGATTACAACGTTACAAAAGAAATGAGTTTGATTGGGAGAAAACCTTGTCTGACTATCTAGTAGATGTTGCTGTAGGATATTTCTATGGCATACTTTACAAACTGCGAGAATCTTATATACCAACAAAAGTGGTTAAAATGAATCACAACTATCCCTCCTGGTATAACACCTCTTTAATTAAACTGTTATAAGAAAAACACAAATTTCATTATAAAGACAAAAAATATAACCATTTAGCTGACATAAATACATATAGTTTGTAAAGAGAATGTGCGGAGATTAAAGAAAAATAATCATGCGCATTACATTCCTCATTACAAATGCGGAAAATAACATAGCGAGAAAACCGAAATCGTTCTGGTCACTCATAAAAATAAAAACATTCGTCACTTTAGCCAGCTGTGAGATCTTATGGTGGTGATTCAGCTACAGGTGGAGAGTCGATATCCAACATGATTGCAGTATACTTTCAATTTAATTTTCAGCAACCAGTGTCATGAGGTATATCACATTGTCCATACTCATCCAGCTCTACCGCAGACTAGGAAATCTGCATTTGTAACGACAATTCACAAAAGGGATCCAAAATGTGATAGAAAATTACAGAACGATTTCAAAGTTGTGCTTGTTTGCGAAAGTATTTGGAAAAGTGGTGTACAAACAGGTGTACAGTCAGCTCAAAAATGTCCTAAAGGAACAGCAACACGGTTTTATGAAAGGTAGGTCAACCACTTCTAACCTATTTCTCTGCATTGTTTTTTTAACCTATCATATGTCCAGGGGTGCGCAAGTTGATGTGATATATACGGATTACAGCAAGGCCTTTGATAGAATCCATCATTACATTATGATTTACTATTAAGTAAGCTACAGATAGTTGGTATCCGAGGTGATTTATATAGATGGTTCTCGACCTATGTTGCTAATAGGAGCCAAACGGTAGTGCTTCTTGATATCTTAAGCTATTTCAGGACATCTGTCATCTCAGTCCACCCGTGACCATGGTTGCTGTAAAGCTTCTGAAACGTCGGGCTAGATAAATAATTAAATAAACCGCAGTAGAATCCGTAAAAGTAGTTTTATTGTAATGGCTACACGTCGTCAACAATATTCGTTATATCCTCAAGTATCCCACCGGGCTCTATTTTGGAAACTTTGCTGTTCAACATCTTTATAAACGATATCTCACATTGTTTTAATCGCTCCAATATCTTTTTTCCACAAACGAATGAAAATGTTTTATATTTCCACCATATTAAAAAGTATAGACAGTGAAACGCACCTGCTGTCATCTTCTGCAATAGAAATTACTAAAACCACAGCAAGAGTGGTACACCTTCAAGATTTTTTGGGTCACACTGCACCTAGAATTTTGTTGATAGTATACATGTATAAAAATGGATTGAAAAATTTGCTTCTGTAGAGCAAATAGGGCTGTGATGTCTCACCTGGACAAAGTCAGTAGAAACAGAAACTTCCAGAAGAGTCTGAACAAATTTCTGGTGTAAATTGGTTTATCTCTTATTTGGTACCTATTAAGTTATATAACGAGCTAACAGGTGAAGTCCTTTGGGAAAATCTGGTACCTTCTTCTGTTCGTTTTTATCAGCTTGTATCCATAAAAAATTGTAAAGAAACTCCCGATAAAACTAAAGCTGTTGTGTAAAAATGAAATAAAATCCCAGATAAACTTATTTATCCCAAAATTAATTCATAAAAATCGTGAAGCATGAACTCTTTCTTATTATGATGGATGGTAGAGTAGCTCAGGTGTTAACAGACACACCTTCCGTTTTCGCGTGCACAATATGTGGAGCTACTCCACGACATATGAATGACTCGACTAAAGTGACTGCGAGGCCAGGAAATGAAGACGTCATTCAATATGGACTGTCGATGCTACACGCTTGGATTCGATGCGTGGAAATGGTTTTACACATATCTTATACAACCTCTTTCCAAACATCGGCTAACAGCGAAGAAAAGAAACGGTTGAAATAAAAGAAGAAAAGCCACGTACAGAAACGTTTTCGTGACGAGCTGGGATTAATTATCGATCAACCAGCCTAACAATTATTCATATATTTTTAAAATATTTTCCAGAATATTTTGTTTTATAAATTAGTAATTTATAACACACTATTTCAAAAAAAAAAATTCAAAACAAAATAAGGGCCACTATCTTATTTACATTTAAGTGCGATTTAGTAAACTGAAAGTAACTGATAAGTAGCATTATATTCATATTACGAACTCCTTGGTGTTTGATCTCTTTTATGCCTTTTTTATTTTATGTGTTCGTGTTAATAATTTGAAAGTATTATTTTAATAAAAAAATAATTTCTTATGTTTTTCTTTGATTGTCTTCTTAACTTGTTTCGGTTATTTTAGGAAAGAAATATTACTTTTTCAATTTTAATTGATTCATTGATCATCTCGCGTTAATCATGGCACCAGTACGAAGGCACATGGATACAATTACAGCAACCAGAGCCATAACTATGATTCAAGAGGGACGTTCTCAGCGTGACGTGGGTTTGCAGTTGGGTTTTTCCCGAAGAGTTGTCCAAAATGAATGGAATCGTTTCCAAGACACTGGCAGTGTTGCCAGGACACCTGGTTCAGGTAGAGTTCGCATAACAACGACTCGTGAGGGTCGGCACATCCAACTAAGTGCTCGTCGTGATCGTACAGTAACGGCCCGTAAGTCACAACACCTGCGGCTGACGACGGGTACACGTGTCAGTGATCAAACTATACGTAATCGATTACACGAAGACCAGCAAACGTCAAGACGACGAGTTGTTCGAATTCCTCTGAGCAGGGTTCAACGTGCAAACCGATACGATTCTCCCGTCAGTATTTGAACTGGGGGATTAATCAGTGGGGCAAAGTGTTTTTTACAGACGAGTGCAAAGTAAAATTTCTTAATGATGATCGGCGTGTTGGAGTGTGGAGACGACGCGGGGAGCGGATTTCGGAGTCCTGCATTCACGAAGCTGACCGCTTCGATGGACCAAAGGTAATGGATTGGGGTGGGATTAGTTTACACGGTAAAACCGAGCTCACCATTTTAAATTCGGGTACCTGCAGGACATTGACCTCGATTGATCACGGTGCGCTACCCCTCTCGTGGCGGAGGTTCCTGCCGAGAGCTGCTCCTATGTCTCGTATAGGAGTGCTCTGGGCCTGAACCCCACGCATGACGAGATCCTACGCAATCACAGGCTAGGGCATGTGGCGTTAATGCAGAGGTGGGGGGAGGACCTGGCGCGGCAGCCGTACGGTAGAGAGTTAACGGCTGCCTTGCGCCCGGTCCTCGAGCGGTGGACGCGCCGTAGGCGCAAACCCCTCACCTTCCGTCTAACGCAGGTGCTCACCGGGCATGGTTGCTTCGGTGAGTATCTGTGCAAGACGGCCCGCAGGGAGCCGACGACTCGATGTCATGATTGTGACGCGGCGGTGGACTCGGCCCAGCACACCCTCGAGGTGTGCCCGAGATGGGCGGCGCTGCGTCACGATCTGACATCAGTTGTCGGACGGGACTTGTCAAAGTCGAGTATCATCGTCGCGATGCTCGGCAGCAACGAGTTCTATCAGGCGATGGCTTCCTTCTGCGAGACCGTCATGTCCCAGAAGGAAGCCGACGAGCGGGTGAGAGCGGAGGCTGCCGACGCGGCCTCCCCCCGCCGACGACGAATGGGGGTACGAAAGAGGTGCTATCTGCAGCGCCTTCAGTAGTGCCCCTGTGTTCCGTGTCGGGCCAGGATGGGAACCCGGTCCACTTCCAATGACACGGCGTCGTGGGGACTGTCTCAGAGTAGCCGGACAGTCTCCGAGGAGGTGAAGACTGGCCTTTTCGCCGAGGCCAGCCTGTCGCTGGAGGTGTCCTGTTGCCTGCAGATCCGGGACCCTCTACTTATAGCGGCTGATGGTTCCCGTAGGGGTTTAGTTGGTATTGCTACCCAATGGCCGTGCCCAACATGCGCTGTGCAAAAAACGGTGCGCTACCCCTGTCGTCTGTGTGGAAGTAGGACGTAAACTAACTAGCCGTTATAGGAAACCAGGTGTACTTGAGGTGCAGGCATACCGGGGTACCACTACCTCTATGCGAGGTGCCGCTTAGTGAGGAAAGTAGTACCATTTTAGTAGGTCTAAATGCTAAAAAGTTATTCATAAGTAACTTCTAGTATTATCAAGATTTGCACAGAGATCTCTATTTAATAAGGATTAAATGTTGATTAACCTAATTAGAAAACTTTTGCCCATTCCAAGTCTACTAGGTAATGGCAGTTCGAGATACAATATATCCCAGATATAATACAAAAATAAATATTCTAACTAAGTTCAGAATGAATGAATGAAATCAGAGTAAAGCCGTCCACTGTTGAACGTAGGCAATATATTAATCAATATATCTTCTAGTATTAATTTAAATTAATACTTTTGGTTAGTGACTCCTAGATCTGGTTGCCATTCTTGTATTTGTAGAAAATGCCCTACGACGACATGGAGGCTCAAGGTGGTTAACACCTTGAGCCTCCATAATCGTTCAAACTCTGTTATTGCACTACGGTCGAACTCTTCATCTTTTACGTTCGTTCTGATCCAAATAAATATTTGGTCCCATCGTAGGATCAAGTTGAAAGTCATGTCGTATAGTGTGGCAAGGGTTTCTGAGAAAAAGGTGACAGACATGCAAACAGACGGAAGGGCTGACTTTTTAAAAGATACAATACTCGTACCTTCAGTTGGACCCTCCTCGTGTGAGTCCTACTCCCACTTGGCCGGCTTTTATAATATAAGGGGACACCCGAGCAGGCAGTGCCCTTTGGTGACTACTGAGGCTTATAGACTTCCGTTCATTTCTTTTATAGTATAGGCAGTTACCCTCCTTTTCACCTTCCCCCCCAACCAATTAGCCACCGGCTACACACGCACCTTACGTCCTCCACGATTCGTCTCCGATGGGCCACCGAAATCTCACAAACATGAAAGACTATACCACAATTGTCACCTTGTACCTGTATCATATGAGCGAGAGTTACCTCCCCGGTAGTGTCGGACCAAATCGGCTGTAAAGTCGCCGCTTCCACGTGGAGGCTTCCACGTGGAGGCTTTCACGTGGAGGCTTATAATCTACGACAACAAAGTTCACTGTAATACATTGTAGTAAAACTGACTTTTACACTTTTACAACATAAGTTCTGAGACGACACAGAATATGAGCAGTTATGAGACATCACAGCCAAATATTTTGGCCGTCCGATATTATTAATATTAAACTATTACACAACATAACCAAGAGTAAAGTTTACATACTTAGGTTTAGCTAATGTAACTATTTATATCAATTTTAATTGCAAAGAGGCTGCAATTGTCTTAAGAATGGCAAAATATTTGTTTAACTTCACAATGAGCAACACAATTATTTTTTTATTAAGGATAGATGGGGCAAGCGAGCAATCGGAGCCTTCTAACGACTGCCGACGCCTATAAACATCCACATAATTACTATGCCGATGCGTTGCCCTCTGCTTCCACGTGGAGGCTTATAATCTACCACCCAGTAACTAATACCAGTGGGCCACCGCATAATCACAAACCGCACGAAACGAGACAATAAAGGCGTCATTTTACGCCGGTATTACGTGAGTGAGAGGTACCTCCCCGGTCGTGCCGGCCCAGTTTCGTTACATAGGAGGATGTAGTGACATGCACTATGCAGCATGGTACTTCCTAGTACAAATACGCTTCTCTACTTCAAATACGTTATTAGGACCAACAAGTATACCCTCTTTTTTATGCTGTGTACTTTATGCTGGCAAAATAAAAAAGTACTTTATTTGTATTCTAACAAAAAAAAAAAACTTATTATACTAAAAAAATGTGGCAACCCTAGCAATGTAGCATAGCACTACCTCTTACAATGTAACTAAATCATCTGTAGTACGTACCTTTCTTTCTTTATAATTGAGATATTCATAATTTTTATCGTATTCACTGGCATCGTCATCTGTGTCGATAACATCGCCATCGTTAGGGATGCTGGTATTTATATCATTATTTTCTAGAATCACTTTTTTTAGTTCTTCCAAATTTACGGTCCATGCTAGAACTTCGGATGCCAAAGCCGAAATTAAAAAAACATGAATGACATTTAGCATCGCCACTGTAGAATTTAAAATTGGAATTTACAAATTCTTTTTTGAAATTAAACACACTTGTCTTCCATTCACTAACTAACATGAGTAGCAAGTGTAATTAAATAGTTAATAATCACGCGGCTGTTTTTGCGCAATTACAATTTCCCGTGCACATTGTTCGGATGTTGACCAAGGTCCGCTGTATGCCAGTGTTAAACAGCCCTTTCCCGAGTGAAATCTTGTGTCCATTGCGGACTACTTTAATTTATATTGAGCTAATCTATACATATAAAAAAAAAGTCTTCCGTTACGGAGTGACGGATTGACTGGCTAACAGACACATCCGAAACTACTCTAGAAACTTGAAATTTGGGAACAGCGGTTCCTTTCATAATGTCAGTTATCATTTAGAAAGGATTTTACATATTTTTTATTTATTATATTAAGGCCTTACTTTATTTATATTTATAAAAACTTTATACCCATAACAAAAGAAAAAAACATTAATAACACTTTGAACAAATAATTATTTTTTTTTACTTATTTTGCCACAATTATTTAATTTAAATTAAGAACAAGAGTACCATCACGCCTATTATTTCCGAAGAGGTAGGCAGGCACATGATGTCATAGGTGGGGAGCCTATGGTCACTTCGAGCACATTCCGATCGCGGACAATGTTATGCGTGCTCAGAATAATCTGAGAAACATTTAATAACAGTTGCCCGATCTGGGGATCGAACCCAGGACCCCACGCGGCTAACGGTCTTAACAGGCGACACCCGCACCGTTACACCACGGAGGCGATCGATGTTACACAAAAGTTTTCGTGTCACAATGTTAGTTACAGTACTCCTCTGAAAAGGTTTTACCGATTTTTACCAAATTTTATATGCATCTTCGTTAGGTCTGCAGATCGTCTACTATCTATTTTTCATACCCCTAGGTGATAAGGGTTGTTCTCCCTTGACATTCTTTTTTAATTTTCGGACAACACTCATTAACTAGTAACTTACCTGTGAAACTAAAATGTTACCTATAGCTAACTTCAGGGTGTCGGGTTTTCGTCACGGTGTGTACACGCATCGTAGAAATTTACTCTCATCATTTTTCCGTAGAGCGCCAAAAGAAATATAACATCAAAAATTGATCTAACTAAAAGTTATTTAACATATAATTTAACAATTATAATTCTTAAACAGGCTTAGAGTCGGAAATCCGCAAGAGAACTGGGGAAACCGACATAGCTCAGAGAATTGGCAGGCTGAAATGACAATTTAACGGCACCGGTCGGACGGTCTACTACCCGATGGGCTGACGACTTGATGTGGCGAGGAGCCGCTGGACGCAGGTGGCTCGTGACCACGACCTGGGGCGCTCTACGGGGAGACCCATAGAGCGCCCCAGGTCGTGGTCCTATGTTCAGCACCGGACGTCGCTCGGCTGTTGATGATGATGAATCTTAGATTTTGTTACATTTGTGCAGTTGGTAAGATGCATGGGGTGCGAGGGAGTCCAGTAGTGCCCCTGTGCTTGTGTCGAGTCGGGATGGGAACTCGTCCTGCTTAGACACGACGACGTGGGGACTGTTAAAAGACTGTCACCGAGAAGAAGTCGGGCCTCGCTGAGGCCAGCCAGTCGCTGGAGGGATCCTGCTGCCTGCAGATCCGGCACTCTCCAATTATAGCTGCATAAGGCACCCGCAGGGGTTCAGTCGGTATTGTACCCCCGAGTGCCGAGCCTGGCATACCTGGGCCTAGGGGCGACCCAGGCACCTAGATATCATCCCGAAATAGATTGCCGTGCGTCAATAAAAAAAATACTAAAAAAAAGGGAAATTGCCTCAGAAACTGTGCCAAAAGCACAGAGAGATTGCGATATCTTTCTTACTCAGTTTAGGTATTGTTTTCTGATGATGTCTGCAGAGAGACTGCACTGCTGCACTGCTGCACTGAAGCTGCATTAAAATTGGCTGGCGCAAGCGTTTCCGAACATGCTCCTCTCCATGAGCCATTCGTTCACGTCAGCGCCGAGGCTATTTTAGCTAACGCGCGCGAGTTGCCCTTTAGGTCCGACTCGGGGGAGAGGGTATGAGGGTCCCCACGTTCTCTCTGGCCATGATAATAATAGTTAAATTAGATATCATAAACATTCCCATATCGGGATGCATCTCTACCATCTGTGGGAGAGGGTCCGGGCCTTTTTCGACCCCAAACCTAGTCTCGTCGCCCGACGAGCACTCATAGAAAACCGATGAAGCTGTGTTGGGCTTCTCTTAGCTTCCAGAGCATAAGTGCAGGGTTCCTAAAAAAACAAACAATCTCAGAATATTACTTTTATTCTTCATATATATTATCATTAATAGTCACTACAAAATGTCGGCTTACAGCAGCAGCATTCCTGGGCGTTACCACACCCACACCCGTGCTTGGTTATATTCCAGTTTGTTCGGGAGTTATCACCGTCTGCCATTTTGGGAGGGAGGAAAATGGGTCTATGGTTTATGACATACCGTTCGCCGCTGACCGCATCAGTGAACTCCCATGGGTGGGTAATGTACGTTTGGATATCCCAATGCATGTTCGGATTTAGTTGATAGTAATGACATTTGCTGCCACTGAAGTCGCGCCACCATATATCTACCGTTTTTGTGGTATGATTTGTAAAACGCACCAGCACGCTTCTATTGGATTCCAAGGACCGCACCATGTTTTTCTGTCCTCTTTCATCAATTTCATAAACTTTCCCATTATCATCGTCGAATTCGTAACCGGTCATTGTTTCGAATAAAGTATTACAGCGATTTCAAAAATACAGTAACACTAAAAGCTTGTAATAGACTGATATTATTAATTTATCAATGTGGTTTGAGCTTATGCACGCTTGCAGTCGGTGACAGTTTTAAGCTGTTTTGTAAATATATGAGTCAATTTTAAGCTGTTTTGTAAATATATGAGTCAATTTTAAGCTGTTTTGTAAATATATGAGTCAATTTTAAGCTGTTTTGTAAATATATGAGTCGCTTTATAGCATTGATGCAAGGTGATCGGGGTTAAATAAATGTTGATAAGTGGATTCTGTGAATTATTGCTTATCCAATATATAACAAATAAGACATTCAGCACGCTTCAATTATATGCCACGTACTTATTTCATCATTCTCATTATAATCATGGCTATCAGTTCCTTATTGCTCCATTACTAAATACAGGCTTATTTCCGTGAATAACAAATGTTTTATTTAACGAGTAAAATATACAACCTAAATGTGTATTTTCACTCAACGTCGTCAGAAGGAATGTTCGTCGAGGGTTTGTATGTGTGAAGTATGTATGTATATTTAAATGTTTCTTCCTACAAGCTGCATGCACAGGCTTTCAAGTATAGAGTATCGTTAGATTCGATGTGATAACGCGACTGCCAAAAGGTAGATTAAAAAACGAAGAAACAAAATGATTTATTATGTAAGTAAAGTCATGAACTTGAAAAAACACATCTAGTGGGGTGTCTAAATGTTTCTACTATGTATGTATGTATATATATATATATATATATACACTACACGCTATATGTTATACGACATATATGTTATTAAAAGAACAACTGCTAAATGAAAAAAGAAAAAAAAACAATACGTCTATAGACGGGACACATTTTTAGGTATTTTTTTCTAATTTAATTATGTATTTTTTGAATGAATATATTAAGAAATATTCTGCAAATATATAAACTAGTGTATCTATCGTCTCCTGGCAGCAGTGTCTATAGTGAGAGACTTTTCTAGTAGCCTATATAATTTATGAAGAAGAGCGTAATCGTTTACTTTTCACAAATGCTGAAAAAATTGTCTTTATCCATCACAACTCACCATTGCTACATTTAAGTATTCATATTGTCACTTATTTATTGTTAAAGTATCGCATTTTTTAACCTAAAAGTGATTTATTGTCCTTTTTGTTTTATCGAATGCCGAATATATATTGTCCTTTTTGTATTATCGAATGCCGAACAATGAAAAAAGTGGCAGATTAGGCCGAATACCGAATAATATTCGTGCCATCTCTAACATCAACCTACTATTTTGAAAAATATGTGGCTTTTATTTTCCACTTTGTATTTCTCGGTATTCGCCCGAACAGTGACACTAATTATTATACAAATTCGTTTGGCATTCGGCGTATTCGGTATCTTTTTGACTATTTGTATTCGGCCAAATTATTTGATTTTGGTGCCGAATATAATTCGGTTGGAGAGTTTCTATTTTCTTGTCTACACGACATTCTTCTAAATCAAAGAAATAAAATGTTGAATAAATAGCTTTATTAAACATTTTATTTCTTTGATTTAGATCAAGTAAATAAATTAAACTATAGAACAATACTTCTTGGAAAACCCAAGTCAACATATTTATTTCTAGTTATAATTTATATTGTTGACGTATATAGAGACAGAGTTGTAATATTTATAATTAGGTAGTGGTAAATTATGGCGCAAAAGATCAAAGTTCCCTGTTTCCGAAAAAAAATTTTCGCTATACTAACTACCCGGAGCATTATGCTTTGTCCATCAATTAAAAGGGGTTAAGGTTATGTAGGAGACTCAGCTATATGCCGTGTCATAATGGGATCTTTCTTTATAATTTACAATTCTAACAGTTCCACACACATATGCCACAAGAGGCTCCCATATAAAAATGTAACATTTTATAGAGGTCTTTCATTTTTGTTACAGTTTCATCTTCTATTAAGCTTTCAACATCACGAACAACATTTTCTGGTGCGGTAACTAAGGCTCGCAACTTGTGTCTGTTGATGGATGAATATCTACGATTTGAAAAGCACATGGCAAAGATTGTATGTAACTGTTTCTACTATCTAAATTTTCTTTATCACTTGAGGAACTCTTCATGTGAAGATCTGCGTATAAGACTGTGCAAAACTCTCGTACTTTCTAAATTTAACTACGTTGATGTCGTGATAGATCCACGACAGCTAGAGAGCACCTAAAGATGTATACAGCGAACACAAAATGCATGTGCACGTTATTATCTTAAAATACCAAGGCGAGATCACGTCACACTTTCATAAACCATCTTTACTGAAAATGAAGAACCGTACCCGACTGCACATTGCAACCATGCTGTTTGGTATTATCATCCATGGCGTGCCTGTTTACCAATTTAAGAATTTGGACTGGACAAGAGATACTAACACCACACATCGCACTAGAGCCACTAATTGCACCCTATGCATGCACAAACATTGTTTTAACAGAAACGCTTAAATTCATTTTAAACACTTTTTAAAATCTCTATTTCGAAATTGACTAAAATTGCCAAAATACATGATATATATTTCTTTATTGTTATAGCGAGCAAGCGAGCAATCTGAGCCTTTTCATGGCCATCGACGTCAATGAATATCCGCGTTACCATTCCGATGCATTGCCTCTTTTCGTCCTACTATTAGGTCGTTCTGTGGTGTGAGGTGCTGGCGCGTCAACGTCGATACGTCTGCCCTCTTCTGCCGTCTCTGCTAACATTTTATCAACGCGTTCAGTAATTTGTAGGATGTTTTGGTGTACTTATTTTTACATAATTTGGATAAGACTCGAGTACTTGCATTGATGAAAATTCTCACCAGTCAGCCGGTATTCTATACAGTACAGCAAAAAGTATTTTTCTTAAAATATGTTTCTGGTTAATAACAAAAAAAGGTTAATAAATAAATAACTTTACTTAAAAATATTAAAGCTAATACTTATTGCATTTAAATTTTTACACTATAACTATTTAATGTGGTTATTGTCTTAACTAATACAATCTTCGCCAATCTGTAGAGTACGTATACGACCGCCAGGAAAAAGGCGATTTGGTCAAGCATCCACACTTGATACCAAGTGTAGAGCTGTCCCATCACTTTACGGCTGTCGCATGTGATCGAGAGCCTGATCGGGTCGGCCCAATTCGGCTGCAACGCAATATGGCAGAAATTTTTACTAAATAATGGATATGCAAACGGATCTACCGTACAATATCTATATAGTAGTCGCATTATCTAAATCGCCGTGTTTCAATACGGCTAGCCACTTTCAAAAACAGGGCCATTTTGTTTCGTGGCGGGCCAACGATATAACCTATTAGCAGAGAACATGGCCACCACGACCATAACGCTGATATTATTTTATAAAAATATGGAAATAATTCCTTGCGAGTGACGAGAGCGTTTTTTAGCGTCACGTGGTTTTTTAGCTGTGAGTGCTAGTCCGAGGGAGTGTTATGGCAAATTCAGTTCCATCGCCAGCAGTAGTAGATCCCTCCTAAAAAAACGCACACAAGCGGTTCCATACCACAGTCTGTAAAAAGCTGCAATAGACACGTTTGTTTTATTGTAGCCCCTTTAAGTAATTTATTTATTCTATTTTTTGTATTTGTTGCTATAGCGGCAACTGAAAGACATCATTTGTGGAAATGCCACCTCTGTAGCTATTACGGTGCGTGAGATGCAGTCTGGTGACTGATGGACGGACAGACGAACAGTGGTGTCTTAATGATAGGGTTCAGTTTTTTAACCTTTGGGTTGAAACTCTAAAATACTCGTAGCTATGTGTCAGAGGTTTTTCTGTTTTAGTCGAAATGTATAATTGTCAATGATGTAGTTACCCTTAGTCTGAATTGCTTGCTCCACGTGGTGCAGTATCAGTTTCGAAGGTGAAACCGGCCTGCTGTTGAATACGTGGGACAGTTCCTTCGCCCGCTTCTGATAACTGCAATATTAGATGATATGAAAGTAAATTATTAATTAACATCGCACCGTCAACCCGTAGAGGTTATCATCAACCTGATAAAGTCTCATAATAATGAAAGATATTTGTTAATAAGGAAAATAAAATATTCACCTCGAATTTCTTTGACACGAGTGTATAATAATACCAAGATACATTATCAGTGTCTCAAACCCGTCCGTTTAAAAGATGTGCATAATGTAAAATTATGCACTTTGTAAAAACAACTCAAAATGTTTACGTATAATCACGGATGCCTTAGAATGACAGTTCAGTTTGAAATCGTGTATCTTGTATTTTTGTACGTCAGTGTTGTTTGTTTAGTCAGTCTCGCTCGTATTGGGGTCACGGGCTTATAACTAAACATCTTTAAAAGTTACTTATCTCAATGTGCGAAAATTGTTAATGTGGTTAGTGAAGAGATTGAGGTGGAATATGGCGTCCCTTGTTGTCCAATGCTCTTTCTTGCCTACGTGAATAATCTTTGGGAACCTGAATTCTAAGCCAGGATTATAAAATTCGCCGATGACACGTCCCTAGTATTCAGTGGAGATTCTTGGGATAAAGCTAACGCTAGTGCACAAAGTGGATTGAATGTAGTAAATTTATTTATTTATTTAAATACATGGCTTCGAGACAATTAGCTTACACTAAACGTAGAAAAAACAAAATATCTAATATTTTCCATAATAACTCCAGATACTAACTCTACCTCAAACAGTATCATTGTAGTCCCAAACTAAAAGCAACCGCAATAAAATACTTAAGTATTAGTAGATGAAAAACTTATTTTTATCCGCACATTGATATGCTGGCAGCTCGTACAAGAAAGCTTATCTTCATCTTTAAAAACTTGCGTCATGTGGCAGATAAATAAGTTTTTATATTAGAGGGGCAAACGGGGATAGTGAATACCGCCGCCCATAGACATTTGCAAGACTTCTTGCAGAAGGTGTCTTACAGACGTGTTCCCGGCCTTTAAGAAGTAGGCACGCTATTTTCTTGATGACTCCTAAGCCTTATAGGATTGAAATGCCGAGGGAAACAGATGGTTCACACAGTACACACAGTACAGTTGTGCACGGTAAGAAATGATTAGTATTAGTTAAAGTTAATATTGTAAAAATAAAAGTTATTTGAAATTGACTAAACACCTATGAACGTATGTAAAAGTTGATTCCCTCAGAACGCTTTTTAAAATAAACATTCCAAATATTCATTTTAACTGTCTTTGTCTGTGAAAAAGTGAAAGTATCAATTGAAGCGTCTCCAATTTCAATATTAATCTCTAGTTAATGACAAATGAAAGTAACTACCACAATCTAGATACTGAGAAACTAATTTGAACATAAACATCACCATAAATATCCGCATAATTAGTAGGCAAATGAGTTGTCCCCCGATGCTACAGCTTTTATTTTTACTTCAATAAAAGAAACAGTACACACCTATTATAATCGGCCAGCATTTTTTTCAAAGCTACTTCTATCCATCGCCAGATTTTCGGACAGGTCCACTTTGATGCCAAGACCCGAAACTTCTGATCGCAGCGCATTGTTGAACTGGTCTCCAAACGCCGGGACACAGAAGGTGGGTACGCCGTGGTGATGGGTCTCTAGAGCGCTCAGCAGCCCGGCGTGGGTGATGAACAGCTTTAGGTTCGGGTGAGCAGAAAACAATCAAAGTTGAGCCAACTTTTTGCGTGCACATGAGTCGATAGGTGCTACTAATTTTGGGCACAAAATGGTCAGTGAGAAGAGATGACCGCCTTTCTACGTAGCTTAGTTATGCTGTGCATGGTTAAGCTAGCATAGGCACGCACGAATTGTAGTCCTGTGATATAGAATATAGACACTCCAATACCGATCTGCAATCAATTCCTAAAAGTATCACAACAAAGCGTTATTGTTAAGCCTTACGAAGCACTGGAGAGCACTAGATTGATCTAACGTGTTATCATTGTCGAGTTTCTGGCTCGACGAGAATTTCTATGGATGAAATAATAATATTCTGGATTTCAATAAGCTCTGAACAGTTGAAAAGCCCGTCAAGTTAAATTAACAACATTCAGGGCATATTTAGTGTCTCGGGCGCACCAAATTCATATTAAAATTAGGATACTAATTGGAAGACGACTCCAGGGTTTTCAGACGATGTAAATACATTTGTGAATATTCTTGCCGGTACAAATCATTAGCCACATAGTTCGGAAAACCGAACACCGCTAGGGAAGAAAGGTTCTCGAACGCACCAAAAGACGGTGAGTTTTCGTCCCCCTATTCAAGGGACTGACTTGGTTAAGGTCGCTCGGAGCTACTGGATGCAGGTGACTCGACACCGTGTCTTCTGGCGCTTCTCCGGGGAGGTCTATGTTTTGATGGACATCCTCCGGACGATGGTGAGATACAAATATGTCTCTATCCTTATTGTGAATTATCAATAGCATTCGGTTATATTTCTAAGAATCAGGACTTCAGAATGAAAAAAAGTACTGATTGTTAGAATAATTTCTAAAGTGAGGTAATATTAAAAAAAACACGGACCATGGTTCTCGAATGCCATGCCAACTAGGTCAACTAGCAGCTGAACTATATAGTTTTCGGACTAGGTTAATTAGTGACCGCCCAGGAATCGATCGACCAATCGTAATTAGATCTTATAAAAAAAATGGATTTCGAATATTTTATAACTATGTATTTGAGTAAAGTCAGCTCACCCAGTATACTAAGCTGCGGCACCCAGGATCTGAGGTGGAGATTTTTCGGCGGATTGTCCAAAGTGCCCTCGAATTTCCACAGGACGGTGTAAGGCAGTTGTCCGAAGAACTTCTCCAAATCTGCTAGGGTCTGGTCCGGGAGCAGCGACGAGATACCACGAACCCAGACTGAAGTAGATCATTCCATTTTTAGACGAATCCATTATTTCTTGCAGATACTGGGGGAAAAGAACTGCTTGAAGTCCAACGACTGTAGCAGATTACAAGCTCATTACAATCTATCCATGCTTTTGACCACTGGATATAGGATTTTGTTATAAGTTACACTGGGAATATAAAAGCGGTCATTTTGGTCAAGTTTTCCTTTTTATATTATAAAGGTTAACCCCACGAGCAGGGGAGCACCCCCACCCCCCATTAGCACTACTGACGCCCATAGACATTCACATAGAGGTTATGTATTTTGCTTTCCACCTGCTCCAATATGCCACCGGAAACTTCTATACGGCACGTAATGTGACATTATATCGGACACTGCCCATCGTGGCACTAGGCACTGCCTCTGTAGAGTCGACTGCTGTCGCCGAATTTCGGCCAGGAACCCTTTTCTCCCATACCCCCACTCCCCACTCCCCGATAGAAAAGAAGCCCGGAAGTTTCTAGCTAAGTTACTACTATCCGAATA
>JAFELO010000388.1:623510-635512 GCA_017140195.1 Eumaeus atala | reverse complement strand
AGAGTATTAATATTGTTAAAATTCCACATCATTCTTAAATTCTCTACATTCCCAATTAATATTATATACAACACTTTTGTTATAAACATATGACTGTTTTGGATAAAGAGTACGAAAACGGTACTGTTATAATGCACCTACATCATATATCGCATATACTTATCACACACACACACACACACACACACACACACACACACACACACACACACACACACACACACACATGCACACGCACACGCACACGCATACGCCCACGCACACGCACACGCACACGCACACGCACACGCACATGCACACACACACACACACACACACATCAACACGACAGTTCTCTAACGGGGTAGGCAGAGAGAAAGGAGCGCCACATGCCACGATCCTTACATACCTGTCTGACCTCTTCCACTTTCATAACTCTCTTCATACAAACACGCCAGTTGCGAAGACTCCGAATACAACCTTCGGACAGTACCAAGTAGAGGTACGATGTAGCTTTATTTTTAAGGATGATAAACAAATTAGCGGCAAGGCCTACGTTGCTTCATCTTGAGAAGCCGCGCACTGTTCAGGTCTGTCGTGTGCGCGAGGGGGGATGTTGAAGTAGTATCGGGCGCAAGCATTTTACACTCTTTGTACAATTTTTTTATCGATCTAACAGGCAGGGCCCTATCAATACATCATCGTAATTTAATTTAGAGAGGACGAGAGTTTCACACAATTTAGTACGAAGATCAGGATTTATAAGACTCCTTATCTTGTACAGTGCTTTTAATCGATAAAAAGAACTTCTTACGGTTTCCGTGTCTCAGCAACTCGTTCTATATCATAACCCTTGATACTGTAGGCATTATAAGTAACGTTTTGTCAATTTGCGTCATGATTCTAGTGGAGTTCAGCACCAAGGCATTAGAATCTGACTATACAGCTATATGTTCCAAATCTCCGTTAAGTCTAACAACCCCTCTATCGCGTCGTCTGGTCTGAAAGAGATGTACAACTGAATGTTCTCGGCGTACATATGATAATGACAGTGACGTATATGCTTGTTAACATCAGCCGTGTACAACGAGAAGATAATTGGCCCCAGTACTGAACCCTGAGGAATACCTCTTTTCACTGGATAGGCATCAGAGCAAGTCGGTACACCATGGTCGTCAACCCCCTCACCAATCTGAAAACGATTTCATAAATAACTGATAAACCATGACACTGTATCAGGGCTAAATCCATAGTATTTCATTTTGTATAATAAAAGAGGTATATTGTCGAAAGCGCGGGAGTAATAAAGAAGTACAAGCGCCGTAACTTAACCCCTATCCTGAGCATAAGATGTTGTCTACGACGTCACCAAAAGCGGTTATGCTGTGACGCTTGCGAAAGCCAGACTGCATGACTGGTAGAATATTAGACTTTTCCATATAAGCAGCTAGTTGCTCGCAAACCAGCCTCACCATGATTTTAGATAAACATGGTAATATACTTATTGGCCGCAGATTACTTAATTCTGTTACACCATCTTCCTTTGGTATGGGCTCGATGATTGCCGTACGCCAATATTCGGGGAAGGTGCCTCAAGCAACAGACTTATTTAAAATATCAGTAATTGTGACTAGGCATGCAGAGAATTAGGACACCCAAGCAACATGTCCAGACTTATAACGTCAACGCCCGTTGCGTTAAAACGAAGTGATCTCAGTATTAATTAAAAAATAAAATTAAAACCTCTGTGTGGCTTATGGCGTTTAGGCAAAAAGTGTTCGACCCGAAATACTGGGCCCTGTAAGAGTTACAAATTGACTCCGTGGTAAGGTCGTCACGAGATAAAGCTAGAAAGTGTCTATTTATTCTATTGGCGTCATATAAGTGTTGCGGTAAGTTCATAGTCATTCTTTGTTTGATATTAAGATTGTCGTTTATATGCCTCCACATCAGCCGCGGGTTACAGACGTTATCTTATCGCTGTGCCAGTTATTATGTACCAGGTTGGGTTCACTACTTCGTTTGCGCAAAAAACAGCAACCAAAGCAACATTGTATAGCATAAAGTCCGAAACATCCTATTTTTTTTCGGACCCGAACTTACGATGGCAAGAAGCACAAATAGCTTCATCCGATTGCTCCGTGCTCATCGGGCGACGAGACTATGTTTCGGGTCGAAAGTGAGACCGACTCTCGGCTCTCCTACAGACCGGAGAGATGCATCCCGAAAAGCGAATATTTACAATAGCTAAGTTAACATTACAATCATGGCCAGAGAAACCGCGGGGTTTCTCGTCCCCCAACTCGGACGTTGGGAGCTTTTCATGCGCGTTAGCTGTAATATCCTCTACGCCGATCATGCCCGGGGAAGCTATATTACAAAAAAAGAAATGTTCTCAAGGAAATCATCTATTTTTCGAGATAAAAAGCTTAGGTCATGGAAGGGCGGATAAATATTTTGCTTAAGTTTACTTAAAATGAAGTCGGATTTTAGACGCGTGATATAAATATAAACAGTATATGATAACTAAAGATATCGAGCCTAACGCTTGAGAGCGCTTACATCTCTTTCGCTTTCGTTCCTACTGAGTAAACTCCAGTCGCATGTCGGATATGACACGCTTAATTTTCTCTTTTACAGTCTAGGTGGGATAAACGAGAAATCAGTAAATTTTGACAACTACCGAGGCCCATGTACATCCGTATAATTGTCAGGCAGAAGAAAGGGGGAGCCAGGGCCAGGGAATTCTAGAGTATTACGTATTATATGTTTCTTCCTTCACACAGGCATGTTTGTATGAAGAGAGTTGTGAATGAGGATGCAAGGCACGTATCGTGATATGTGGCGCTCCATTCTCTCTAGCTACCCCATTAGATAACTGGCGTGAAGTAGGTGTTTGTGTTGTATTTCCTCACCTTAGGCAACGTTGGCACTTCTTCCGGGATGTGATATCCACCGATTTCCACTATGTTCGGGGGCAAGCTCCTGGCCGGAGCTACTGGAGCATACTGGTTGGCTAATATTACGGATATATTGTATTTCACTTCAGAGAACGGCGGTAGGGCCACCCCCTCGCCTTGGTCCAAAATTCTTTTGATAATCCACCTCGGCGACTGAGTGCCAATGACTGTAAATCAAAGATAAGTTTATTCTAGGAGGTACCTCTGGCTCACATGACACCTTAAAGCGATGGCTATGCATTTCGTGCAATTTGGGAGTAGCCGGTGGCCCATTGGGAGGATGAGTTGAGGGAGTGTAGCACATCTGTGCAGAATGGACTTCAGCCATCAAATGACTCGGACTTTTCGCTTTCTACGAGTATAATTAGTAACTTTGAATTTGGCTATGTAAATTTGATATGTAAATATAAATTAAGAGATAGGTAATCTGTTGGGTTCTATAGTATATTTAAAGATGATAATTTTTATTTAATCATAGATTATGACACAAGTAAAGACATTAGTTAATATTGTGTAATGATTCTGAAATAAATTTTACTCAAAATCTATGCACTGTATTTTCATGCAGTTTTCACAATTGGAGGCTTCAGTGTAACTTTGCCCACGGTTATGTAATAAATTAATGTGTATTACTTACGCCATTTCATATGTTATTCTGATGTACCATAAAGTGTTCATTATACGATTCCAGAAGTTCATTGGCTCTTTGACAAAGTGATACATCACTGGAGCGATCGATACCGACCGAGCCGTGTCCACCATATCCTCAAGGTACTCTATGACCGGCCCACTTAATAGGATCCAAGGTGCTTGCTGTACTGCCGCATATCTGAAATTTCATTTTGAAGAATGTTACAATAAGAAGAGAGTTATATGGGACCCAAGAATACCCTTGGGGGACTCCTGCATTTACGGGACGCGATGACGATAACGCCGGATGCGAAGATTTTTTATTTCAGAATATTAACAATGTTTGGCGATCTTCATCGACTACAAAGTAGGTTTTAGCTGTTGAAATAAAAATAAGACCTTTTATATATATTTTTTTCACTATATCTATATTTTTTCAAAACTTAACTGTTTTTCACTACTAGGCCTCGTTATGGATTTTACTGTTGGTTATAAATCATTTGTTATAGTGATGGTTACTTTATTGTAGCTGTGGTTCTTTTCAGGTGGATGTGGCTCCTTCGTTGTAGATGTTAAAACTCACCCAGCGTCGGCGGGGTCTGCGTAGAACCAGTCTGATATGACTGCATCGAACTTTTCTTTGATCAATGTTTTCCTCACATTAGGGGACTGCGCGATGCTCTGACCGACCCTGCGGCAGAGGTCCAATATCACGCTGAAGTGCAGGCTGTTCGCATCAGTCTCTGCGACACAAAACTGTTTTTTCACACACAAAACGAACAGCAACTGCTGATATCCAAACACATCACGAAAGCTCTCATGCTGTTGGTCTCTGATCCGAGCAGCCTATGGTGGCCCCGAAAGGGCAATCACGACTGCCAAATTAAACTGGAAATCACATCTGAAATTATAATTAGATGTGAGCTTCTTTTAATGCCAGGCAATCGTATGATCTCCTGATTAGGCGAAAACGTCATCTCTAAAAGATATTGATATACGACTCTGACTAGACATTCTATCTCACCAAGTCCGTTTGTATCAAGTTCTAGTAGCTGGTGTTGCGCTTGTATTCGCTCACATGATACCAAAATGCTAAAGCAGGTTTTATATTCCTGGGTAGGTGACCCTTTATTCAGTCACCCTCGTGACGACATAATTGCTATTAGAGACAGGAGGAGTTCTTTGAAGCTATATGGATTCAGGAATTCTAATGATGGCAGCTGTGTGTTGTGTGCAGTAGGAAATTGCACTTAAAGTAGTAAACAAAAATTCTCACCGTGCAATAATTTTTCCACATCACTAATATCTATCTGCTTGAGTCTTTCTCTCGGGATTTTACTGGGGAAGGGTGTTATCAGCGTGACCTGTAAAAAATGTTAGCGTATAAAACTGCAACTTTTTACCGACGATGCAAATTATGATGATATGCATGATTATGTAGTTAACATCGTTCAGCTCAGCTTTTTTTTTCAACTTAAGTTGCAACACGGTTAAGCTGTAACGACGTGAAGTACAATAAGTGTATATTTACAATATCTCAATATAAAATATTATGTCAATATCCTATCTCCAGTATCCATGGTGGATAGAATATTGTGGAGCTATTTGCGAAAGTTCCTAATTCATCTTTTAAATAATTAATCATTATCTGCTCTTTAAATATATAATCTATCAAGTTCTTTAAACATATAAACATTCTCACCTCATGTCCGCCGTCAATGAGAATACATGAGATCCCGTTCATCAATATGTAGTGACTCTTGGTGACCACGGTGTTGATGACATGGACATTGTACGCGCATGACGTCATCAGTGTTGATAGAATCAGCAGTATTATCGACTTCATGTTCCTGCGGTAATAGGAGAAATGTTGTTAATTCATAAATACCGATAATATTGTTCGGGCCAAAATTCATCTGCGCCGGCCACTTCTACACAACGTGAATGGTAAAAGATCAGACATTTTTAGGACACGGTATGTAATGTAACTAATAAAACTACAATAAAACGGAAATATTGCCAAGCGCATTACGCTTAGTATACTTTAGCCAATTTAATTTCAGAGATGCATATGTCTGGAATTAACCGGCACCGCCGGATATCGATAGAAAGCCAAAGGTAAAGACCCCGGGCGGGTGCTGCACGGGCGCACGGTGTACATAACTGTACAGTAAGAATTTTAAAGTCAATCAAGAATCGAGTACTGAACTCATTATTAACTCATATTTATCATACATTGTCTTACAAAACAGGCTGTACATAGGGACAGGACAACAACGCAGGACATGAAAAGGGATTAATACCAAAGGTTTAAAGTAAGTCGTTGATGTTTGGTGTACAATTAACTCCAGAGTGCTGATGTTAAACGTTTATTTAATGTGACTTCAAACGCATTGTGTTTTGTTGAATGTTGTTTAGTTGTTGGCATGATACGTCACCTTTGCACAAATATGTAATATTAACTAAAGGACAACACGATTCCGTAAGATAATTTCTACTTGCTATTACATAATAAAAGCTATTCTTAGGTAAAGATAAGATACATTACTCTATCTGTTGATTGTGTTATAATCAAGGGTCGCTGGGTGATGACTCATTTTCCTACAATACCTTTCAGCAAACCATACAATAAATTCGGCCTATGACTAAATACTGTCATACTGTCAATCAAACCTAGCATTATAAAACACTTGAGTCAAAGTTTGATATTTTATACGATCAAGTTTTAGCTAATCTATAGGACAAAGGCAGAGAAACATATTTTACTTTGGCTGAGGATGGTATTCTGCTGATCAATGAATATTTTATTAAAATAATTTGGATAACTTCATCCAATTTGCTAGTGACAAACAAGTATGATCATAGATTTTTCCATCTAGAATCATCTACTTTCGCCCAGGCACACAATAAATATGCACTAAATATTGTTTCTCCCATTTTAATTCTGCAGTTAAGTTGCCTAGAACACTTTTCCCTTTGAATACATTATCAAAGCTTTTATTGTTTCGATATTTTCTTCGATATCTTGTAATAAAAGTAACATTAAGAATAGCTCGACATAGGTAAGAAAATGGTGGAATCCTAGGAAATTTAAACAATATCAATTTTTTATCCAATCGAATTGTTGTATGTTGCTACGGTCTCCTTCGTAGGCGAATTCGACTCGCTCCCGGCTCACTTTACGTGACAATATATTCGTGGTAATGAGGTAATGATAGGATTTGACATTCAACGGTGTGCACAGGACGAGTTTAGATGTCCTAGGCTTTTCTGTTACATGGAGGATGGATGATGATGATAATAAAGTACTTAATAATTAAAACAAAATAAAATTGTTGAAAATGTAAGAGCAGTATTTTTCGTTTTTTTATGGGGATGCCTTTATTATACGTAGTAATAAAACGTAGACTTGTTACAGAAATATTTTTTCGATTTTCAACTTTGTTAAATTTATATATTGTTTAATTTTACGCCAAAGAATATTGTTTTACGGTTTGCATTTGGACCATTTCCACTTTACATGTGACCGGGAAAAGTTAATAGTACGCGACTATTGAAAGTACAGCCTGCCAAAAACGCGTCTCCACGCCAGTTCCCTAATAGGTTAGACAGAGAGAACGGAGCACCACATGACGCGATCCTTCCAACTGCCTTGCCTTCTTCAAATACTCTCTTCATAATATACACTACACTATGTAATTTAATACTGTTAAGGGCAAATGTTAACCAATACTATACGTTGTTTAATTAAATAATGTCGTGGTGGTGCGTATTGCTGCCAGTTCTCATTGGAGGAGAGCGGGGTAACATAACATAACAATTATGAGGGACATATAGACCTCAGGGCGTTCTCAAGCTCATTAAAAGGCTGCGACTTCTCGTTTGTCCTCTTATGCTACAACAAGTAATAACGTGACAGCAATAAAACTGAGTATACGCTTAAAAGTATAAGTATACGTGTTTAATTTAAATAACGGCTTATTTTCGTCCGTTAGAGCAGTTTATTTACTAAACATATTAAAGGGGAGGGGGAAAGAGGACAAGGCATCTGCATAGCAATTATGCGGATGTTAATGGACGTCGGTCAGAAGACTCCTGCCTGCTCGTTTGTCCCTATAATAAAAAAAATACAATAATATTCAAGGTATTTTTTTGATGTCTACTTATACGGATTTTTTTATTTCAAATTTATAAATATAATTTTTAAATGTGAGAAGCAAGTTTTGATCATCAAAAAAGAAGTCATGTGTTCTCTCTGTAAATTTTATGCTTAAACCGTCTAGAAATTAAAAAACAAATATTATGCCTGTCAAATAATTTATAGAATCCCGCCAACATTCGTACAAATAAATTTGAAAAATGCAAAGAGATATATTGAATTATATTGAACATATTCATATGCGCTACTTATTTAATTGTAAAAGCTCGATATAAGTTGTATTGTATCAATCTATCACACAACACGGGGACAGACTTGTAACGTCGAACCACCGCCTCAGGTTTACGAACAAATACAAGTACACGTACTTACACCCTTCCGACTGCTGCGAATACTGAATCGTTCACTACTAAATATATTTCGGTTATGACGCGGACTGAAAAACCATTACGTTTATATATTAGTTCCAAAGATCATATTGTCACAAAATACTTAATATAATAATAGTTATATAATAATGGACACCGACTTGTTATAGACAACCTATAGTGGAGATCCTATTTGTTACTATTACTAGGAGGAGAGGAGGAAAGGAGGGCAACGAATAGGCATGGTAATTATATAGATGTTCATGGGCGTCGATGGTCGTAAAAAAGGCCCCGATTTCTCGTTTGGTACCTATTCTATAAATTTCTAGATTATTAGTATTTATTAGTTTTTGGTAGAACATTATCCAGAAATATCTGTAGAGTAGAACCTAAAATACAATAGATTAGAATCTACAGCTACGGGCCACTAGTACGCGAGCACGCTCCATTGTCGTCCAACTTGCTGCCCCAGGAACTCGAGATACTCTTTTAGCTTCAGTAATTAATTACAACGGGGATAAATGTAACTCAGAAAAGCTTTATAGTACAGACCTTGGTCTAGCAGGTGAAAAGAAGGTTCTTTTCACCTGCTAGACCAAGGTCTGTACTACGCTGTACTAAGTCTGTGTCTGTACTAAGGGATAAAGGGACAGGTGTCCCTTTATCCCCTTCTAACAAAAAACTACATGCTGCTACTAGACTACGGGCTAAAGAGAAGGCTTACAAATTTGTATGGACGAACGAAAAATCGAAGAACGAAATTTCTGAATACATCCGTATTAAAAATTCCATCAATAAATTGATATAAATATCACCTATATTTTAAAGGCATGTTGCTGTAATTATTTTATAGCACAATTTGCTAATTTACACATATTTTACCAGAATTGTCGAGGTTTAAGAACAAAGACACGTATGATACCGTCAAATATATACTAATAGGTTTGATGTTCACTTTAATTGAATCATTTATTTCTTTTTAGGTACATTCATACACATCAATAAATCGAAACATTTTTTGAGATATTGAAGGCTGCTAGGAGTTAAAATTTTTATTAGTCAACGTCTAAAGAATAAGATAAAAAAATAAGATAAATAAAAATATAATATATCTCTAAGCAATACATCAACCCCTTTACAATTGCGTCGCTATAACTGTATAACTATTTATTAACTTCTTGCATCATCATACATATTTTGTTTAAATATTCAAGTGCTAAGCTGGCACCAGACATTGTTATCGCTTAAATAGTCACTTATTGTGTACTATGTCTTCCGACATGGGTGACGCTTAACATGTTTTTTAAATTTATATAAGGGTAGGTCAACAATATCATCAGGTAATTTATTGTAGAATTTACTGCTTAAGGTTAAAAAAGAATAAGACGCTTTCTTTAGACGGTATGCAGGAGTAGCTAATTTATCCTTATACCTAGTGTTAGCGTTGTGCAAATTTGATTTCTTTTTGAACTTTTTCCTATTTTTGTGGACATATATTATATTTTCGTAAATATACTGGCATGTAAAAGTAAGTATATTTATATTTGAAAATTTCTCGCAAAAATCTCGCTTTTGTAAAACAAAAATAGCTCCCGCTTCAGCCGCTCTGCCCAAAACAATATTTCATAGGACATTACGCTATAAAAATTGCCAAAATAAACCAATCTAGCAGTCGCTATGTCTGTTAACTATCTAATTTTCCATACCACGTATGCAGCAGAGCTAAACTTCGATGCCAGGGTCGGAATATGAGGGCCCTATTACAACTTGGAGTCAACTGTCATCCCTAGAAGAACAGTGGACTCCACAAACTGTAACTCATCTATTCCTTAACCTTAATAATAGTGTTTATTTATAATAGTGTCTATTTATAATAGTGTCTATTTATAATAGTGTCTATTTATAATAGTGTCTATTTATAATAGTGTCTATTTTCTAACATTCGGTAGTCTAAATTTCATACATTTATTTTTATTGGAGTTAAGCATGAAATTGTTAACATTAAACCAATATAATATAAGATCTAAAGCATTGTTTATTTAGTCACAATTAATTACTCCTCTATTTACTTTTAAAATAAGAGACGTATCATCTGAAAACAATCTTATGTTAGTATTTTATTCAGCAAGATAGCCATGTCGTTAATGTAAATTAAAAACAGGTAGAGACCCAGAAGAGACCCCCTTTTTTTTTTGATGATGAAGGGGAATGCATTTACACATGATATGATGATACCTGGGAGCCCGGGTAGACCCCCAGACCTATGTTGGACTCGGCCATGGGGTAGCAATACCAACTAAACCCCAACGGGAGCCTTCAGCCGCTATTTGTGGAGGGTCCCGGATCTGCAGGCAACAGGACCCCTCCTGCGACAGGCTCGCCTCGGCGAAAAGGCCAGACTTCACCTCCTCGGGGACTGTCCGGCTACTCTTTGACCAGTCCCCACGACGCCGTGTCTTTGATGAAATGGACCGGGTTCCCATCCCGGCCCGACACGGAACACAGGGACACTACTGAAGGCGCTGCAGATACCCCCATTCGTCGTCGGCGGGGGGAGGCCGCGTCGGCAGCCTCCTCTCTCACCCGCTCGTCGGCTTCCTTCTGGGACATGACGGTCTCGCAGAAGGAAGCCACCGCCTGGTAGGACTCGTCGCTGCCGAGCAGCGCGACGATGATACTCGACTTTGACAAGTCCCGTCCGACAACTGATGTCAGATCGTGACGCAGCGCCGCCCATCTCGGGCACACCTCGAGGGTATGCTGTTCCGAGTCCTAGAGGAGACCCCTGCGGCATACCCATCTTTACTAGAGAGCCATTTGACTTGCAACCATTTAAGTCTACCATTCGTATTCTATTGCTGAGATAAAACTTTATAAGATATAAAGCTTTATCCCTGACACCGTAATGTTGCAGTTTCATAATTAGAATCTGATGATCGATACAATCACACGCCTTGGAAAGATCACAAAAAATACCAATGGTGCCATGCGACTCCTCCCAAGCCGATCGACCTTTAGTAAAACCAAACTGTTTATTGTGGAGTAGACCATTAGTCACAAAATAACTGAGAGAGGACTATCTTCTCGTATATTTTACTGGCTACTGGTAACATCGCTACTGGTCTATAGTTGTTAGTATCGTCCTTGGGGCCACTCAACAAAATGTGTTAATAACTGAGAGAGGACTATCTTCTCGTATATTTTACTGGCTACTGGTAACATCGCTGGGGCCACTCAACAAAATGTGTTAATAACTGAGAGAGGACTATCTTCTCGTATATTTTACTGGCTACTGGTAACATCGCTACTGGTCTATAGTTGTGAGTATCGTCATTGGGGCCACTCAACAAAATGTGTTAATAACTGAGAGAGGACTATCTTCTCGTATATTTTACTGGCTACTGGTAACATCGCTACTGATCTATAGTTGTTAGTATCGTCATTGGGGCCACTCAACAAAATGTGTTAATAACTGAGAGAGGACTATCTTCTCGTATATTTTACTGGCTACTGGTAACATCGCTACTGGTTTATAGTTGTTAGTATCGTCATTGGGGCCACTCAACAAAATGTGTTAATAACTGAGAGAGGACTATCTTCTCGTATATTTTACTGGCTACTGGTAACATCGCTACTGGTCTATAGTTGTTAGTATCGTCATTGGGGCCACTCAACAAAATGTGTTAATAACTGAGAGAGGACTATCTTCTCGTATACTGGCTACCGGTAACATTGCTACTGGTCTATAGTTGTTAGTATCGTCATTGGGGCCACTCAACAAAATGTGTTAATAACTGAGAGAGGACTATCTTCTCGTATATTTTACTGGCTACTGGTAACATCGCTACTGGTCTATAGTTGTTAGTATCGTCATTGGGGCCACTCAACAAAATGTGTTAATAGCTG
>JAFELO010000388.1:496915-615533 GCA_017140195.1 Eumaeus atala | reverse complement strand
TAAATGCTATTAAATTATAATTTCAATTACTAAATTATAGTTAAATAAACTGCGATAAACTCCGAAAAAGTAGTTTTACTGTAGATAATGAGTAATTTGATGTATATATATATATATATATAGTAAATATGATACACAAATATGTGTGGCATAAAAGAGTGGATTAGTAACTATTTACTAAACGACTATTGCGTCAATAGTTGTTTAGCAGATAGTTGTGCGATACGTTATACTTACAAGGGCTCTATCACTGACAACACATGCAGAGGCGGCGCGCACGCACGCACTCGTGGCGTGTATATCGCTGTGCGTGAGTTCCCACACGCACACGCCGCCGTCCGCCATGTGAGCGATGACGCAGAACGGATCCGTGGGCGACCACACCACGGACCTGATGCTTCTCTGGAAACGTTAATATATTTACTAGAAGCGCCCCGCGAAACTCCTCTCCTATTTGTCGTAGCATGCTGGTATATAGCCTAGCTTTACTTGATAAATGATCTATCTAAGAGTGAACCATTATTTAAAATTGCACCAGCCTTAGCGCGCTCAACAAAACGAAAAGCTGCAACCGAATGCGGGCACCAGTAATGTGCCTCAAAATGCGTATGATGGTATTTTACGGCATTATACGGCTAATTACTTCATTTTCTGTTTCCTGCTAGTCGTATTGGTCTTCCAATCCACTAGCAACAGGTTGAAGTTAGACGAGAGAGTAGACTTACTTCAGCGCAATTGTTTTTTCACTATACTCACGCGCAGATGACTCCTGCTGTAGCCATGTTTTTACGATCGACGAAAGTCCTGCGGGCATGAAGCTCCGGCGGTGGGGCGAGGGTCTGGTGTGCCCAAGCCCTAGTCGGTGTTCTGAACGTAAGGCGGCCAGATGGTGATGGTCGCTTCAGTCCTCGATTAAGGCGGTGGGGTCTAGTTAGGCAGCTCGTCAGGTGTACAAAGCAGCCCTATTTAGGATAGCTCTGCTTTCCCCAACACGGGGCCTAGTAGAGGTAGCCTAAACATAGCCCGTCTTACCTTTTGTAGTGGGTTAATCGCGGCTATCTGCTCACCCTCAAATGCGGTCGATATAAGAAACTAGTAACAAAGAAACACCTATCTATTGCTACCTGGAATGTTCGTACCCTTTTAGATAGTGATCGAAATATCTGTCTCGAAGGCACCGAAAACTGCACTTATTACGAGAGAGTTGGCTAGATACAACATTGATATTGCTGCAATTAGCGAAACCCACCTGAGCGATTCTGGAGAAATGTGTGAACAGCTAGGAGGATATACTTGTTCCTGGATTGGAAAGCCTTCCAGCGACAGGGTAGGTAGTGGAGTAGATTTTACGATACGTAACAACTAAACAAAGTCGTTACTGGAACTCCCCACTGGCATTTACGACCGACTAATATCACTGCGATTCCAACTAACTCCTACAAAATTTGTGCACTTAATTAGTGTATACGCCCCTACTCTTACTTTCTCGGACGAAGACAAGATGAGGTTCTGCCAGGAGCTCCGCAGTGTTCTTACAAAAATACCAGCCATGTTTCTCAGGTTCTTTTTTATTGATCATGCTTATGGGTGATTTTAATGCTCGCTTTAGTTCCGATTTTGCCGCTTGAAAAGGGGTACTTGGACATTATGGTGTCGAAAAATGCAATTCTAACGGCTTCGATCTTATAACTTTGAGTGCTGAATTTGGCCTAACCATCATTAACGCTTGCTTTCGGCTACCTGACAAACTGAAATCCACCTGGATACACCTGAGGTCCAAGCGTTGGCACCGGCTGGATTATATTGTAGTACTACAAATAAACTTCAGCTCAAACTCAACGTCTTAAAGGTTCCAGATAGGAGCTAGTCAGTTCCAGCTCAAGAAATGAGGAATGTCGTAATTACAGAACGTGCCTTCGTGATACTGCCTTAAATGTTCTAGGTAAACCGCAAAAGAAGCACCAAGTCTAGTTCGATGCATCAGATTTGGAATTAAAACAGCTTGTAGGAGATTTTGAATGCTCCCTTCGGTCTTCTTGTTGCTTGGCTCAGAATAAGGCTCATCGCGACCTAAAGTTGAAGGTGAGAGATCCGAAGGATGAATTGTGGTTAGGTAACGCTATTGAAATGCAACAGTATGCTGACACAAATCAGACTGGTAAACTTTTCGAGTCCTTCCTATCTGCCCTTGGTCCAAAAACCAAAAAGTAGCTCCTATTTATAACAAAAATGGTACTCGCCAACTGGTAGAGCGCACGGATGTACTTAGCTCGTCGGGCTGAATACTTTGGCGAGGTCCTTAATCCTGCCATGTAAACCACTTACATGCAATATGTTGAGGCGCTTGAAGGCCTACCTCTTAAGGAACATCTGACTGCACCTCCATCGTTTTACGAGTATAACGCAGCAATGGTTCGACTGAAGAATTAGGAGACACCGGAAAGTGATAACTTACCATCCGAGCTTTTTAAGTATAGTGAATCGGGTATAAAACATACTTTCTGCTATTACAATAAAATTACTTTTATGGATTTTATCGCGGTTTATTAAATTATTTATGTAGCCCGACGTTTCAGAAGCTTTACAGCAACCATGGTCCGGGTGGACTGAGATGACAGATGTCCTGATGTACCAAGTTTTTAAAAGTACCCGAAGAATTATAATTTTAGTTGTTCCGATTAACGCAAACAGAACTTATTATATCTTAATATAATAAAGCACTTATTATATCTTAATAATACCATATAATTTAATAAACCGCGATAAAATCCGTAAAAGTACTAGGGAGGATCTTAAAGTTCGTGGCCTAACCTACATGGAGCTATGAAGTCTTTTTAAATCTACCGTCATTTGTTAGTATGTGTCATATTGATTTATTGTGCGCAGTATCATTCCGATACTGCGCAATATAAATTTTCTGTGATTATTTGTTTGAAACAATCTGACGCAATTTTCAATAATGGAGAAAATTGAACACCGAGCAGTCCTTAAGTACCTCAATAAAAAAGGCCTATCACCAAAAGACATCCATCAAGATAAGGTGAGCACTTTGGGGGAGTCTGCTCCATCGTATTCCAGTGTTAAGAAGTGGGTAGCTGAGTTTAAGCGCGGTCGTGAGAGCATTAAAGATGATCCTAGGAGTGGAAGGCCTACATCCTCTACCACGAAAGAAAACATCGATAAAATTTGTGATCTCATGCTGGGTGACCGACGTTTGACCATTGGTAAGATAGCTGAGATAACAAACATTAGTTATGACCGGGTGCAACACATAATAACGAAAGAGTTGGGGTTCCATAAGGTTTCTGCTCGCTGGGTCCCGAGGTTGCTTTCAGCTGAACAAAAACGAGTTCGGTACACAATTTCGCGAGACTGTTTGGAACTTTTTGTGACTGATCCCGAGGACTTTTTGTTTAGATTTGTTATCATGGATGAAAGCTGGGTTCACCACCATACTCCTGAATCAAAGCAACAATCCAAACAGTGGAAAAGATCAGACTCTCCTACGCCGAAAAAGGCTAAGGTCGTTTTGTCGACTAACAAAGTCATGGCTTCTGTTTTTTGGGATGCGAAGGGCATTATTTTTGTAGATTATTTACCGAAAGGTCAAACTATAAATTCTAGTTATTATTGTAATATTTTATGAAGACTCCGGGAAGAAATAAAAGAATGTTGCGTAAGAAAGTTTTGTTTCATCAAGACAATGCACGTGTTCACACTTCGGTTGAAACAATGTCTGTAATCCATGATTGTGGCCACGAATTGCTGCCCCACCAACCTTATTCGCCGGATTTAGCCTCCTCGGATTATCATTTATTTCCAAATTTAAAAAAACATTTGGGTGGCTCGAAATTTTCGACCAAAGATGAGGTGATAGTCGCAGTAGATTATTTCGCCGACCTTCCGGAATCTTTTTTTTTTCGAGGGGATACACAAGTTGCAGGTCAGGTGGAAGAAGTGTGTTGAACTAGATAGAGACTATGTCGAAAAATAAAAATAAATTTAGACCCACTTTTCTTTCATTTTCTTAGTCGGGTTCCACCCTCCATCCACCATCGTAGTTTTATTGTAATTTGACGCAATCTTCACTGTTAATCAGGTTCAAGAAAGGAGCTTGGAATAACACCGTCCCCTGTACATGTGTTTCGTCGACCTAGAGAAAGCTTACGATCATATACAGCGGCACGCTCTTTGGATTGTGCTGAAGAAAATGGGCTGTCCTGAGAAATTTATGAGGACTTCTCAGACCAATTTTATCTCAGTCCCCAGTTGGCATTGGCCAATCGCCCACGCCTGTATGGCTAACTTAATAAGCCTAGTCCTTTGTAACTTCATCTCTACCGGTGCTAATTGAAATCCCCGATCAGCACGCACTTCTTCTCGCGAGCTAAATAGAGATAAGAGAACTTTTGCATCCAAGTCTCAGGGCAGAGACCTCGCAAGCACGCAAGAGCGTCATGAAACAAGACAGTACGGTACGCGCGAATGACTCTGGCAGCCATTATCCTCTGAGGTCTTCGTAAGAGTGTAATATTTTGTCTACTTAACGATTCAGCCCAAACAGGCGCTCCATAAAGGGCTACCGAACGCATGATACCTACGTAGAGCTGCCTGTATAAAAAAAATGGTCCCTTTAAATTGGGGAGCAGCCCACATAAAGCTTCTGCCACACTCACCCATTTTGGCAGTAAATTCCTAATATGGGTGAAAGTCCCACCTGCTGTCCACAATACAAGGCCGATGTATCTCAGTGTTGACTAGATAGCAACTGTAACAACCCCCCATAAAAATTTGGGAGTCTATCGGAGGCGGTTTACGAGGACCGTGGAAACATATTGTCTCGCATTTATTGAGAGCAACCTCTGATCCAACCACCTGATTCGGTTAACAACTTCAATAGTACCAACAGTTACTTTATTAACCGCCTCAGAGAAAGATTTTCCCCTAGCGGTGATAAGGGTATCATCTGCATAGCAGATAACTTCGACGCCATCTGGGTATACTCTTCGTAGCACGCAATCGTAACCAACATTCCACAGGAGCGGCCCAAGAACCGTACCCTGTGGAACACTGCACGACACTAAGTGCCAGCCGCCTCGACCGGGATATTCTATGAATCTTTCTGAGAGGTAGGATTCCAAGATCTTGTGAACATAACTAGGAACACCGTGAAACCGCAGAGCTTCCAGAATAGTTACCCACGGGATGCTGTTAAAAGCATTGGCTATATCAAATGATACTGCTACAATATCTCCCGGCGATACTGCCTCCTCAGCAAAATTTTTGACACCCAATACGGCGTGAATAATCGCGCGTTGCCTCCTAAACCCAAACTGCCTTTCAGACAAGTTTGGCCCCAGCCCTCGAAGAGCTTAACCAGGCGACCCGCAATAATTCGCTCAAATAATTTAGCAGTTTCGCTTAGGAGTACTATGGGGCGGTAAGCAGACGGCAAATTTATTGGACGCCTCCTTGCGTAACAAGATGGGTCTTCCCTTATCCCATTGACTTGGAAAACTGTATTCAAGTAAACAAAAAGTAAAGAGTTTACGCAGCCTCGACCCCAACCACTTCATTGAGATGTCCGAAACTCTACCGGGGACACTGTCCATCCCAGGGGCCGTCTTTTTGTCTCGAAGCCGCAATAGAGCCGCTCTTTAAACAGCGACTGAGACGTGTCGGGTATCGCCTACAATTACCAAATCTGAGGTGGGCGGCATCGCCGGCGGGACATGTTCAACGCACCTCGGAAATGGGGCTTCTAAAACTTTATGAAGTTTAGCTCGCTGGAGGGTCTGTGTGAGTGGTTGCCTCCAGGGCCGATGTTTACCCATCGCCTTCCTGTAGGGCCGTCCCCAGACCAAGAATCGCCAGAAACTCTTCAGGTGCTTTAAACTTAGCATTTTTTATACCGTCCCTGAGTGATTTCTTTGCCTCACGGCAGGCCGTATATAGTAAACCCTCTTGGTCTTCATCACGATGGCGTCGTCGTCAAAGTCTCGCATATCGGCATCTGGCGCAAACACATGCGTCACTCAGCACTGCAAGGCCTGTCTGTCACCAATAAACCTTTCTTTTAGGAGGCGGAGATCTGAACCGAGGCATGGTCGCATCACATACATGCTGTAGAGCGTCGCGGAACAAATTAACCTCAGATTCTATAGACACCGATTCAATCGAAAGTTACCTAAAATAGCACAAACGTAAAAATAGTAAAAAATCAAACCAATATAAACAAAAGAATTTGGCAAGCTATAAATTTAAATTTAAGGAAGATGCACAACAGTGTAAGAAAAAAATCCGGAAAAGGTAACCACAGAGTTTAATAGTTGTGGTATAATGTAATAAGAGATAGTATGTAATAAGAGATAGCACAACCCTGATCTTATGTGCTCCCGTAGTGTGTAATTAAAACAGCGTAGCCAACTTATCAATATCAATTCTACACAAAATTTTATTATTTATGCGTATTTATTTATGTATTAATTTATTATGTTTTATAATTACAATTTGAAAATCGAAGGAAATCATAGATGATGAAAGGTAGACAAATAATAGTAATATTCTATATAACGTATGCACTGGCATACGTAATACGGTAAAAGAGAAATTAAGAGTAAACACGAATAAAAGTTAGGTAAGTATGACTATAATTAGTTCTATTATCCAATATTTATAGTTTTATGAATATTAAATATTAGTGGGCCAATGACAATGTGTCATTGTGCGAAGAGTCCTGACATGGACCAGGAAGAGGTGCAGGGAGAATGGAGATGTCAAATCGGAGTACCGGTGGTCTCAACATTCTCAAGCACTCTCCAGTCAGTAGCACAGCGTGATACAGATGGGGAGGCAAATGTTATGTCCACAATGGACCCCCCGTTTCGACTTACGCACCCTGGTTCAGGACAACTAGCCCAGTCATTTTAAGCCATTCTTCTAAAGTGATCAACTTTAGAAGAATGGCTTAAAATGACTGGCATCGTTTGAAGGTGAGCCCCACACCTGAGACTTGGCATTCAAATCTCCAGAGATGAGTAGGAAGCGACAGTGAATGCGCTTTAGAACACTTTCTATCTCTGTAAGAAAGGCTTCAAATTCAGATAGCGGTCTATTTGGAGAGAAATGGACTCCAATTGTCAGTATATCTCCTAAAACCAATGCGACCCAACCTTTCCCCACTCTCTCAATTGGTGGCAGATTAGATTTACATTACTGGAGAGGCCTTAGATTTACATTAAACGCACAAGAGCGCACGCCACATCTCCTGATTCCCCTTCTATCAAGAGGAATACTGTGAGCAGCACCCGCAGTCCAATTAGCTTCACTCAGGAGCTGGATTGCCCCCAAACTAATGAGCCCCACCGCTATTGATGAGGTCGTATGGACTTTTTCTCAAGAACGGACAAGAGCTTGTTCGACATATCTCGATTTAGAGTTAAGACAAAGGCCTCAATGTTATCTTTTGGTGTCCGGTATGCCGATGACGTATGCCTTATGGGATTCAATGTGGATTCCTTGCACGCGGCGTGCTATAGGCTTGGTTGATCACTCCTGCTTAATGCTGGACGGTAGAGTACCGGAAGATGTAGCGCACTTTAAGTACTTAGGAAGTGTCGTGAGGCCTTATAACCTTGGCATCAGAAATCATAACCCGCATTGCCCTTGCGGCCTTCGGTAAATTAAGTTGCCATGTGTGGAACTCGCATGACCTTAAACTTAAAACTGAGATAACAGTTTATAATGCCATGGTTATACCTGCACTTCTATACACACCAGTGAAACTTGGTGCTGCTTCAAAAAAGGCCACAAGAAAATTAGACACGTTCCACCTTGGGTGTCTGCGTTCCATCCTGAGCATCAAGTGGCAAGACCATGTACCGAACAAGGAAACACGACGCAGCGTGCATGCATGCCAGACATTGAGGTTCTTATTATGAAATAACAGCTGGGGTGGAGTGGACACGTTTTGCGTATAAATAATGAGAGGTTACCGAAAATGATTTTCTACGCAGAGCTCTCCTCCGGAAAACGGAAACAAGTCTTTGTAACGGAATCAATATTTCCGTTACAAAGACGTTAAAACGCCACCTCAAGCAGTGAAGAATATCGCCTGAAAGCTGAGAGAGACTTGCTTCACGGAGATCGGAGAGAGAAAGAGCGCTCCACCATACACAAAAGTATACTGCACTACGAAGAAACGCCAACTTCGAAAGTCTCGACCCAATCCCTCTTACACTTACAACTATAACAACTTTGGTCACCTTTATTGTGCCACGTGCGACATCGTCATCAAGGGTTGGTAAATTTACATTTGCTGGCGCCTGCATACACTTTGTATGAAACAAACTACATATTCAAATTTGTAATGGATTTTTTCTGAGACAACAATTATTTTTTGTATCTCTTGTATATATAAATACATCATCTGCGAAAATTTCAACTGATTAGCTGTCAGGGATTATGAAATACAGTCTGATGACAGACGGAGACGGACAGCGCAGTCTTAGTAATGAGTTTTGTCTTATACCGTTTAAGTGCAGAATCCTAAGACGCATTTATCATAAAAGCGGGTAGTAAGACGCCAAATAAAATAACTCACCGTTGAATGAAAAGCACCTGCGGTTGTCTCGACGCTCCCCACGAATCTTCCTTTCTGGTCGCACATGTACTTCTCCGTGACGGGCGCTGGTGCATTACTGAAAATACAAATTCACAAGCATTTCATCAATGAATCAAACAATTAAAAAAAAAACAAAAATTCTTTCATAAGTCCATATTTAGAAATCAATTTTGGCGTGACAACGTCCAGTAAATCAGTAACGCTAGCTGCGTGTAAAAGTATGACGCGACAGTAACGTTCCGAGTCCGTTGTGGGCGGCCTACGAGCGAGAGGGCGTGAAAGTCCTTTCACACTATCTGGCGGTGTGTTCATAATCTATTAGAGAAACGTTATCATGTAAAATTATATTGTTCGAACACAGACTTACAAACAGCCAGTTTTTTGACAGTATACGGGGACAATCGAGCAGTTGGGCGCCTATGGTGACGAACGATGAGCGTAGATATCAACAGAATTGATTTGCAGATGATTTGCCCTTCTGCTCTCCTCCCCTGAATGGGCCAATGGAAACTAACAAACCGCATCATATGAGTTAAAGCTCAAAACTTTACATACCAGATAAATGAATCTTTCAATTTCAAAAATACAAAATAACCGACACCCATAAACTTCCTCAACAATGGGCCGCCGGCTACTCGCAAGCCACACCAAATGCGATAGAACAACCGATACTTGCGGGGCTATCCCCGGTCGCGCCGGACCAATCCGGCTGCAATGCAGCACCAACATCTTACTGAATAAATACCAACCTACTGTCCAGAACAAGAAGAACTCTGAAGTTGTCGAATGAGCACAGGTTGATAGTTCCACCGTCAGTGGCTGCTAGGAAATAGGGCAAACCGTGCGCGGATACTGCTATGGACGTTATGTTCGAAGCTTGACCTAGAAAAAAAAAGTGTGTGTGTGTGTGTGTGTGTGCACGCGTTAGAAGTTATACTTCTTTGGCGTAACAGGCGAAAGATTCTTAGAAAAAAATATCTTTCGCCTTATTCTACGTTTGTAGAAGAAAACGTCACTAACAATAGAAAATCAGGTATTTAATACATTGACAGTTTTACTATAACGCATTATGATAACGTTTCGTAAAACTAAAACTTTCGCTATAGTTAACTTCACTAATCCTTCGGGATAACACATTAAACTTGCACCCTACATAACAAAACAAGTCAAGAATTATTAGGCAAATATTATAATTACTTATAATTAGTGGTAAAAAAATCGCAGCGTATTGGAGGGGAGGCAAAGAGGGCAACGTTTGTATAACAATAGGCGGATGTATAAGGGCGTTAAGTCGTCAAAACACTCCTATTCCTCGTTTGCTCCCCTATGTTACAAAAAAATTTTATTTCCGACTTGAATCAAGTTCCTGGGTAGTGTGCCCAGGAAGTTTGTCGGCTGTGCGTTGGTTATTTTAAATAATAATACGTTAATAAGAGTTTGATTGCCTATAAGACAACGTTTTTAATCTTCAGACGATAACATAAAGATAACACAGATGGAAAAACAAACATTTGCAGCTAAGGTTTAACGCAGACAAAGGATTGCGATGTAGAATCTATGGATGAAGGGTTCCAACGAATTAGGTCAGGAGGAATTATTTATTTGTCCGAGGACCAGAATATGTCAACGCATAACTTCGGAATGACGGCATGGAAATTATTAACTATTTAATTTTTGCTGTCAGTATGGCATGGTCAAGGTTTGTGCATAGGAATGTTCAATCTTGTATGTAAATCATTAAGACCCTGAAGGAAATTCTCAATATTGCAAAGTAGGGTAGTTATATAGATACGAGAACAAAAACTTCCCATCACTTTTTTTTTTTTGATTACCCTAACAGAGTATTTAGTAGTTTGATACAGCTGAAGTTTATATGAACAGGAAGCTAATATTTTAATATAATATGTTTTACTTATATTAAACGACGCGCACTCTACAGCGAGCGCACAATGCTTAAATTTATGTAAGACACAATTTGTTACACTGTCAAACATATTACTTTACATTTACTTTTTATTAACTACCTAGAAAAAGGTATTTTTTATTGAGATCAAATTTTGATGTATGGGCGGTCATTAGTTTACATTATTATACATAATCTAAGAATAATACTTACTGGCCACATTCAAAGAATTAACTTTGATTGCGGTTACAACTCTCGAACAACAAAGTACTTCGCCGCAGTTTTTTGCTATCAAATAGTAATCGCATCTATTATAATTGATTATTTTTAAATCACTACAATCAATAGCATCAAAAACATTTGTGTAATTTTCCACTAAAATTTTGGCATTTTTGACACTGGTAGCACTAGTCGGTCTGTCAACTCTAGATGTACTTGGTCTTTGTTCTATTTTCGAATTATTCCTTTCTAATCTCTTAGTGGCCAGCCTCTTTTTTGCACTATTCAGATTAAAAGCATTGAACTCCGTCATTTTTTCAAAAATATGGTCTGCTAGTTTAATTGTCTGCATTTTTTCGAGCTTTAGTTTAGACCAATACGCTTTGCCTGGATCATGGACGTATTTTTTTGATTTTTCTTGTATTACAGACCACACAGTGAGTATTCCCGATCGCTGTAATGCAGATACCTACAACATAATTTTTCTAAAAATTCTGTAACTCAACGTACAAAACCACTAACTTATGTGTGCAGTAGGCAGCGTCGTTAGTATGACGCTTAATGTTACCATTTGACAGCTGTACCATAGAAATAAAATAAAATAAAATAGATTCCCTGTGAAGCCCTAGTTTTGTTTAATAGAGCAGGAAGATAGCATTACTATTTTTGTCTATCTAATCTCGCATTCGCATTGCGTCTAGAGAAATGAATAAAAGAGAGAAGAGAGTGAACCAGATTTGCTGTCACTTTCGACTTAGACGAGTGCGTTTCAAGTTGACTTACCTTTTCTATTTTATCCCTATGATTTAAGCCAGCGGCAGCTGTACATTTTGTCTAGTGTACAAATAAGATGGTGGTACTATAACTAAACGGAATAAGCGTCGATGCTGACGATGGATGAGGCTTGTATGTGGAATTAAAAAAATAGTTGGCGCCAATATTGTTATTTATGTACAAAATTATATGGGTTCTTTCTTGGGGTAATGTTGAAAAGTCCTTCCCAATGTATGCCTAAAGATGAATAGTTAAAATCAGCTCAATCGTTCCAATGGTCCAGCTCGTCCGTGTCCACGTTTTCTTTATTATTTTTTTAAAGTTATATGTAATGAATATATAGTTATCAATGCCCTTATACATCTGCGGAGAGTCGCTGCTCTCCTTCGGCTCTTCCCTCCAATGTGCCACCGAAAACTTACAAACCACACGAAACGTAATCACTGCCTGTTATTACTAATAACATTCGCGTAAACTTAAGACATCAGGCTCTCTGTCATTTTACGGTATCATGTAGGCGAAAGGTGCCTCCCCAGTCGTGTCGTCGTTGACCTGCAAAGCAGCTACTCACTATATGATGGTACCATGCGAGCGAGAGGTATCGACCCGGTCGTGCCGGCCCTATTCGCCTGCAATGTATCATGGTATCTCTTACTAAACTTGGGGTCGAGGCACCGAGTTTATAGAACTTACAAAAAGATCCTAGAACATGTACAAAAAAAAAGAAAAGCGTAACGGCTAATACAAAAAGCAAGGCGCGGTGTAGCAATTATGTTTTTGCTACATAAACATTTTAAGAAGTATATCTGTTATCTTTGACTGTCAGACTAAGTGTGCTCGGGTGTCGAAGAAATGACACTCTTTTCTTTTGCTCGACGTGCAGGACGGATGATAATGATGGCGGACGCGATCTGCCATCACCAAATGATCATTAAATGGTTTGCCATTTTCGAGCGAATCTAATATATTCGAGACAAATGTGCCACAAACTATCAAATAATTTAATATAAAACGAGCCATACAGGAGGTTGTTTTTTAAAATTGGATTTAATATGAAGATGTGACGTCACTATAATCTTCAACTATTGAACTTAAGGATTGAAGAACAGTCCGTGAACAATTGATGGATTAAATTTATAATAAGATATAGAAAGGAGCTTTCTGCGGATTGCAGCAGGGAGTCCCGGACAACTGCCAAGATAGGCCTCGTTCTCTCATTTTTTACTAACATTATCTAGAACTGGTTTGATTCCAGTGTTTGTTTCTTGTATTATTTTATGTGATGAAGGCTGAGAATTTGTTAGCACACTTATACGACCGTTTAAGTAGATTGGATTTAGGAGATAACAAAGATGTATATGAAGGACGTATGGAATATTTCAAGGATTTAAAATTATCAGGATGTGTTGTTATCCATGATAAATAGTTCTGTCTTGCATGTACTGTCACATGTGGTGTTGCTCTACGACACCGGCTGATGCATTGTCCATGTATATATACTCTCCTAATAAATAGACTCCCTGTATATATATACAGGGAGTCTCGGACAACTAAGACAAGTCCTCTTTCCCTCAGTTTTTACTAACCATTGTCAAAAACTGGATTGATTCCATTGTTCGTTTCTTGTACTATTTTATTTAAGATTGTTCTTGATTGTGAATACGGAGAGCTATCATTAAATATATTCTGACTGAAAGTCTGCCTAAACCTGTAACAGCCTCTTTACCCCCAGAAGTGGTGATTTCTTAATTGAGCTAAGGGATCTCCTCATTTTATCTTGAATATATATGTACCTCGGCCCATGAGTGCTTTCATTAAAAACACAATATCTGGAGGAACTTCATCATATATATATTCTCGGGATAGGAGTTAGCACACTTATACGAGCGTTTAAGTTGACCATAGTTGCTGATGACGACTCAGACAGTTCCTGCATTGCAGCCGGATAAAGTCGGCACAATCGGGGACCTCCCGTTTACTTAACACCGTCAAATACAACATGTTTGGATATCATGCGGATTACCTACGGCCCAATAGGGGGAAAGTGGGAGGGCAGGCAACATATTACCCGCCTAACTTCAACGCGTCGAACTAAACCAAAGCTATGTTACTCTACTTACATTTCCAATAATTTTCTGATTCCCTCCATCACCTGTATGCCGCGGAACTCCCACATACTCCATCCCAACGATACTGTCGACCCCATCGCTTTGTGACATATTAAACGCACTTGTTGTATAGGCACTCGATCGGAATATAGACGTGTTGGAATCCTGACAATATCAAATGTAACATTAACAATAATAATATCCTTAGTTCTACCTGAATTTCGGTCATGGCGGCCATCTCTATAGAGGCAGGACACATCATATTACACAAGTGTGTGCGCAGGCATAAGTGTACTTCCTGCTTTCTTACTATTCTATTCAATTTCCAATTCAAACCGACACGACCGGAGATAAAACAGGCGCAGGGCCGACGGTTTCACGTGTTCTCCGAGGCACGGGGGGTGTAACACCGCCAATTTCATCACTCCGGACAGTTATCACAAATTGAATGTTCCCAACAACACTTTGGACCGACCTGGGGCTCAAACCCAGGACCTCACGCCTGTAGTTGCCCGTGCTTACCACTACACCACGAGACGAACATATTTAACGATAGTACATCAGTTTCAGTAGAAATTCATGAATATCCACCAGAAGAAAAGCTGAAAAAATTGGGAAATGTTATGATCTAATATCGTGACTGCAAAATTCTACCTGATCAAATCTAAGATCGCGGTTCTTCCTCTTCCATTCTGGATCCCTTTCAATAGAGTTCTCTAGTTTGTCTGACTCTTCTTGGAATAAACTTTCTGTTTGTGTCAGAGCGTCGATACACCATGTTGGCTCATCTGTCAAATCCCAAATATGTATTGATCTGGAGATTAAAAAAAATCTTTTTAAGGATTTCGCACCCGGGACCAGTTCTTTTACACCATAAATCTATCAGACTAGAGTTCAGATAACACAGACCAGCTCTTTTAGATCATCCATCTATCAGACTAAAGTCTAGAAAAATAACACAGACTAACAATAGCCAACAATTCTAACTATTATTTTTTCCTACTGCCTTTCTTTAAGAATTTTACATCTAACTCTAAAATATTTTTTCAGATCGGCCCGGCACTTCCCGAGATCGGCGTGATCAAACAAACAAAAAGGCTCTTTAGCCTTATTACATTAATACGGATAACATTTTAGATGCTGCAAATCATACTCGATAATGTATCACAATTATATATCTTACATACCCGTCTTCTAAAGTTCCAATAAAAAAACCATCGTTAGATCCAGAAAATATACCAATTTTAACATTGTCTGTAGCTATAAGCACTTTGATAGGGTCAGAATCCACAGCACTTAAGTTCCATAAACATAAAACGCACTTATTTGCAGCCACGCCGTCTGAGACTTTCTTGTGTATGGTAAAAACAAGATTACTTTTGTCTGTAGAAAAAACAATACCAATAATATCAGTGTTTTTCAAAAATTTGTAAGTGACAGTTTTTAATTTGTTAGGTGATATTGTGAGGTAGCCAGTACTGAACGGATATTTCGATGTTTTTATTAAATTTAACATATCTCTGTTGCCAGTATTTACAGTTAACATATTGCTAATTTTACTTTCGATTTTCTTAAGAAACTTTCCCAATTTGTTAACATCAAAATTGCTCGATTGGACAATTGCTGCGTAAAAGTCACGTGACATTATTTTATCAGACCCCGCGCCATTTTTCTGTTCTAAATATATCCTCAAACTATTATTTTTGTATTCATCGTCTAGTTCTATTTCCGGTTTATCTTCGTCGAATAAAAACATTAACTCTTCATTTTTGTTTCTGTCGTTTAGTTTATTGGCGCTTAGATTTAAACAAATATCATTGTTTGAAAATAGAATTGGATGTTGCGTCCATTTGTGGTTGTATTCAATTTCATCGGTTTGGACTTCAGTTGTGATGCCATCTTCAAATGTCTGTACAGCTGCTTGTGTATAATTTGATCTTCCAAACGTGGCCATAAAGAGATCATAAGGTATTGGTTTCATTTCAAATAAAGAATACGTAATTTCATGCAACGTCACCATATTCAAAATGTCTTCTGCTCGTTGTTTTAACCTCTCAAATACACGACGTTTCCTGCGATTTTCTTTTGATTTTGTGAAGTCTATGAAAAGTGGTCTGGAAATATCACAGAAACTCGAATAAATCTTAGTGAAGTAAAAATCATTTTCGCCCTGCGTAATTTTTAGTACTTAGAAGTTTGAAACAATTATGCGTTTTTTACTATTATGATTTATGAATTTTTACAAATATTTATGATTTATAAATTTTATTTTTATATATATATCTTTTCTCTAACCTATAGATTTAAATATGAATAATACAATTGTTTCATGCACTGGCTAAGAGTGGAACAGAGAAAGAAAATGTGTGTTCACCCATCAATCTCTTGCCCCACCAGTAATATACAACATGTAACTCTCTCGTTCTATTTTCAATAACTTATATCTTTCTCTCGAGTTCTGTATATTCAACTCACGTTGGTCTCGTTTTAGTAATGCAAAAAGCAAACACCTGATTCAATTTGCTTCCCCTGGGTTCACCCCAAGCTACTGAGCCCCACCACCACGACAAGGCTAGAATCATGGTCGGGTTATACCTTGAGTCCTAACATAATGATTACCTAATATACATTATACATACACCTAAGGTTGTATTTACTAAATCATAGCCAATTAAAATGTTAACTAACTTATGCTTTTCAATTTCCTCGAACTTACACGTAATCATAACCGCGTACATAGATATTGGTTTACCTTTGCAAAACCTCCACGTGATCTGTCTTTATACTCGGTATACCACTGGAGCTGGACATCTCTTGGAAACCCTCGTCTGTTAAGGAAGATTTCTTATCTGCTTCTTCAGATGACTCCACTATAAAATCCATAGGTGTGGTTTTGTGCGCGGATCGGATATCGCGTAAATCAAAGTGTCCTACAATTAGGTTGTAATTAAAATTAGATATTTATTGGCCAACGAAGAGAGGTCCACCATCCACTAGATGGGAAGACCTTCTCCATACAGTAAGCTGGTTCCTAAGGAATGCGAGTCCTTGATCGATATTTAGGGCATCGGCTGCCATCAAGTTCAATAAAAATACCTATGTTCAGGTAGGGTAAGTAGGGTTTATGAAGTTTCTCTATATTTAGGTGATTATTGAATGGAGTGTTGTATTAACAATGCTGCTCTATTTGGTGATCTATATAATTTCACCAGATACGAATTGGTGGTTTACTAGATAAAGTGGTTCTCGATATCCGAAATACCCCAACTATATAAGATCTGATTTACATGACATATTTATTGTTTCAAAATGATTCACGCCATAGCTGCTTTGCTCACATGTTATACATTATATATAACTAGCAAAGCCCCTGCGGTTTCACTATACAGTGTACTGATCGGCAGAGAACAGACAACGCCTAAAGGATACCGCAAATACAGTGATTGACTATAAAAAATGGCTGCAAGATCCAACCACTTCAATATTTTGCGATTTGTCTACAGTTTTGTAAGAGCAGGACTCTTACAAAACTGTAGGACAAATCGCAAAATATTGTCGAAGTGAGTATGGCAGGGGGAGACACAGAACATCGGCATAACAAGTGTGCAAATGTCTATAGGCGTCGGTAGTCGTCAAAAGGCGCCAACTGTTCATTTGCCACTTTTTACTGCAAAAATCCAGGGAAAAATGCAAATAAAATTATTACCAGAATCCAGCATTCGTTCTTCTTTCGAGCTTTCCTCGGCATCATCGTTGTTAATATCCCCGTCTTCAGAACCAGCCGCCTCTTTCGTAGACTCACTATTTGTACTTTCGTATGATTCAAAATCTGACTCGTACGTTTCGAAATCATCCTCATAACTCACATCTTCTTCGCTAGATTGTCTTTTATCATTCTAAAACAATATTTAATTTTTTTTCAACGATCTTTACATATCTGAAAACCTAATTAAGCTTTCGCCAACTCCCCATCATGGTTAAAGTCTCGCTGTCATAGTGGAGCTCAGTAGTTTAGGACAACCCCCGAGACCTGGAGAGGTCCATCTCTACCATCTGCGAGATTCCAACCCCTCCCCCCCGGACCACTTTTCGATTCCAATCCTAGTCTCGTCACCAGACGAGCACTTGTAGCAATGCGATGAAACTGTATTGGACTACTCTTCGATCCCACAGCGTAAGTTCAGGTCCGAAAAAGACGAGGAGGCGGCTCTTTCTATCTCTTTCATAAGAAAAATCCCGAAGTTAATGAAGCAAACTGTGGTATAGGACAGCCTCTCCCTGGATGTGACTTTGATCCCTTAGAAGACCTATTGCCAGTTCCGGTGCACCTCACCGTATGGTGACGGCACTCGCAATGGTATTAATGGGTTTTCGGCATAGCCCCGTGTCGTAAGCCCGACGCAGCGGCGGGCCCCCACCAGAGCCCGTGATAGCGTGAACTATGAGAGCGGACTGTTAATTTATATAGCAGAACAATTGTTGAAATCAACATAAAATGTAGACCGCGTTTGGGAATATTCTTCATTGTATAGTTTGGGATGGTATTCTCGTAATTACCGGAAAATGTAAAGAGTTATAAGTATGCTGGCGATTCGGCTTTTGAGGCCGGTTCCTGGGTCTGGTTGAAGGAGGGCAATACACATATGGGCAATGCAATTTGATGTGGCACTTCATATGACACAATTACGACTGAATAGCTTAAGAAAATTTGAAAGAATATTAACATTAAATCAACTCACTTCTTCATCTCCGTTGAAATTAATATAAAACGCTTTAGGTTTCGCAGTTAACTTTTTTGACAAATTTGCCATCTCCACATTATTATCCACAGCTTCGGCCGTTAGAATTTTTACTTCATCTTCATCTAACGTCCTAGTTTTAGTTCTATGCCGCTCCTGTGGTAAGTTATTTATGTTCAGTTTATCTCTGTCTTTGCTAGGTCTTTGTTCAGAATCCAGTCGTCGTTTAGGAACCGGTGAATTGACAGTGATATTAATCGGCAATGTTTTATTTGTTTTAATTATTGTACTCTTGGATTTCTGAACGGCTGTAACAGGTTTGTGAGTAACGTCAATTTTGCTGGTACTTCTTGCGACGAGTGAAGGTTTTGAATTAATTTTAAAAAGATCCTTTTTCAATGGTTGATTATGATTATTGTTGGCAACTTTATTTGTTGTATGTGGTGGTTTCTTGGGAGCCTTAGGAACTGTTCCAGTGTTACTTTTGAAATAAATGTCAGCCGTCGTTGATTTTTGTACAAATTTACGTGGTGTCGATACACTGTAAAGTGTTCTTTTAGGCAGTTCCTCTTTCTTGTTTGATGGAATCTCATCTTTAGATCTATCTTTAAGAGTTGTTTTCTCAATTTTTTTTGAAGTCATTTTTCTTATATCTAAAACAAAAGTAGTAAGAAATCATCATCAAAAGTATACCTAATTAAGTACCTAGTATGTATCTATCATCACATTAATACGTTGAACTTGCATTCATTTACACTTAACAAAGTGTGAGTTTTGTGTGAGTTGTGTTCAGAGTGTGAATAGTGTGCAGAATTTTGTATGTAGAGTGTGAGTTATGTGCAGACTGTGAGTTGTGTGTAGCGTGTGTGTTATTTGTAGTGTGAGTTGTGTGCAGAGTGTGAGTAGTATGTAGAGTGGGAGTTGTGTGCAGAGTGTAAGTTGTGTGCAGAGTGTGAGTTGTATGTAGAGTGTGAGTAGTACATAGAGTGTGAGTTGTATGTAGAGTGTGAGTTGTATGTAGAGCGCGAGTAGTATGTAAAGTGTGTATAGTACGTAGAGAGTGAGTTGTATGTAGTGTGAATAGTATGTAGAGTGCGAGAAGTACGTAGTGTGTGAGTTGTATGCAGTGTGACTAGTATGTAGAGTATGAGTAATATGTAGAGTGAGAGTAGTATATAGAGTGTAAGTTATATTTAGTGTGAGTTGTGTGTGGAGTGTGAGTTGTATGTAGAGTGTGAGTTCTATGTGAAATGTGAGTTGTATATACCTTCGAGTTCTATGTCGAGTGAGTGCGCCGACACAAGTGCACTTTCTACTCTTCTGTTTTCATATTACAATATCAATTCGGGCTTCCAATATCAATTTCATATTGCAGTCTCAATTCGGGTTTTGGCCAGTACACACGCTTGTTTCTTGGAATTTTCATCTGTTCTCAAACTTCAAGTAACTCTTTTTTTTTTTCTTTTACTTCACTTGATCAAAATGTTGACGTGTACAAGTTGTGGTTACCAATACACCGTCTGCAGCGTTTGTAAGCGATGTTTCGACTTTCAATGTTCGGGAGTAACCGAGGCTGAATACCGTAGACTAGGTGAGAGAAAGCTTTCTTGGCAATACCTACAATGCAAATCAAATTTATCACAATCACCTGCAAAATCAGTGACTCCCCTAGATCTAGGAGCAATTACATAAAATTGTATCTCAACTACAGCCGTTAGGACCTATACAAGAAGACATCAAGATTATAAAGACTGAACTTACTAACATAAAAAATCACTCGAAATGGCACATAGTCTTATCGGTGATATTCCGGCGAGGTGTAAGAGATGGAGACTCGCTTAAACAAATTGAAAAAAGTGACTCAAGTTCCATCGCTTCAGGTTGAAGTCATTGACATCAAAAATGAACTGAACGAACGGGAGCAGTGGGTAAGAGCCAATAATGTCGAAATCAAAGGAATACCTCAGGAGATGAACGAAAACTTATTTGAAATAGTTCAGAAAATCGGCACGGCTTGTAATTTGTATATTAGTGAAAAGTGCACTAAATATATAGCGCGTATTCCTACTCGCGTGCCGAATGTTGAAAAACCTATAATTGTTTCGTTTCATAACCGCTATGTTAAAGAGGAATTGATAGCATTGTCACGTAGGTGTAAACAGCAAATTAACCAGTCAATACTGGGTTTTAACAAAAACAATATTATCTATGAAACTTAACAAAATACTACTAAGTAGATCCAGAGCATTGGCTAAGGAGAAAAAAATTACTTATGGGTGAAACATTGTAAAATAATGTCGAGGAAAAATGATGCTTCACCAATGTGTTTTATAAAAAACGAGAAGGACTTCCTAAAACTAACATAAAACAAGTCATGGTTAATACAATGGACTTTAATACGTTTACGGCGCGTCACTTTTGTAATTTATTTTTTAACAGTTTGGGAACAGCATGAAGAACCTCAATCCTTTGTTTATATTTGTATAACCTGAATGCATTTTGGGGGATGATCCAGTACACGCACGTAAGTCTATTAGCAGCCAGTCAATTGTCACACTTATATGCACACTTCAACGTATTCGCACCGCATAAAATACCGTGCACTATAATAAGTTTGAGTTTAGTTTCGCTTGCTAAGGTCGCAAACGTAAAACTGCCATTCGTATGGATTATTTCGTTATTCGGTTCAATTTTAAACTTACCTTCATTTTATATTTTAATTTTTTCCTTTATGATTTTCTTAAATTATTATATGACTTAAACGTACGAAAATATTTACTTGTTTGGCCGATAAATAAATGTTACAGCAGGATGAAAATACATGATTATTGTCTACTATTTCTAAGTGCATGCATCGGATGTAATTATAAATGTGTTCAACGTATTAAATTGTTGATGTGATTCGCGTTAGATACGAGTTATATGTAAGTAATGGCTGCAAAGACTCTTCACATGTATTACGAAATACACGGGGACTACGTACGAAGACCCATTTATTTAAAAGAAATATTCTTCTAAATGAGTACAACATTGTTTCACTTACCGAGACCTGGCTGTTAGACGGAATCGATAGTTGCAAGATGTTTGACGATAGATACATAGTGTTACGAAAAGATCGCTCATATACGGCTACGCAAGAGAGGTACGAGGGAGGAGTACTTCTCACAGCGCGTCGAGAACTGTCAGCGGTCCATCGACCGGAATGGTCCTCAACTGCTAAAGACATATGGGTTACTGTTATTGTAGGAGATTCTCCTAAAACTAAAATACATGTTTGTACCATCTACCTCTGTAATGAAAAGCACCGGAATTCCTTTCATACACAAATGTATAATTTCGTTACAATGGCCGTTCTTAATCTTGGAAACATTCCTTTCTCCAATGGAGAAGATATATGCAATTTGTCCTCAACCTATTTTCAATCAAATTTTCTCTTTGCTTCTGATAACAATAACATTAATCTTTCAAGTACTGAAGAGCCATCATCATTATCATCATCATCCTCTACTGCTACGGAATTAAGCAATATACCAATGACATAGGAATTAATGAATATACCAATGACATAGGAATTAAGCAATATACCAATGACATAGGAATTAATAAATACATCACTCAGATTACTTAACCTTTCTAATTTCCTGGTGGTCTAGTAATAATGAATTAATATAAAGGAAGTTTGTGAAATATCTTCAATTTCAATGTAAAACATTTGACACTAGCTACGAGTATAACCTAAGATGTAAGAGATACCACATGCTGCCACTAATAGAAAGACGTAAGATAGCAGATATAGTATTATTGTTCAAAATTGTAAAATATGTAATCGATCCCCATATCTTTTGTCAAAGATTAAACTAAAGATTCCAACACGATCTAGGAGAAAACTAGCATATATTCTGCATGATCCTCGTAGCTCAACAAATTATAGACAAAATTCATTTTTTATAAGGTCGGCTAAAGCATTGAACGATCTTGACGAATCTCTCGACCTGGATTTTTCATTCCTCTGCCGTTGCATTTAGAAACACACTGTCTAAGAATTGGTTTGCTGCTGTTTACTAATAGTTTTTTTCTGTTTCATTGTTTTTACTTTTGCTAATTTTGTTTCAGAATTACTATTACTATTAATTTTATTAAATACGTAATGTAAACGTGTGTCTCTGTTCCTAACTAAATCACACGTTACAACTGCTTTTGTATAAAATGAAAAAAACAAAGAACAAGCAATTTAGTTTCAAAATGTGAAAACATGTAATCGGTGTCTTGTAATCTCCGTAGTTTATAAGTTTGTTACTTTAAACACTGTATGTTTTCCAAATATAATTTAAAAACAATAATGCTACGGCGGACCGACACACACCTTAAATCAGGCGCAGGATCGACCGCTAACCGCTTTTTAACGTTAAAAGTGACAAAAGAAATTTAAAAATGATATCATTCCTGAATCCGGCCCTGGACCTTACGATCCACTTTAGTGGTAACCGAATACAGTGTTTCGAACGCGGATTCTGTTTATATATTGAAACAGAGGTGGGGTGAAACATTTTGTATCTGTTTTCAAAAATAAAATTTTACAAGTGTTACAACTAATGTGGCTTAGATTGGCATAAAAATGCGCTTTGCCTATCTTGCCCTCTCTTTCCATTTTAGGCAAGTTAACTGAAACGGCGAATGAAACACACATACTTTTAAGAATGTAGAAACAGGTTTAAAAGGTTACAAAGAGGTACGTTGTAAATGTTACGATAACACTTCTGTAACAGATCTAGTGTGTAAAAGTTATGAAAGTTTTAAAGTTATCAAGGCGTTTGGGTTTCCTTTACGATTTGTGGTGATTAAGTATGCACAAGTAGAGTCAGACATTGTAATAATTAATTTATGAATGTCAAGTAAGCAAAATAATTACTCACTTATGTGGGTCATTAGGTCACTTAGTCCCCCAGGAAGATTCAGCATGAGAAATCATTTGTTATTACATTACCATACTCTTGGATTGATTCGAAAATATAAATATATATATTACACTTTTCACCTAAGACTTGCACTTAATTGTGTAATCGTTTAAATTGCGCGACTTAAGTTGATAGATCGTCGCTATGGTTACGGATACCATGACAGCTGTTCTTTTTTATACTGGGTACCTCATAGTACATAAACGCGAACAATGAAATAAATTCTCGCCATGTTACGGAAAACGAATGAAAATTATTTCATTTAAATATGGCAGCATACTCTAATAGTGAGATATTCCAGAATAGACCTTTCGCAGCATCTTATGTGGGACCGGTGGCAGTGAAAGCGTTTCCTTGCAAAAACAAGCAGAAACCAAATGGGGACCATAGGTATAATATTTACAAAGAAGGGGAGCCAGCCTAAAACGAGCCTGTCCAAGTCGAAAGTGACAGGAAATGTGGTTCACACTATCTACTTTCGTACATTTCTCTCTGTGCAATGCGCATGCGAGAGTAGATAGACAAAGATAGAACTGCTCTCAGATCTTCCTTCTCTTTTCATCAAGGCGGCCAGCCGCCGTCATGTGCATGTCTATGGCATCCCCTCTCTATCTATATTATCTATGAATGCTTTTCTTCAATGCCTTTCCCTAGAACTACTCTTCTTTAGTTCAGCAAGATTACCTTCAAAGCTGGTAGTTTTCTGGCTTCCTGCCTGCGGCTTCTCTGCAATTTTTGTCATATGAAAAAATTGAACTACTATTTTAGCAAGATGGAGTGTCATGCTGCATTGCAGCGAAATTGGGCCGTCACGATCGGGGAAATACGTCCCGCTAATAAAGAGAAATCTTCGGTATCATGTTTCGTGCGGTTTGCGAGTCTCCGATGGCGCAATACAGTGGAGGCGGAAACGAGGGCAACACATCTGCATAGCAATTATGCGGATGTTCAAGGGCGTCGGTAGCCGTAGTCCTATATTATCTTTTGCACCCATATATTATAAAAAATCTATTTTATCATATCCTATCCCATATGTGTAATGATTATCCTAGTTATCTCTGAGGTTCCATCTATCTGTATATCACAATACATTAAAATCTGCTCAGCAGTATAGCCATGAGATTAAAAGTGAAAAATATTTGCATTTATAATAAATATGCTATGCCCATTCTAATATCCTTGAATTATAAAAAAAATGTAATAAATTTAATAATTATTAAAAAACATATTAAAAATTAAATTTTATTCTAAGTGTCGTGTTTAATACTTATGAGAATATGTGTACAATTTCATGATAATCTGTTAAGCAGTTTTGGCGCGAAAAAAACTTACACACAATCACATTAATAACGTGATTACGTACATAAACAGCTATATACACTCTTGTCAAGTAGTTCAGTTCACTCTGATATCCATCCCGCTTGAGTTTAAATTTTTAAACAGGTAACAACATATATAATTTAAATTCTTGTACTTTGTTGAAACTAGGTAACTTAATAACGAAACCATCGCTGTTTGAATATGAAACATTCATTTAGGATAAATAATTACAAAATTACTATTTGACCTTGTAAAAAATATAAACAAATATTTATAGAGGAAATTATTTTGCTTTATTTAAATTTATTACTTAAATAACGATAAATAATACAATACGAGCGGTAGAGTTCAATAAATATAAATCAAAAACAAGGATGCGAACGTCGCACCTTCACTACATGATTGTACAACTACCCTCCATAACAAAAAAACGAAAATATTTTATTTAAATTCAGAACGTAAATATGGAGGGAATCATGTTCGTTTACATGCCTGCAACAATCGATGCTGGATCTTCTACGCCCTCTTTGATTTTCCTTAAGAATAGAACAGCTTCACGGCCGTCAATAAGTCTGTGATCATAAGTGAGCGCAATGTACATCATTGGCCTAACCACAACTTGGCCATTTTGGGCGATGGGCCGCTCAAATATACCGTGCATACCCAGAATACCGGACTGCGGCGGGTTGATAATAGGAGTACCCATCAAGGAACCGAATACACCACCGTTGCTTATCGTAAAGGTGCCACCGTCCATTTCTTCGATTGTAAGCTTGCCCGTTCGGGCTTTCTCTGCGAGCCCAGCGATGGTCAATTCAATGTCCGCATACGTCATGTTCTGGACGTTCCTGATCACTGGCACGACCAGACCTTTGGGTGTCGCCACCGCTACGGATATGTCTACATAATCTCTATACACGATTTCGTTACCATCGATGACAGCGTTGACGACAGGTTGGTCCAGCAACGCGTTTGCCGCCGCCTTCACGAAAGGCGACATGAGACCTAGTTTAACGCCATACTTCTTCGTGAACGCATCCAAATATTTCTTCCGGAACGCCATGATATGGGACATATCAATTTCGTTGAAAGTCGTCAACAAGGCGTTGGTGTTTTGTGCTTCCTTAAGACGCTCAGCGATGCGTTGGCGCATGCGGTTCATTTTGACACGTTGCTCGCTTCTCGTGCCGACAATCTCCTTGCTATAATCTGAAGGAGGCACTTTCACTGAGGCCGTGTCAATGGCTTGCGCGTGCCTGATGGCCGCCACTGGTATAGAGGAAGCTGGAGCAGCGGCCCCTGGTTTTGGGGCCTGTGGTGGCGGCGGTGGTGGCGGCGGGGGAGCGGCGGCGGCAGCTGGAGGTGGTGGTGGTGGCGCAGCGGCTGCAGGTTGTGGTGGAGGAGGCGCTTCGGCTTTGGGTGCTTCTGGAGCCGGCGCCGCTGCCTTTTTAGGAGCTCCCGAAGTTATTTCTAGCCTAAAAAGCTTCTGCCCGGCTTTCACGGTTTCACCATCTTTGACGTACAGTTCCTTAATGATGCCATTATCTGGCGACATAACAGGGATGGCTGTTTTGTCAGTTTCTATCTCGCAGACCACTTCATCAGCAGCAACTGCGTCTCCAACCTTCTTGTCGAGTTTCACGTCACCCTCTGACACGGAATCAGGGAATCCCGGTGTCATAACATCCTGCTCAGCATATAGGGGATTAGTGAAGTGAATAGATGCCACTTGGTTGTTAGCAGTGAGTATTCTGGGCGTAACAAGGCGAGCTCCTTGTGGTAATAGGCAGAACTTGGGTACCTCCGACGAACTGAACCGGAGGCCTTGACCCTGCCTCCGGTATATAGTCTGCAAATGCTTCGAACAGCGCCGCAGCATCTTGTTAGCCCTGAAATTAGAAAATTATTCATTTCAGATGATGAATCGTTTGACTTGCCAATTTTTTTTGTAAGAGGTTCTGGCTCACACGACACCACGAAAATCTCACTTTAAGGCAAAGTGAGACCTTCATGCCGCGTTTCGTGCGTTTTTTTCAAGTAGCCTGTGGCCCATTGGAGGGGGGAGGAGAGCAGGGTAACCCGTTAGTATAGTAATTATGCGGATGTTCATAGTGTTCATGGAAGTTGATAGTCGTAAAAGGTTCCGATCTTTCGTTGGAAATAATCCATCACTAAGGTGTACATAGTTTGTAGCACTAAGATAACATTTTAGTACATCACAAATTAACAGCTACAAATAACGAAACTTTGTCTAAAAATATAAAAATCTCTCTATAAAAATAAAAAATGTTTACACATGACGACCAAAAAAAACAGGGTAAGTATGAAGCAGTTCGTATTGCCCAGTGAGTTACAGAAGTATGAAGTTGATTCGACACGAGGATCCGGTAAGAAAAACCGTATGTTCTAAAATAAAATGGTTTCCAAATGATACATAAATTAACTGTGGAGGAAAATAACAATACTAAAGAATAGTTGTAAAAAAGGAGCGAAATATTTTACGATCGAACTTACTCTAAGTCTAAAGCCTCGAAATATGACTAACTCGAGACAAAGTTATTTGATGTCTCGAGACAGCTCTCACGCATCCGGCGAACAAAAGAAACAAACAATATCGCATGTATAAGAAAGAATACAAAAACGTGCTACAACAAAACAACTACAGACTGCAGTTGCTGAAAACTGTAAATTACTGTTCAGTTTGGCATCAATATTATAATGCATTTAGTATTTTTATTATTACCTGTTCTGTATGCACTATGAATAATAAATCTGTATATATTGTTGTGTAATCTGTTGCCGTTCTTGAGAATTTGCTTGGGTGTGTAATGTTCTTCATCAATAAGAATGCTTTAGTAAATATATATCCTCCCAATGATGTAATTGCGTATATTGTATGTTTGTATACTTACATGCAAATTATAATGATTTGATTTGGATGTAAATTAGGACAGTTATAAATTAGGGATAGGGAAATAAGGATCAGTGAACCAGCACAAGAACACGTCAGGTATAGTTCTTTTAATAAATAGGTTCCATATCATATGCATCTAACATTTCTAGTATCCAACTATTGTGTCTACTGTCTGGACAAAGAATGTGTTAAATTAAAAATGTGAAATACAACAAATTATGGGCATATGTTAAGACTAAACCAGAGATATTATATTTAGAAATATTTAATGAGAACACTCCCAAAAACTTAAAATAAGAACTAAATGAAAAGAAAAAACTTACAACCTTGACATTATTTTATAATAAAGGACCGGTCTCACAGAGCACTATGAAGTTCTTAATACTTATTCTATACAGTAATACCCCGCTTTACGCGACCCCGTTATACGCGGTTTCACTATAACGCGAATTGCAAATTTCACGCTCAAATGCCTCGAATTACGCGAAAGAGTGCATACCTATAAATATAATGTAGTCATCAACTTCTCTATGGTCGCGGGATCCCCGCTTCCTCTGAATATTCTCTTAGAAGAATCGGGAATTCCCAGTCCTTCGACTTTATTCTACGGCGATTTCCTCGTTCGTTTCGTTTGTTGATTTGTTCCGTGATGTAAGTTCGGTCAGCTGGCAGTTGTGTTTTAACATTTATTGAAGATACATACATAATTTAACCATAATTTATGTCAAAAATGCCGCCTGTAAAGAAAAAAGAGCGTAAAAGCGTCACTTTGGAATTGAAGATGAAAACTTAAGAAGAATGGAGGCAAAGCAACAGTTGTTGGGAGAGATTTTGGACTCTCAGAATCAACTGTGAGAACGATTTATAAAAATCGGGAAAAAATTAAAATCACCTGCGAAAGTTCAACATCTATAAGTGAAAAAAAACTTTCTCGTTCGAGATCATCTGTCTTAGAAAGAATGGAGACATTACTGTCAGTCTGGATCGAATATTTGAATAAGAAGAACACACCACTAAGTCAAGATCTGATATGTACAAAAGCAAAATCTTTGCACGAGATGCTGAAGACAAAAGAAGGAAACGCGAGTGCCACTCCGACTTTTGCTGCCAGCAAAGGTTCCATCGGTTCAAGCAGCGTTCTAATCTTCACAATATCCACGTAACAGTCGAGGCGGCCAGCGCTGACATTCAAGCTGCAGCTGAGTTTCCAGACAAGTTTTAAGAGTTCATTAGACGAGAGAAAATTCCTGAAAAAAGTTACAGAATAATCCTATCTATGATGAGGAAGAACAATTAGAAGAGAAAGTTTTATCTTCGGGGGGAATATAAATGCACTTGCAAAAATTTATTCAGGTTTGGACATATTGCAGAGTATAGACAATAATGATGACCGTGTTTTGACCATCTGTCAAACAATTAAAAACAGTGTTGGGTGTTATGAACGTATTTTACAACAACGTAAACAAAACGTTACCCAAAAGACAATAGATGTGTTTTTCCGTAAAAAAATAAGAGTATGTATTGCATAAAGTGTTCCTAGAATTAAAGTGATTGATTAAAATGAATTGTATTCTTTGTAATATTTTTTTACTATGTTTAATCATAAACCTCGTTATACGCGAATTTCAGTTAACTCTTTTTTTTTTTTTGGAACGTATCCCTCGCGTAAAGCGGGGTATTACTGTACTTGTTTTAATTACTGCATAATGCTTATAACTAATTACATTTTAACCTGCACCTGTGAAACCAAAGTTTGAAGTATATTTTCCAGTTAAGTTCCAGGTTCCTTTTAAAATCATTAATTAGGAACATGTGTGACTGGTACTGATGATATGTTCAAAGGATCCTTTAAATATTATGAATCTTGCAGTAGGGTTTGATAACTAACAATAAAAATTGCAGTAGAAAATTAAAGGCATTGTATTTGTTATCACTGCACCGTAACTTTAATAAAATGAGACAACCATTATAAGCTTACTTTCAATGCTAATAAGGATATAAATATATCATAAGTTTCAGATAACCTATTACCAATTGTCAATAATTCAAGGTCTTGTCTGTTATAGACATTAATCAGAAGCTTTATCATACATTATTTAATCTGCCACACCCATTACTGTTGGCAGTTCAATAACCTAAGCAACATGACACACCCACATATGGCAGTTTCAAAATGAAAATTGAACAATTTATAATAATATATAGCTCGTTACTTATGCATATGTATGCTGACATTGGAGACAGCTGCGGCAATGGAAAAACTATTTAAACTAGACTAAGCATTCAGTAATAATTGGTAAATGTTTGTAATGTCATAGATTCTTTTTGACTTTCAATAAGGATATGAGTAAAATATTACTATCATCAGACATCCATCCTGATCCTGCTGAACTGCACTGACCATCTTGAAAATGTATAAAAATCCCACATAATGATTAATAAAAGGCTTTGTTGGTGAATCACTACATGTGGTTGGCTACTTTAAATGAAAAAAATTGAAAATATATTTTGGAATTTTCCCACATAGCTACTCATATTTTCTCATAATTGTGTAATAGGCTTTGCAACTGCAGTAGAAAAAAACAAAATTACCAATAACACTGGCAGTGTCATTAGTACTGCTTGGTAGTGGGTTTGCAATGACAAGGTAAGTACTTTTTTACAATTTATAAAAAGCATTTTTCTAAGTCATATTCATATAGGTATGCTATTGGACAGAGTATATCTGCTCAACAAAACTTTGGTCTTGTGAATATATTCAGTGAAATCATTATTAAATCTTGTCAATATAATAAGGTAAAAACTTAAGTTAATAGTACTACTTGCTATATAACATTTTCCTTATTCAAATAAATTGTAAGACAATACTAATAATTTATTTGGTACTTTCTGGAAATGTATTTTTCACCATTAATCATCATGCAATACCTTAGCCTGTTATAAGTTAAATGGAATTCACGTCACACACAGTGAACAGTAATTTAGCATAAGTATATATGCTTGGACCACAATTTTATATAGCAATACCTAAATAGGGCTTTTCAGAATGCTTAACAGAAGATCATTCTAAAAATGTATTCTTTTACCAATACAGATCAAATTTTCAATTCATTCATGATGTAACCAACAAGATATTGAAGTATGTATTCTAAAAACAAAAGGCAATTTACAAAAATATTCAACTACCATATTGAATATATCTATTACTTCACTTCTTATTCTAAATTCCATATCAAACAATACTTATATATTAATTTATGCTCATAAATTGTTGGGGTATTATACCTACCTGTTGTGGAGTGTAAGACATGGATGTGAACCATTTCATTATTAAATTAGTGCTTTCACCGTAGAAGGATATAGGAAGGGACATATATGGATTTAAATAGTTGGCTTATAAAAAGTAAATATTTAGAACAAAATATTAACTACTCTTGTGTATTTTGCTCATCAAAAATAAACTACGATTAATTTAATATTCAAATGTCATGGATAAAATCTATAAGGTTAAGCTTACAATTACATGCAGTTATCAAATACGTTAACAGAACAAATGACACAGAAGTAAGAATATTTACATAAAACATTGAAAACTGTTAATAAAGTAAACAAATTAATGATTAGGATTGTTAAATTACAATAGATAATTAATATGTACGACTAATACACCAGGACATATGTGAAAAAATTTCAAGGTTAGTCATTGTGGAAGTTAGATTGTTATGATAAAAGGCACTCCCTTACCTTTGCTGTGGTAAACAATCGCTAACAGTAAACTGATAAGTTATTTTCAGGCAAAAATGTTACATAAGCTCTCGTCTCATGACAAGTTTCACAGTGTGAGACAATCGAGATTATATCGATTTTGGAATGTTATTTAAAGCATAGCTATACAAGGTTGCACATATATAACACAAACTAATACTTCACTTTAATTTTAAATGCTGCCTTCTTTAGTTAAATAGAAACGAGGTCCCAAGATCTACATTAAATTCGATTCGCCGTGCCACTACCTCTTTTACTTCAAGTTCGAATTCAGTTGCGGCGCCTGCTGTCATGTGGTTCTGTGGTGACGTATCTTTCAAGAACTTTTATCGATGACGTTGATACAGCTCTGAATAATTTAAATCATTTACAGTGATAAATGATTACTTGTTAGTAAAGTAATATTTAATTTTAAGTTTATTTTAAACACATTTCAAATATAATCCCAATTAAACTACAATCCTTGTATCAATAGAATACTATTAGCTGCTTGATAGTGGCCTAATGTATAGAAAAAATATGATTATTTTAATTTATATTTATCAAAATGACTAATTTATAAACTTAAATCGAATATTATGGCAAACCCACGCTAGTTTTTAAGTAATTAATTCTGACGTCATACCGTAGATGTCACTGGCGAATGTCTATTATAAAAAAATATTTTAATGAATATTTATATTTTATACTACATACATATAATTTTTCTAACACTCCATTTCTTCGTTAATCTTCATAATCATTCGTAATTCTTTAAGTTCTTGTACATTTATTCATAAAACTAATGACATAAAAAACTTAAATGTATTCGAATATTCTTTTCAGAATAGTGCCATCTAAGGGGCTTAGCGAGTACCATGTATTATTGCTATCTTAGCAGTTGGCATTAAAGTGTTACAATACGTTATCGTCATTAGAAGCTATTATTTACCACGTGATTTTGTCCATTTTATTGCATTGGAGGATAAATGAGCAGTCGGAACCACTGTGATTAATGACGCATATTAACATCCGCGATAGAAAAAACTTTCGTATTTATAATATTGGAGTAATTTCGTATTTGTAAGCTGGAGTTGTGGGATTAGTAGGATTTGAATTAAAATTATTTATACCATATTTATTATAGACTAGCGATCCCTCACGGCTTTGCCCGTGTATAGCAGCAGCCAGATTTGTTAAAATAGTAAATTATATAATAAATCTTTCTCGGGAATCGTTCTATCCATAGGTAAAAACAGCATGAAAATTCGTTCATTATCGGTATATTTCAGCTTATGGCGACTACGTTCCTACTAGCCGCGGTTCCTCCGGCGTGTCTCCTGACTAGATGGATATCCCACTAGTAGAATATTTATAAGTGCTGATATTTATTTGTAATAAAAAGCCTGAAAACAAATGTTCATGCTTCTATCTTAAAAAAAACAACGTGAAAGGAGGAACGTTCAGATTAAGCTATATACGCAATGTCAACACATGTCATGTTAGGAGGAATATTCACAAACGCTTAAATTGCTGATTTTTAATCAGTATCCCAAAAAAGATTTACGTTTCTAACGTACTAAAACACCGTACATCAATACAAACTTTCAGACTCTATTTCACTCCATTAGGGATGGAAATTCAAAAATTTCTTCCTTAGTCTACCCAAATAAGGGGTTGGGGTAAAGTGGGGTCGTCACCCTACACACCAAATTCCATGGCTCTAACTCCAATAGTTTACGCTCGGCGATAATGAATCAGTCACTCGTGACATGTTATTTTCTATACATATAGATGTAAAGATGTTTTAACTAGCAACCCTCCCTTCTTCTTCGCTTCGCATGGGTTTTTAATGAAAAAGTAAGTTATTGTGAGTTATTCCTAGACATATGCCATCGTGGACATTTTGTAGATCATTCTAAGGTGTTGTACACCTTAGAATGATCTACAAATTGGAGTATGTTATTTCGATTTACCTGGTAGGTTTTATCCAGCGTTTGAAATGTAAGCGCAAAAATTTCGTTTATTTGCGACACCACACTAGAAATATCCTAAAATAACAGTGTTTCTGTAATAAATTATGCATATGTCACACATATAAACCTTGCTCTTGAACCACTCTATCCATTTAAAGAACAACAATCAAAATCCATTGCGTGATTTTAAAGATCTAATCATACACATAGACAGACCGCGGGAAGCTACTTCTTTTATACCATTCATACTGATTATGTGTTAAGTATTTATTTAATGAGAGAGGGAAGCTGGTACCGGGGTTCAGGTTCCCATTCTGACCCTGACCCTGACCTATTTACCCGCGAAACAAAAAATAGAACTTATGAGGAAGTGTCAATGCTATAATGCAATCGAATAGAGTTGGACCGGGAAGCTACCTTAAACTCTGAATATTAAATCATTACTAATATAATAAAGCTGAAGAGTTTTAGGCACGTGGAATGTGAGCAGGCGTATAAGGTTATTGATATGCGCACCGTTTATTCTGTCTACCACATTAGGGGAACTGGCGTGAAGATGTCTCGCTGTTGTTTTTCTTAGTGTTTTGCTTAAACGCACTACAAGTAGGACTTGAAAATATATTTTTGTTTATGATAGCAACATTAATTGGGAAGGTTATACGCTACATATCGTGTCGATACGATCAGTAGATCTGGAGTTGCGTGTGTGAAACCGCAGGGTGCTGTTAGTATGTTGTAATCTTGGGAGTCAACTGTCTAAACTATCATTAATAGACAGACTATATACTATCATGTCGTGCGCACCGTATCCGGCGATAGCGACTCCTGCACGTTCAGTCTGGACTGATTTTGTTACGTGCCCTTATGTGACTCGCGAAACTAAATTTAGATTTAAATACTCTGTTGCAGGGCGCTCAGTATAGCTGACTAGAATTATCACAGGGCTTAGTGCGGGATTTCCGGATTTGGCGTTTTACATCAAGATCTTCGAGACGCTTTGTTTCGTACTGATCTACATTTGTATGCACAATATGAAGCCATTCCAGTCTTTGGTAAGCACGAGATTGCGCCTCGGCGTGTCTCTGTATCGTGGGTACCGTCCACCCTGCGTGCGCCTGCCACAAGAGAGCTCAGAAGAGGGGGCAGCCTTTGGTATTCTCGTACCATGCATGCGGACGACATCTCCACACCGTCTTAGTCGTAGTTTAACGATGAGCGATCCAGATAAAACTTAATACTCGCCGTAAATCTTTGATGTATCGAACACGATCCTGCCACTTAATACGTAAAATGGACCTTACGCATTTCAGGTGGAAGGTATCTAATTCCTCAATGTCTGCTTTTTAACAGCACCAATGCTCTGAGGCGCACAACAAAGTGGGTAGAACGATAGCTACGTATACAAAAATTTTAGTTTTCAACTTTAGGGCGTGAGGGTTCCAAGCACGCGCTGTCAGTTTGCCAAAGGCTGCCGCAGCGCAGGCTAGTCGAGCAGGTATCTCCGAAGCTAGGCTAAAGCTCTTCTGAGGCGACTACCTACGTACTCAAACTCCGAAACTTCCTCCAATGCCATATCACTCAGAGTAACAGTTGTCTGACCGTCTGTGGATGCTGTATACTACTCCAGGCACGACAAGGTGACATCCTTGTAATAAAAATATAGCTGAACAGAGTGGTCGAAAAAAACAAACCCCAGTGAAAGGACGTGTGGAAATGCACCTCCCTCCGCGCAGTCGGTAAACCTGTCAAACGCACCGCGATGCACAATTGATGACGTCACGGTGAGCGTTAGGGTTGCCACTCAGAGGAATCAATTTGTTATATTCTTGTGCTACAGGAGGAGGTAGTGCCATACTGCATAGGAGGAGGTAGTACCATTCATAGTGCATGGCACTACCTCGGCGCATCCTCCTATGCAACGGAATTGGGTCGGCACGACCGGGGAGGTACCACTCGCTCACATAATACCGCCGTAAAGGGACATCTTCAGTGACGCGTTTCGAACGGCTACTCAAGCCGGTGGCCCATTACGGGGGAGGAAGGAGGGCAACGCATCGGCATAGTAATCATGTGGATATTCATGGGCGTCGGTAGTCGTAAAAAGGCTCCGATTGCGCGTTTGCCGCCCTACTCTATATATAAAAGAGAGTGTTTGCAAAATGCTGCCGGACGGCTTAACCGATTTTAATGAAAATTTCAATGTATGTGTATTCGGTAGATGAGAGAATCGTCCGTATATTACCGATATATTATTATTCGGCGTCTACACGGTTTCAGTAAGCGGTAGTGCCATGCTGAATTGGGCATGGGAGGTAGCTATCGCTCATACAGTACCGCCGTCAAGTGACGTCTTCGTTCGCGCGTTTCGTGTGTTTTGTGAGTGGTCTGCAGACCTTTTTAGGAGAGGCCGAAATGACTACGCATCGGCATAGTTATTATGGGAATGTTTGTGGGCGTCGGTAGTTATCAAAAGCTCGGACTGTTATATATCATTCACAATAATATAAATAAAACAAGGTTTCTACATAGTGTATGCGGGTGAAAATATATCATATTTTTTATCCCTGTTTTGAAATCCCTGTTTTGAGACATAGCGTTGTATCAGTAATATCTATGATCAATTGGCAACACTAAATCGCAAAGTGTGAGATCCCGCTTACGATTCCGTTTGTAGGAATAACTAGATATCCAATCTTTAACCATCGACAGTAAAAAAAAGATGATAAAATTCGCAGCAAGGTCATTCGCCAGAGACCTGGAGTTCTCGATGTTGCGCTCAGAATCAGCACGCCGAAGTGGAAGTGTGCGGGCCACGTCTCCAGACATATCGGTGGCCGATGGAGCGGACACCCGTGTGAGCGGAGGCCGCATGTGGACAAGCGTAGTGTGGGACGCTCTGTTGCTGGGAAGCGACGACTTAAGAAAGGTGGCGGGTGGCGGATGGATGCGGGCTGCCCAGGATCGGAACAGCTGGCGCGCGAGGGGAGGCCTATGTTCAACAGTGGACGGCTATATGGTGATCCATTAATTCAGTAAAGAAGCATGCTCCACTGGAAGTCTCATTGTACCTATTAATAGCCCGGTACACAAAGATTTGACTAATGCCAAGTGTATGGAGGGTTTCAAAAATAGCATTTGCTACGTACCTACTTTGTGTAATGTAATCACAGCGATTCTGTTTGCTTTATCACCCCACTCCCTTTTAACGTTTTACTTTATCACCCCACTCCCTTTTAACGTTTTACACTGTATTGGCGCCAAAATGAGAAAACACAATGAACAATCGTTAACTAATTACAGATTCCAAATTCAAGTGTAATATATCTTTTATTTTTAATTGTAACAGCATTTATGGCAAGACAAAGTATATACTAACATAAACGCATAGGCAAACTTACAAAAAAAATTAAGCCATTGTTGAGTGTTAATATAAAACTCGAATTAAAAAAAGTTTTACTCGTAAATACGAATGTAACTCACATTATTATTTAAAGTATTAAATATTAAGTGATAATTGGTGATAATTAGAAGGATGTAATATAGAACGAAAATTACAAACTGACACACAGAACAACAAGAAAAAATGTTTTTATTTTTACACGGCCACTAACTATAGTAAAAAGTATTTTTTGTTAAAAACCTCAACTGGAAAAGCTCGTGAGAAATTATTTGGTGAGGGACAGCCCTGTTCCGCTGCTGAAGTATTTTTTCGGTGATTTGGCATTTCTATCTGCAGTCGCTTCAAGTGGAGGTCCAAGTTATAAAGACGAGCGATTGGCGCAGATAATGTAGCGGGTAAAGCCGTGCTTCGTATATAAATAACTATTCGCACTAAACAATAAAACTTCGTACTTGGTAATTTTTGTATTTTCTTTTTTTACGAAGGGAAAATGCTTTATGTGCCGTCCAACCGGCAGCGGGTGAGACAAGCGGCTCCGTTCGATCCAGCACAATGTGCCGCTATCGACAAAAACTACTGCAAATGCTTTCTGCCACTGTGTTAGTGAGTGACACGGATCTATCAGTAATCTGCGTGCTGGGTCCGTGTCTGTCGTCTGCTCCCTGAATTTCTATCTACAGACTCCTTCTGGGATATGACGTACTCGTCGAAGGAGATCACCGCCGGCCAGGACATACGGGTCCTGGTGGGGACGTACCCACCTCCACTCATGCTCCAAACACCTCTCGGTATACAGAGCGAATCATGGGGGGTTTGCTTCCCGGCTCTGTTCCCCAACGTGAAATTCTTGACTCCATTATTTAAGTGCCTTCTCGTTATTTCAGTCTCCCCTTTCAGGGGCCTGATACCACAGAGATAGAAGTTGTCAACGGCCTCGTCAGTCCTGATTATCTCGATGCAGCTATGTCGCACCTATCCTTCCTCTTCGCGTGCCATGTATGCGCAAATGTCTTCAATTGCCTAAAACTCTGTCCCGGTCCGATCCTGGTGGGGACTGACGACTCCGTCCACTCGATGCTCGGAAGCGTGAGGTTCTGTTTTCGATGGGTATACTCTCATACACCCTCTAGTTTCCTGGGCTGGGCCGTATTGTGGGCAGGGTCACAATCGTAGCAGATCGCCTCAGGCTCACTACGCGCTCTTCGACACAGGTACTTACTTGCAGAAACAGGCGTGTCCTGTTAGTACCTGTGCAGCTCCTCCATCTACGGGAGGGAGGGGACGGTCCACATTTCGCCGCCCAACGGACGTATACTCGTTCTCATAGTCTTCCGAGGAATTTATACCCAATTGCTTTATTTTCGCTCCCGCATCATGATTTCGAGTAAAAAGTGGTTTGGTGCAACGCCACAAGCTTTGGCTGCAGGTCTAAGGATAGCATCGCATATGTCAACGATTTCCTGTACGGATGTATAATAACCAAACGGCTTAAATGCCTCGTCTGTCGCCTTATCATCATCATTTTCATTGTCAGCCCCTATCGGTCCACTGCTGGACATAGGCCTCTTTCAATGAACGCCAAGACGACCGATCTCCTGCTACTCGCATCCATCCCGGACCAGCTACTGCATGGAGATCGTCTTCCCACTCTATGCTATTTAAAAATAACAGATATCGTTACCGCTGATCGCTTGTACCACACCGTGTCGGCTGCACTATTACGGCAGTATCATAAGATATAACGCCTCTCACCGCGAGTGGGACTTATTTACTACCTCTGCGACTTTAGGAACAGCTACTGAACGTGTGTACACAAATGAATCCTCATCTTCCGCGCTACCTCCGCGCTGGGGACCTTTTTTGGTTCAAGCCTCGTCGTGACGGTGGGGCTCAGTAGCCTGTGGTGATCTGAGACACCTTAAGCTAAGCCAATTGAACCGAGGAGGTGGCTGCTCTTTGTACCCCACTTGTAAGAAGAGGGGACTAAAGAGCAGGAGGAGGAGGCGGTATTTTTACCCCTCTTATAAGAAAACGGGACAAAAGTGCAAAAGAATGAGGGGGCACTATTGCGTACGGGGCAAGGTGCGAAGATGGGAACCTCACCCCATTGCAATGTCCCAAATTAGATCGTCCTGTAGTGAAGGACAACCCTATCTGTGTAGGTGTAGCCGGGCCCTTCCAGCAAGACTCCCTGCCGGGTCACAAAACACAGTCCACGCGGCATTTGTTATAAGCTATCGCCTCGGAATTCATCAGAGCTGAAGACTGACCGTCGTCTAGTCCCGATCTTAATCCGCTGATTTTTTTCTTTTTTCGGAGGGACCTACTACTGGTTGGCGGCGCTTGTCCAACCTCAACAGTGCGACTGACTAGCGAAGATTGTGTCTTCAGGTTAAGGGAGACGACAGGGGGTTAGGCCACCCTCTTTTCCCGCAGATGGGAAGAGATGTACCGTGTTGAGATAAACATTAAAAAAACAAATGGAACTAAACAAGAATCCTTGAAGAATGTTATTGTTAGCTACACCGTACTTCTGGGTGTGCGACAACAGTGAGTGAACGTGTGCAACTATTTTTTTATTCATTTTATTCATAATTGTTTTCAAACCATTTTATTATAGGTGAAAAATTTCTAATGCTTTATTTCTATCTAGATCATAATCTAAAGATAGAGTGGTAATCTCGGTGTAAATTTTATTCGTAAATTTATAGTTACGACTTTTCATATATCCTAATTGACTTTTTATCAACTTGTTTATCAAGTTGTTATATATTACATCGTTTTTTGTGATTCACGATACGATACATTGTGAGTTAAAGAAGTAAATAGCCAAACATGCTCGTATACATTTTTTCCAAATAAACCAGAACTCAAAATACAATAATTCTATGGCTGCCACCCTCCCTATTCTCGAACCGACACGACTCAGGGTTCTTCGAGAAAAAAGATAACTCTTATCACAAAGGAGAGGAATGTTATAATGAGGAAATGTCATAAATAAAATAAAAATAAAAACTTGTTTATTTGGGTAACAGTTTTTTCTTAAATCTAAATGTCGATGCCTCCTTTTAGGCAATGCATGCTTGTGCCAGGAGATACCACTCTTCCATAAACCAAAAAGAAAACTTTCAAAATATAACAGAGACATAAAAATAACCAGTTGCTTGTGGTTACACAGCAAAGCGTGTGTATGTGTACGTGTGTACGTGCGTGCGTGCGTGCGTGCGTGCGTGCGTGCGTACGTGCGTGCGTGCGTGCGTGCGAGTGTTCGTGCGTGCGTGCGTGAATCCGTGCGTGCGTGTGTGTGTGTGTTTGTATAATTATGTGTTTTTCAAAACCTTAGCCCTACGACCTTAGTCTTGGGATCGGTTTTAATACTACTAGGGTACTCCCTGCGTGTTCATGTCTATTATATATTTCCATATAAATAATGCCTACTGAATCTAGCCAAAGTTCTATTCAAAATATAATCTTGGTTTTTGTATGAGAATAATTCCTCACTTACCTGCATACTGTAAAAGCTCCTCTGTGTACTCATGTGTAAGAGTTTTTAATCAATTTAGAACCATTATTTTAGAATCACGGAAAGTTTTTGGATATATATAAATATAACTGTTGACTTTATTGTATATGCAAATCGAGATAAATCGTTTGTTTCTTTGTTTGCTTTGAATAGGCTCCGAAACTACGGGACCGATTTGAAAAATTCTTCTACCGTATGAATCCTACATAGGCTACAGAACATGCTCTAACACGTTTTGTATAAACATCTTCTAATGAAAGAACTTCTAATGAAGCATCGATAATTTGAAAATTGTGAAAAAAAATAAATCTTTATTCACTGTAGAATTGATTTAAAACTAGCTGTCCCGACAAAGATTGTTCCGTCAACATTTTATTTGTTGTCATTAATTACCATGAAATTGAATCATCATTACCATGAATTTTCATATATTTGTAAATCATTTATTTCATATTACGTGAAATATCCATGCGAAGCCGGGGCGGGTGGCTAGTAAGTCCTGTTTATAAAAAAATGTCTTTAAAATGTGTTATACCAAAATCTTGAATTAGAAATACTTGTCTTTATAAGTCCTACTAAAAAGCGATCTGAGCGTCGGAGAAATTGTGACGTAAGATCTCTGTAAATAATACAAATCGTTCTTGTTGGGTAATCCAGATCTTTTTGAATTCTTGATACAGGTGCATAACAGTTAAATAGAGAAGAGGTAGCGCCATGCTCCATGTACCTCTCGCTCACATGTATCATGTGGCGCAAAGTGACATATCCGGTAGTTCGGGGTGTGGCTGTGGATTGTTGTTCATCTAAAAAGTGCTTGACGTGTCACACTACATTCTTCTCATCTGGCTACCTAATGGAGTATGTAGAGGGAACGTAGTGCTACACGTTATCCGCATTGTCACCCCGTAAACAACCACGCCAGTTGCGTACACCACCTTCAAACGGTACCCGATCGATCTGATCGGGGTATGTTCTTGGTCTTCCTCGGTGCCCACATCCTTCCACATTCTCATTATATATCTGTTTTGTTAATCGTTCACCTGTCGGTCTTTGAAAATTCTTCAATGGATATCACTCATTTAATTACCTGTTGCGACTTTGACCTCGAAGGTCGGCCGTCTTGGCCCTCGATGAAGGAGGCCGATGTCCAGCGGTGCACCGGTGGGAGTTGATGATAATGATGATGATGACAACGTGGAACTCGCACACCACTTGTATGAAAACAAATCGTATCGTATCGTAATCGTATCGTGTGCTATAATTGTTATATTTTTTGCATATATATACGTTGAGAAATATTTGATGCGCATTCTGTGACAATGAAGTGTTACCTGGTCGTGTGCTCACTGATCGCGGCTGCGTCTGCCGTGGAGCCGATCTTCAGGAACTACCACGAGGAGGTTGGCATACCTCGAGCTGAACAGATCCGACTAGCCGAGGAGGCAGGCCAGGACAATGGCAGGATCTTCAACGGGCAGCCAGCTAACGTTGGTCAGTTCCCACACATGGTATGTAAAGACCTACACGTTTATTATATAGCTTGCAGCGTTGGTGTTGAAGCAGTGGCGAGATTTGCAAGCCATTGTTTATCACCTGCCGGTATAAGATAGCTCTGAACTCAAGCTTAAGTATTGACGTAAAGGTTCACGTCGAAGCCAGAGAAGAAGTATACACCCATCTCTTTGTTTGATTTGGGCAATTTGAAATCTTTCAAATTGCCCTGGAATGGAAATAATGTCTCTATATACTTGTATAAGTACAAACTTGAGTTTAATAATTCACTTCGAGTTGATCTCATACTGCAGATTACCAATAAAATCTCCTGAAAAAAAGCAAGCTAAGTCTCGATGGAGCCGCTTATTTCTCTATAAATAGGCAGAGGCAAGTCAAGGTTCTTAATTGATTTATTATTAAACGAGCGAATGGAATGTTCAACGGCACGCGGGGACCAAACTCTAACGCAGTGTGCGTTTGTTTAGACACTTATTATCATTATTAGTACACTGATTCATATACCGCAAATATAACTTTGTAATTCCTATAAAGTATGGGATTACAAAGTTACGTATGCAGTTGGTGTATCTAGAAAACTGGGCCGAATTGCATTTCTCTAGGTGTTCCCTTTAATTGTAAAATTAAGTCTAATTGTATTCTAAAATTGTTGCCTTTACTTTTATCTGCTGCCTTAAATTCACGATAACCGGTCACTCAGTCTTTCTGTCAGTCGGTGACAAAATAAAAAAAACAATGACTAGTAATAATTCTTAAATTACTGATTCGAATTGAATGGAATACTGTATTCGTATTTCAGCTCTTCTCGTATTTCAGTCCGTACTCATGTTCTTCAGGATTCCAGTTTTGTGCACGATAAAGTGGAGTGGGTTAGAAAATGATCTGAAAGGTTTCGAGAAAGAGATGGTAGGGGTTACTACTGTGCCAATTCTTATGCTCGACCTGTCGGGGGCATTGCAGTGCCCCCCCAGATAGAAGTAATGAAATTACGTTATTAATAATGCAATTTCGGTAGTATTAATCTTAAGAATTTTTGATAATATAGCCGTATGGGACTGGCACTACCGAGGCTGCTTTTCTCTGCAATTGAGCGTGGCATTACCACGTAAGTCAGTGACAACTCTAACATAATTACAGGCAGGTCTACTCATCTCGCTAATGAGCGGATGGCTGTCTGCCTGTGGCTCGTCCCTCATCTCCAACACAAAACTGGTGACAGCTGCGCACTGCTGGGTCCATTTCGACGGTGTTGCACGTATGTTCACCGTGGTGCTGGGCTCCACCACATTGTACACTGGCGGTGTTCGCATCGACACGAACAACGTGGTGGTCCACCCGCAGTACAACGAGATAAACTTGAACAATGACGTGGCAGTGATAACAATACCGTGGACTCCATTCAACAGTAAGTTTTCTAAATAGTTCGAAGGAGGAAATGAAGTGACTTTCATTTCTGTATTAAAATTTTTATAACTGTTTACAACTATTAAGAACTGGTACATTCGGTAAGGTTTAGATTGGTATAAGAATACGTTGTGCCAATCTTGCTATCTCTTTCCCTTTAGGCAAAGAAACTGCAACAAGAAATTAAACACACATATACATAAAACTGTAGGAACAGGTTTTAAAAGGTACATATTGTAACTTTATGATTGTTACAGGAATAATTCTGTAACATATTGAATGTGTAACACTTATGTACAGACATCAAGGTGTTTTTGGAGTCACTGTTTTGCAGAGGATTGTCTTCGGTGGTGTTGCATAGATATCTGATGTCACCATCATCTTTCCCGAACTTAAAGGTGAAATGAGTTCCAAACATACAGATCATCACGGCGTAAGCTCTTAAAATATACTGTAATAAATATACGGTAATACAAGGAAATATTAATTTATTATTTATAAATGACTTTAAGCTGATTATAATGAAAAGCGAGCTGTCTGTAGTATAGTAAACCAACGTTACGGACAATATAATTTTACGTGATAACGGTTCTCTAATTGATGTATGAACAAAGCGCCAGAAGGAGTAAAAGAGACGACTTGTTATATACCTCTCGCACGCAGGCTCCGCCCATTCGGAACATTCCTGTGAGTCGGAATGTTACTATAGCGTGAAACCATTTCTTGCATGTGTGCATGCGTAACGCTAGGTGCAGTGTTGTCTAATTACAAAACATTTAAGTAGATTAGAAATACATTATTCTTTTTGTAAAAATATTTTCGATACTGAGTGATGTAATATTATTTCACTCGTTTAATTTTTGGTCAAAATTAGTAAAGTTAACGACATGTTTCTATTGTGCAAGTTTCTTCAATTGTGTAACGGGGAACTCCCCCGAGTAAAGTAATTTGCAAAATAAACATTAAGTAACACATAAATTTTGAGCGCTTACCGTAAATTTGAACAGATTCCATCTTTACTTTCCAGACCGATTTTTGCATTTGCAGTTTTTGTGGAAACATCCATTTTGTAGCGCTTTATACACATTTAAGACGGTTTTATACATTTCAGATCTCATTCAGCCCATCAACCTGGCGGGTGACACCAGCGACTTCAGCAACCAATGGGCAACGGTTGCTGGCTTTGGAATCACCAGTTCTGGTAAGTGGTTTGACCATAGTAAAAGGTAAATAATACTCTCAGTTTACCTATGCCCTTCTCGAATTCAGTGCATCTTATCTTGGGATATAGACTAGGAAGCAATAGGGCCCTGCTTTCGGAGAAGCCTTTGAATGGACACCGCCGTAAGTGAAGGTTTTAGCGACCAGACTTGAGCTTTTGACGTCGGCGCCAAGGCCAAATTAAAAACTATGCGCGAGCTGCACCCACGAGAAGAGGCCCTCTCGGTCCATATGGCCATGATAAGAATAATTAAATCAGCTCAAACACTCTCATATCGGGGTGCATCCCTCCCATCTGTGGGAGAGCGGGCCGGTCTCCCCTTCGAGCCCGAACTTGAACCGATGAAGCTTCATTTGACTTCTCTTTGCTTCCTCATCATAATTTCACGTACGAAAAAAAAATAAGGCATTTTTTTTTCGTACGTGACGTACGTTCGAGCGAGGTTTTGCAAAGAGCGTCCGTAAGATGTGGCCCTGACAAGGACCGTTGGTAGGGCTCTGTGAAGAGCGCTTTAATGTAGGCTGAGTTAATGTGGTGTAAGGATGGATGATGTAGGAATTATGTGAGTGGAGTGTGAGGAGAAAAGGAGGACAACGCATTTTCATAACTATTATGCATGGCATGGGTCGGTGGTTAACAAAAGACTTCTACTGCTCTTTTGTCTCACTATAATATAAAAAATAATGTAGCCCCGTTGGAATGTTAGTCTGTGATGAACAACTAAAATCTCCTGGTAATGTAAAAGTACGAAACTATTACAAAATAATACTTCATTGAATGATAAATAATACTGCAAACTTATTTTTGCTGTTCATTATACACAAAATTAATGAGTTGACAGGAGTCATCACTGTAATTTAAACTAATCTTATCTTATCTTACTAATATTATAAATGGAAAAGTTTGGATGGATCAATCAATCATTATGATTTTGTTGCGCAATCACGCCAAATTTGTTGAACGGTTGCAAATGGAGATTTTGTTATGATTTTAAGTATGCAGATACCCTTAAGACTAGTGGGACCTGGGGCAATTGCCCTCATAAGCCACCCTCCTGTATCCGTTGCTGCTCGGAATAGATAAGTAAGCAGCCTTTTTTGAGCATTTTCATCGCATTTCAGTTTATTTCAGGATTTGAAGATTTGTCTTCTTTACCTCTCCCAGCATCATGTACATTAATGGTAAACGCGGATGACGCCCCCTTGTTAGTTCACGCATCACGATCAGAAATTTAGATTAAATCAAACATGCGTCAAGTTCAACATCGTATTGGGTCAAAAGAAATCGTTTAGAATCAAGTCCATGTATTAAATTGAACCGCGTGTCGGTTAAACGTAAGGAAAACCTTACACATTTAGGTTTAATGTTATAAAATAAATTTATCTTTTCAGAACACATCGTAACTTCTGCGCTTTTTACCAATGTTTCGAGCTCAACATGGGGCCAGTACTTAACTTGTGACTTTAAAAATAATATACATTGCGACATACCTCAGTAGCATGTTATACGCCTCTCCAGTTTGGGTGGATTGGGCTACAGTGGGCGCGTCGCCTTGGAAATTACTATAAATTCAGAGGCAATAATTATTGTTTTTATGTAAAGCTTACCGCACTGTTAGTACGAAGGCCCTACCAGTTCCTGCTGCACTATTACCAATTGACATTGAATTCCTACACTGTGTCGTAATACATGGCGGTATTACCATTCTGGAAACCAGAGAGGTTTAACTTTTTGAGACCACAAGACGGACCCAAGATTACGAAAATCTTTAACACAACTTTAAAGTTATCATTCAAAACTTACTCAGTACATGGCAGGCACGATGGCCTAATAGAAGTAAAGGACGCCATTTTCATATTTTTTTCCCCCACGTATAGAAATAGGAGCGATTATCGAAAATCTGGTTAGAAGTAGATCATTGCATTGCACAGTACCTTACGGCCCACGGCGATTTTAGAGGCAAACTAGTCCAACTAGTACCACCACCCCTTTTATCACTACTCGGTCGAGGCTGAGAAATGGCAACAAAACGCACATCACACACTGACGTCTTTGGCAGATGGAGCGAAATGTAATGTTTGATAATATTCAGAATTTTACAGGAGTAATTTACTATAGTGACCTCGTGGATAACATGGGAAACTTTCGTGCTTTCAAAACATTTTGTTATAAATATTTCTTGCAGCAGATAATGTAATGAAATAAGCCCCAATTGATACTTAAATATAACGTGTAGCCAATATGTGTTAGGCATTTATATCTCCGTGCTGCATACCACCCAAAATTCGCCTGGCTGCCGTCTCTTTTCTGACTGTTTTAGTCATTGCAGTTCCGTGCTGTCTCCGCTTTGGTTGGGGCAGAAACCTGGAAACACTTCCTACTCCGCTTATTTTCTTCAGATTAAATTCGTTGCGAGTCCAAAGGCACTTTCGCGCATTCCCTCGGGCTCCCTGCGATCATATCAATCGGTCATAAGTGGTGGCCGCAGGAGACATAGGAGTAGCAGCGGTGTGGTGCTACTTACATTTCTCCTGGGTGTGGTGGGCCATAATCGACTTAATAAAAATCTTATTTCAGTATCGGGCATCTCACCTGTACAGAACTTCGTGACTCTCCGTGTGATCAGCAATGACGAGTGTCGGCCTGTGTTTGGACCACAGGTCATCATCAGCTCGACGATCTGCACCGACGGGTCCACCCACAACGTATGCTCCAGTGACTCCGGTAGCCCCTTGACTGTTGGCAACCAGTTGGTGAGTTATTAGTGTACACGTCTAGATACGATTTAAGGTATTTTATAGCAAATACAAGCGCACTATCTGAGCCATTTGCTGGTGTCATCCATTAACACCCGTATGGGTACAAGTGTCGCATATTTCAGACATGTCGGTGGCATGTTGCAATTTCCACCGTCACAATGGTAACATAATGTCATGTCGCCAGCTCAGTGGTGGATGCAGATGATTATGACTATGGAGTAAGGACATGTTGCCGCCATGTTCCCGATATCCTCTGGTAAATACGAGAATAGTTCCCGAAATTTTCCCGATGTTTGTTCTGTAGTGAGCTCGAGGCCCGCCGGCAGGCGGTCAACACGTCTCCACAACATTTGTGTTCAATTTCTGTGGGCGTCGTAAACCATTGAAAGACTGTTGCTCGTTTATACAATATATAACATAAAACATAATAAAAAGCGACCAATACTTTAGCTGATACACCAAAAAAAAAAAACTTTACCGGCCTTGGGTTGAAAAACCAAAAAAAAACTTTAGCGCCGATTACCAACAAGAACCACCGCGAGTGCCATCAGTGCCGTCTTTGATGAGGTGTCCCGCAACAACAAATCAACGGGGCGCCTCGACGGCAAGTCAGTCCTCTAAGGCACCGTCGCCTTCTCCACAGAAGTGCTGCCCTGCACCACAGGGCAACCCCATCAACTATGGGACAGTACAATTGGGTGAGATTCCCATAATCGCCCCTTGCCCCGTGCTCTAAAGCACCTCCTCCTGTTGCTCCTTTGTCCCCTCTTCTTATAAGAGAGGTACAATTGCTGTGTCCTCCTCCTGGTCCTTAGCCTCCTCTTCTTATAAGAAGGGTGCAAAGAACATCCCCCTCGGTTCAATTGGCTTTGCCTGGATCCACCCCAGGCTACTGATCCACGTCAGGCATTGTCGTGGCGGTGATGGCGGGGTAGATGATAAACCATAAGAACTACATGCAGCCCCTTTCCCAGAATAGTGACTGCATTTCCAATGACTCTAACCCTTGTTTACCATCTAAAAGTACAATAACGCACACTTGACCTGAAGCGAAGTAATATTTCAATGGTGTCCTGTAGCTGATATATCCGGTACATCATCATGGCGGTCGAAGACACTCGTACAGTATAGAGTTTTTAGTCGGTATTGTAGAGACTGACTCACTCTTCCAGCTCACCCAGGGCTGGTTGGACGGTATTTCGCAAGCCCTGCGAAAAACAAAAATAAAACAGTCTAAAGCAATGTATCATTTAAATGGGCCAATTACTGAAATTTTATTAAACTGAGGTGTTTTTGAAGTACAATTTCGTTACGCACGCTTGACATGGGCTTTAAGCTGGTGTGCGCGTGACGAGAGCGCTATCAAAACCAAACCTATGGAAGTTCAGAAGGAGATATGAGTAGATGAAGACAGAAAGAGACAGACGAAGGGAAGTTGAGAGACAGATAGTGAATTTGTCAGTTCTTATAAATAACGAAATTTTACTTCCGTCGTGTGGTCTAAATCACACTCGTTTTTTTTCAGGTTGGCATTGTATCATTTACCTCGGCCCTTATCGGTTGCGGCGTCGGGGCTCCGAGCGGTCACGCCAGGGTCTCGTCCTTCGCCCCCTGGATCCGGGCACAGATGTGAAACAGATAAATAAATGATACAGCTGACATATTCATATTATTTCACATCACGCCATGGCTTTTTATTCGAATAATTGGCCCATACCCAATTCGTTGGACGGCAAAAATAAAATTTACTATCAGAATTTAGTAAGACGTAGTACTGGGGAGGTACCTCTCGCTCACATAATAACGGTGTAAATTGACAGTTAGCTGTCGCATTTCGTGCGGTTTGTGAGTGGCAGGTAACCCATTAGAAGGAACGAGGAAAGGAGAGTAACGTATCTGCGTGAAAGCAAGAATGAGTATATCAATGGGTGCCAGTAGTCGTCAAAAGGCTCCGATTCCTTGTCTGATCTCCTTCATACACTATAAGAAATAGATTTTTTACAATAAAATTAATTTTACGAATTTTATCGCGGTTTATTTAATTATTTAACCATCCCGGCGTTTCAGCAGCTTTACAGCCACCATGGTCACGGGTGGGCTCCTCCCAATAAAATCCGTAAACGTAGTTTAAAACACCAAAATAGTTTTTTTTTTTTTTGTTGACACCTAAGGTTGTTTAGGTGTAGAATTTTGCAAAATCACAGTCTTAGTGCGCACATATAATTCAGGATATCAAATTGTAACAATTATGTTCTGAAACTTATATATTTTATAAAAAAAAGTATATCTGTCATCTTTGACTGTAAGTCTTAATGTTCTCTGTGTTGAAGGAATGTCACTCTTTTTCCATTTGACTATGTGGAGGTCCTGATATATTTGTGATGACTGATGCTGTCTGCCATCACCAAATGATGATGAAATGGTTTTTTTTATATTCCGCCGGGAACAGACGTATGCACGAACTATCAAATTATTCAATATAAAAGGAGCTCTCTACTCCTTTTATTTTTCTTTTTATTAAACACTATATTCTTTAAACATTTAACATAAGGAATGAAGGAAAATCAACACAATCCGTGAAAATTTGTGGTTACGGAACAATAATTATATATATATAAAGGACCATCCAAGTTGCAGCCGGGAGTCTCGGACAACTGCCAGACTTTGCTACAGACATTATCCTATGAAAGGGTAGTGCCACTGCTTAACTATCGAAGACTTCATACACTCACTGTTACTAACCAATATCAAAAACTGTATTAATTCCCAATTTTTGGTTTTGTACTATTTTAAGTATGTCCTGGATTGTGAATGTGGAAGGACCAATTAAATAAATGTATTCTAAAATATAACACAACTCTTGTAGTCCCTTTAACCCCCCTTTGGACCCCTTTACAGAATTTATAGAACCTTATAGAATATAGACTGTAACAAAATAGCAGAAATAATTAAAGATATCAAATTAAAATCTCTGTTACATAGGCAATATAAAGCAAGTTCTCTCTCTTGCGGAGAAACAGTATAAGTGTAATGTTCAGATTTAGATTAAAAATGACCCCTAAGTCTTTTTGGGTGTATGCAAAAATAAAAGAGGCAGCCGTAACCACAAAAAGGTATCAAGAGACGGGGTGATAGTGAATGATGAACAGTGCACTAAAGAGTTTGCCGATTATTTCGACTCAGTTTACAGCGCGGAGAGGGCAAAATTAGCCATAGGAAGCTTCACGAGTACACTTGGATAGTATTCAGTTACAAGATGTCCATAGTGCTCTTAAAAGACTGGAGCAGAAAATGTCAGCAGGTCTAGACGGTACACCGCCGGTAAGGGGATAACAAGGACGCTCCACCACATATTCTATCTATGTCTAAAGGGAGCAAAATCTCCGGAATAAGCGACAAAAGTTTGCCGGTTCCTAAGGGAAAATCCGGTTCAAAGGTAGAAGAATACACACAAGTCGCTGTACTATCAACATCTGTAAAGTTTTGGAGTTTGCCATTCATAAAACTATTTCAGTACAGGTGGGAATCCACTACTCTCACATGTTCAACATGGTTTTCAGTCTACCAGGAGTACTGCTTGTAATCTACTCGGTCACGTGACTTTTCTAGTACCAGCGGTCGATGGTTTTTGCAAACGGATTCTGCGTATTTCGACTAAGGAGAAGCTTTCGAGCTAGTCGATAACGATTATTTTGCTAAAGAAATTAGCATGCCTAGGTTTTACCCCACGTCCAAATTTCTTTGCCAGTCATAATACAGATATGCAACCATATCTGGAATATTCATAGGGCGGTGCTATCTTTTACTAGGTCTGGTCTGAGTCAGGCCAGTGACATTGGGTCGTTGCAGTCCATTTTAATGATAAATAACCTACCATTGGTAGTACAGGATTCGAAGTGTTTGTTGTTTGTAGACGACTCAAAACTTTCACTGGTTATAAAAACTGAGAACGATTGCATTACCATACAAAGAGGCATAGACAGAGTAGTGATCTTGAGGAAATGAGGTTTGTTACAGTATCAAAATGTGTGACAATCAGGGTACAACCAATGTATTCATAAAAGGGGCTTGAAGCTGTATTGTATATTTTTGTAAGGTAAGATTATATCGGCTGGTATAGCACAATATGTGGCGTGATAGGCTTTACTGTACTGTGACGTTGTTGGTATCAGGTCCATTACCAGTCGGTCAGGATCTCTCTTGTCCTTCGGATATATGGCGCTCGTATGTTTAAAATTGCCATAATACGTTTTAACAAATGTATCAACACATAAATGTAAATACACAAACATAATGGTAGAGGCAAGGTACCCAATATTTTAAAACGTGGCTTACATGGATCATATGGTGTTTCTTGTGCTAGAAACACCTTACTGACGGCAGTTGAGCTGCCCCGCTGTGACAGACCGATCTGCGTATAGACGCTATGTAACCGTGGTAGGCTGCAAGAACAATGAGTAAGGAAGATATTTGTCTCAATCTATTAAGGACATACTATACAAAACTATTTACTTGGCTGCATAAGAGGAGGTAGTGTCATGCATGGTGTATAGCATTACATCCTCCTATGCGACGGAATTGGGCCGGCACGACTGGGGAAGTAACTCTCGCTTACTTGATACCAGCGTAAAGTGACAGCGTCGCTGTCGTGTTTCGTGCGGCTTGTGAGTAGCCGGAGGTCCATTGGAGGGGATGATAGGAGGGCAAAGCATCTGCGTAACTTCCATGAGCGTCGGTAGTCATCAGAAGGATCCGATTCCTTGTTTGACCCCTTTTGCTATAAAAAAGACATACTCTGTATGAGCCTTTTGAATAGTTTCTATTTCATATGTAATTTTTTTTTGTTTATTCATTTCTATGCAATATTGTGATGGTTCACAATTACTAAGGAGATATATATCATTTGCAAAGAGCGTATATTTGTCATCAGAGGTGTCTGAATGTAGAGCAGAAATAGGAGTGGTCCGAGAACACTTCCCTGAGGAATGCCACAGCCATTGCCTCTTTATGCTGATTAATGTATTATTTTCTGTAGTTAAAATATGATTCAAACAATTCTAGACCACGTCCTCTTATACTTAGGTATAAGAGGTAGAGAAGCTTAGAATTTCCAGTTTATATAATAAGACATGATGCAATTTCTTCTAAAAAGCCCGGGACACCTTAAAGAAAACACAGAAGGCTGCTTCTCTGTCGTTTAATTTATTAATAATAGTATGTATTAAACTAGAGGTTGCAAAATTAGTGCTTTTAATATTTTGGAATTGAATCTGTTCATCGGATGTCTACTTTTTTATTAAAGTGGATAGCCCTAGTACATTACTTTCTCAAAAACTTTTGACAGTACTGGTACTAGTGTTATGGGATGGTAAATTTCTAATCTGGTCTTGTCATCTTTTTTGTATATTGGCTCAACTTTTAGATTTTAGAAGTTATTATTAGAGGAGCTTTGTTTCAAAGTATCAATATTTATATCGCCTGCTAACTTTTCGCCTTTTTAAAGTTCAAATAGCAATGCATCTGATTTGCTCAAAAATAGTTTGACGTTAGAGTTTGTGTGTTCTATAAGGACAAACAATACAGAGTTTGTACATTGGCTATTCAGTTCCACAGCATTCGAATATTTTATCTACGCTATAATTATCTTTTATTAAAGGAAATTGCTTACACGGTATCCCATAAAATGGTTTCATACCGTGGTATAATGATTATTTTCTGTATTCAGGTTCATTTGACGAAAGACGCTTATAGTTCCGAAATTGTAGGACTAAAAACGTACCTATACTAACTCTCCTAATTTGCCGTATCGTGAATCATAAAGAAAGACATAATAATTAGAATAACAAATTAATTTAAAAACAATTAAAATTATATATCTGGGAAAGACCCATTTATAAATCTACGAACACGTGTTACTCAGGAATATCACGCAACCTCAAGATTATAGTCGAGATTTATATCTTCATAAATCATTATTTATTGTAGAAGTAAGTGACTATCTGCACGGGTACTGTATTAGTCAGTAAACGATTATTTGCATGGGTATTGTGTAAATAGCTTTTATGAATGAATGTATTCGTACGGGTAATGTCAGTTATGTCTAACATAATATATCAATAACGTATTCCAATTTTATTAATTAACTCCATTTTAAATGCCTTAAAGTGATATCAATCAACGTCCATATATAATGAAAATTATATTTAAATTACTTAATTTGGGTAAAAAGGATAATTAAAAAATAATAGTTTCTTTCAATGACGTGCCTTATGAAGAGCTACAAAAAGACGTTTATCTAGTATGATTTTGAAAACTAAGTTATTAGCTTACATGTAACTGAAGATTGAAGATAATAGACGTGGAGGGTGTCATTAAACAGGTCTTTCTAAACAGTACGGAAGTTCCGAAAAAAGCCTTTCAATTACGCTAATAGTTTGTGAAAAGTAAGTTATTAGCTTACATGTAACTGAAGATTGAAGATAATAGACGTGGAGGGTGTCATTAAACAGGTCTTTCTAAACAGTACGGAAGTTCCGAAAAAAGCCTTTCAATTATGCTAATAGTTCGTGAAAACTAAGTTATTAGCTTACATGTAACTGAAGATTGAAGATAATAGACGTGGAGGGTGTCATTAAACAGGTCTTTCTAAACAGTACGGAAGTTCCGAAAAAAGCCTTTCAATTATACTAATAGTTTGTGATAGTATCCGACTTTTGATGTACCGAGAGCAAAACTATAAAAATAATTTTGATTACTGATTTCAATAAATATTTGTTTGAAGATATGCGATTTTTTTGGTTTACTGTTCTGTGTTTTTTTTTTATTTACTGTGTGTGTGTGTGTGTTTGTTTCTTTAGATGTGCGAAACCCTTCATAGGCGAGTCCTATGTTTTTCTTTTGTGGAAGGAAACTACTCTCAGGATTTGCGCTATAAGAATCGCTTTATTAAAGAAACATATGGAATTAATGTTTAATAATTACTTAATAATATAATATGAAACACAAGGATCGTTATGAACCAATTTCCAGCAATCTTCTGAATTTGTTTTATAGCAAAGAGCGAATTCCTCTTTAATCGTTTCAGTTGCTGACTTTATGAACTATGTCAGTTAATCTCGTTATTGTTCGGATCACGTCACAGAGAAATACTGCGCTCTCAATGATACGCTGGAGAGTGACAATGTCTACAGATAGCGGGCAAGTTTTGAAGCTGCATGTTATTACTGGTATTAATGGACCTTGCCTCGTGGTCTGTGTGGAAGGCATGCTCAGCCACAGACGTGAGGTCCCGGTTTTAATTACCGGGTTGGACCATATAAATAAGTGCTATCAGGATTTTCAAATTCTAATAACTGTCCGGAATTAGGAAGTTGGCGGTGTTGCACCCGTTCCTCGAAGAGCACGTTAAGCCGTCGGTCCTGCGCCTGATTTCTCTCCGCTCGTGTCCGTTTTCCGTCCCATCGGAATAAGAGAATGAGGGAATAGGGAGTACCCTTGTGCCTGCGCATATAATTATGCACTATAATATGTCCCGCGCAGATGGCTCTTCTCAATAGTGGTGGCCGCTCTGGTCGATATTCGACTGGGGCGACATTACTATAATGTACGCTGGTCGACGCTGCCAATCCGAGTTGGAGTCGACGATCGACTTCTCTCGTGAAGTTATATTTAGCCCGACTGGACCGTAATTTTTTTATGTGTAACTTTTATGCCTCATCCGCATATGGGTAGGTTGACTAGTGTGGCGAATCTTAACTCCATCATGGGGTAGCCTTCGGTCGCCTTAAGGGGATGAGGTGACACACGATCCATTCGCAATAGGGACACCTTTGTACTGTACTTGTCCTGTAGGTACCTGTGTTATGCGAAAGGCGAGCGGTTTCCACAGCATCTACTATACTGCTATACTATCGCTCTAAGTCCGGACGCAGCGCCGCAACACTCTGTTACATGTATCGGCACTCAGCTGAGTCACTGCGGTGCGACCCAGCAGCCCCGCTGTCAACTCCTACGATGGATCGCTGGGGAGGACAGTTGCTGTCGCCCAAGAGTACGCACGGATCATCCTTACCGGCCGGTTCTTGAATTGTCATCTGCGGGAGAGTGAGAGGTGATGAAGTTTAGATTTAAAGGGGCACTCCACCTTCCACAGCATAAGGTTAGATCAAAAAAAAAGATTCAAGGTATCACGTAAACAGGACTTTCCCATCTTATCTTAATTGCTTTTTAATCAGTATTTACTTCAAAACATAAATTAAATAATTCCACTACGAGTTCCGTATGAATTGTTTATCCTTACCCGGTTCTAACACTGCTATCATATCATCAACTTCATAAGTGTTTTCAAACATATGATGATGAGAATTGCCGTTTTCGGTATACGGTATGACCGAAGGTGTCGTTGGGATTACGGATGATCAAAACATCTAAGAAAGCTCAAGAATTATTTGCCTCCAACTCCATTGTAATTTGAATTATGGAGTTTATATTTAGATGGTTAAAGGATATGGTTACTTCATCATTAGGTAAAATTGTGAAAGTATCATCAACATGCCTCTTTCAACCTTGGCTTCATTGGTGAAGATTGGGCAGCCTCCGTAAAGATATCTGCGACTACAGGGGATACTGGCGTACCCACCGCAACTCCGTCTACTGGCTTGTAGAATTGATGATTTCACATGACATGTCCATACTTGGGGCAATGTTTTAACAACACAGCACATTCCATTGGTAGTTTACTATCCTTTAGCTGTCTTGTTACTTTTGATAACACTCCTCTATTGGTAGGCATGTAAATAGGGACTGTACATCAAAACTGACCATAATTTCGTTGTCTTAGAGATTTAGTGATTGTATCTCTTCGATAAAATGGTATGAATCCCTGTGAAATGCGTTAGGGAGTCCATGAAGTGGTGTTAGGTAGGTTACATGTTGAGCCAATTTTTATGTTGGTGAATCAATTTGGTTTACTATTGGACGTAGTGGAGCACCAGTCTTGTGAACTATTGGACGTAGTGGAGCACCAGTCTTGTGAACTATTGAACGTAGAGGAGCACCAGTCTTGTGAACTATTGGACGTAGAGGAGCACCAGTCTTGTGAACTATTGGATGTAGAGGAGTACCAGTCTTGTGAACTATTGGACGTAGAGGAGCACCAGTCTTGTGAACTATTGGACGTAGAGGAGCACCAGTCTTGTGAACTATTGGACGTAGAGGAGCACCAGTCTTGTGAACTATTGGACGTAGAGGAGTACCAGTCTTGTGAACTATTGGACGTAGTAGTAGTAGGAGCAATGGTCTTTTCAATCACGCGCAGTTGTCATTCTGTTGAAACAATGTTTTGATAATAATACTACGAAGGTTTTGGAATTGGGTTTAAATTTTGCTGTGACACCCCGAAAAATCCCGCTTAAAAATTACTTCCAATGTAAAGGATGTAGAGGAATTTGTATAAAAATAATATTAATAAGGAAGACTAGGAGGCCATAAGGCAGAACATATAGTCAGCTGTCAGACGAAGCTCAGTACCAAGATTAAACATTCCTTTCGAACAATACAAAGCTTTGCAAAACTTACGCAAAAAACAGGATATAAAGATTCTTCATGAGGATTTAGGTAATGCCACCGTAATAATGGACACGACAATGTTGACTATGGCTTGAAAATAAAGCGCATACACATACACAGTCATCCGGAACACTGCAAATAAAGCGCATACACATACACAGTCATCCAGAACACTGCAAATAAGGCGCATACACATACACAGTCATCCAGAACACTGCAAATAAAGCGCATACACATACACAGTCATCCAGAACACTGCAAATAAAGCGCATAAACATACACAGTCATCCAGAACACTGCAAATAAAGCGCATACACATACACAGTCATCCAGAACACTGCAAATAAAGCGCATACACATACACAGTCATCCAGAACACTGCAAATCTGTTAGACATCGGGCTTAAACTAATTACGCTCAACATAAGAAGTATCAGTAAAGGCATGAAATATTACAACGACTGAAAATGGAAGTAGATGTCAATATACTTGCTGAATGTATATTAACTGAAACAACAGTAATATGCCAAGTTCCTGGATTTACATCCTCCTTTCACAACCAAAAAGTTTAGCCAAAATGTTGGTGTGGTGGCTTACATAAAAGAAAGCTTGTATGCAACCGCCTCCGAGCTAGATATGTCTGGAGCCAGTGGACTTTTAATAAACACTTCAAAATCCTTCTCCATAGTTGAAATCTACAGATCCTTTCAACTACAAATCAGGCTTCATACTTCCATTAGATATAGTATCAACTAATTTGTCAACCAAATCTTCACTCATTATTACACATATAGTCCTTAATATAGATATCCTTTTAGTATAGATATCCTTTTAGTATAGATATCCTTTTAGTATAGATATCCTTTTAGTATAGATATCCTTTTAGTCGATTATAGTAGTCACGATCCAACTTTTGCTTAGATTAAATTGTAATTATTATTGATTAAATTATGCTTAGACCATACTTTTGTAAGGTCAACATTATCAACAGAGCTGGGTATTGTCTGTGAGGCAGACATAACCGAAAACTACCCTGTTGTTCTTGACTTATATCAGATTCAAAGTCGCTCCAAACCAAATATTTATAATACTGTAATCGACTATTCCGGCTTAAGTAACAAGAAAACGTTGGAAAAGGAGAATGGACGTCAATACAGGGTTTTTTGTTTTTTTTTTTTTTTTTCGAAGGGACCTATTACTGTTGGCAGCGCTGTTGCCCTACAGTTCGTCGTGTCTGCGGAAGACTTTTTTGTCTTCAGGTTTTAGGTAGACGTCAATAGAGGGCAAAGTGACGTCAATATTATAGAATCTTTTGTCAATCGCATGCACTATGCCATCGAGGAAAATACAAAACAAATAGCCATCTCGTCCTTGGGGTACTTGAGGGCGATTGAATAAAATCTGTTTCGATGGCGAATACATCGCAGTAAACCTTTGGTGCACCATAGCGTTAATGTGTACTTGGATCTAGTGACGCGTATTTGTTTTGTATTTTCCTCGATGGCATAGTGCATGCGATTGACAAAAGATTCTATAATATTCACGTAATTATGCCCTAATATTGATGTCCATTCTTCTTTTCCAAACTTTTTCTTGTTACGTAAGCCGGAATAGTCGATTACAGTATTATAAATATATTTTTTTTGCGAAAGTGTTTCGCGCATATACGTACTGAGAGTTTTCGGGACAAAAATATGTTTGTGTTATTCTAGATTTTACTCAATCTATTTCATTCATTTTCTACGCTGCTCATTTTTAATTATAATTAATAAAAAGTTGCGGATTTCCTACATACCACCCCTTACTTCACCCCGTCACGGGTAGATTTCCTACATACCACCCCTTACTTCACCCCGTCACGGGTAGATTTCCTACATACCACCCCTTACTTCACCCCGTCACGGGTAGATTTCATAGAAATCCATTCCTAGTGCTCACTTACACCGTGGCAGAAATCCCTGTATGAGCTGTGCAACTAATTTCAAGGACAGTAGTTTCGGCTGTGCATTGATATACGAGTCCGTCAGTCTTGCCTTTTTTATAAAAATATTATATTTAATCTCATTAAGGGACGGTTTCGCCGGTTCCCAATAATCATTAACACGAAGCTCTAAGTGTCACCTGAATGCGTGTGTTAAGTTTATTAAAATAGTTTTAATTATTAATTTGTCGATGTCAACTATTTTGTATGTTTATAAAAATAAACAATATTATTTGGCTTGTTTACTATATGTATATTAAAGACGGTGTTGTTTTTTTTTTTAAATTACAATCACACAACTAAAGACAAGCCAGTCAACAATAATATTTGACAGTTTCTTCTATTTGGTACAGGTGCAACCGAAATTCGTAATTTGTCTGATTATTATGTTCGCAATATGCTTGTCACACTAATGAAACAGGCCCTGAAGTATGACATAAATTATCTAAGATCTTATCGTTCTTTCCAGTGTTTTACAAAACAACATATTGTCATGAACTAATATAGTATCAATTAAATGTTAATAATTTCCTTAATGATCCACATATTTTGAATTGAACAATGCCAGCGACATGCAGCCATCTGTCGGCACACTAATGAAGCGTACTTGTTATGAAATATAGCTTGGATGGCATTCGTTACCTTTTTACAGCATTAGGGAACATTCTAGCTATCGTGATAGGTGATGACCCCCACCCCCCTGACTTTAATGCAGAATGGTACTATCGCTTATGAAAGTGCTTCAGCGTGTGTAGGCGATGCTATTTCCTTAGAAGGTATCCGCAATACCATCCTCAAGGCATGACATTCATAAATTAGCCGCGTACGACATTCGTAAATAAACTGCCTCGTGGTCTATGGGTGAGCATGTTCCGCCACAGGCGAGAGGTCCCGGTTACGTATCCCGGGTCAGACCGTACAAAAAAATTGCTATTAGGATTTTTCAAATTCTGATAACTGTCCGGAGTTAGGAAACTAAATATGTTAGGATTTTCCATGTATAGGATTTTCCAATTTCTAATAACAGCCTGAAGTTAGGAAGTCCGGAAAATCCTCTCCGAAGAGAGCACGTTAAGCCGGTCCTGCCCCTCATTTCTCTCCGTTTGTAACTTCCATCCAATTGGAATAGAATAAGGGAACACGGAGAGCATTTGTGCCTGTGCAAACACTTGTGCACTATATTATGTCTCGCGTAGATGGCTCCTCTCAATAGTGATGGCCGCTATAGCCGAAATTCGGCTGGAACGACATTATCATTATTAGATAAGGATATAACCTCAAGCTATATCTTAATGATAGAATTATAATAATGAATATAAACTTTAATGCAATTTCATTGATTAGTATATCGTCTATCTATAATGGTTTTCCCCGTCGTAATTATAATTCACGATACGATTAATCGGATAATGTGTTTTTATATAGAAACATTGATAATTTGGTGTATCAAAGGAAATTGATTTGACTTATCGTAGACTCATAGATAAAACAAGAAATTAACCGAAAACAAATTATAATTGAAACATTGTCTCAATAGGTACATAGGTACAATTAATTTTAAATGTTGAAGTTAATACTAATAAATGATAATTTAAAACAGGAAATAATTCAGCTACACAAGGTGATGTTCTACGACAGATGCTCTGTTCGGTCTTTGCATCTTCTGTGAGCGAGCGAAAGTTATTTACAGTGTATATTCAATATTAGCCGCGAAATTACGGGCATAGAAGAATTGGCTCTCGGCCACTTTTCCCTTTTTCACCGACGTGACTTGCCATTCTTACTTTCAGGAAAACCTACATTAGCATCTTTATTGGTTTACTAATGCAACATCCCTGATTATTAAATATAAGAGACAGGGCACAAATCTTGACGAAGGAAACAGTACTCTTACATCATGATGCACTTTTTAGGCTACATTGCTTCTAATGCATAATCTACTGATAGATAATATGAAAAATATTGTATCAAATTCATACTGTCTAATGAGAAATATTAACCAATATACTATTACATAGTTTTTGTTTCGTGGTCTAGTAATAATCTCGTTCAATAACAGACGTGTAGTTCCGGGTTCCAGTCACAGGACGGCTCAAAGTGTTATTGGAACTGTAACTTATCAACTTCTCGCAACAGCCCGAAGTCAGGAAGTAACGAAATGCCATCCCATCGCAACAGGAGAATGAGGAAATGGAGAGCACACTTGTGCACATATGTACACAGCTTATTATTAGCTGAATGACAAGGATTCGTTGCAGTATTCGTAGATTGCAAATTGTGATCTTAATTCCTACAGTTTTCGCAAGCGTTGGTATTCCTATTTATTTATTTTTTAGATGTTTGAAAGTATTTTCCGTCTTAACCGTTCTATATAAATCTACCAAGTAATATTTTTTATCACAAGCAACTGTGTAAAAAATCGTATCGTCATATATAAATGATATTCTGTGTTTATATAAAAAATGTGATAAAATATTTCGTACCCATTCTATAGCCATGAAGTATTTAATGGTCGTGTGCGCTCTGATCGCAGGCGCGGCTGCCTTGGTGCCGAGCGTGAAGAACTACCACGAGGAGATCGGCATACCACGAGCTGAACAGATCAGACTAGCAGAAGAGGCAGGTGTCTCCAATGGCGGCAGAATCATCAACGGCCAGCCAGCGGCACTTGGACAGTTTCCGTACATGGTAAGATCCGCTTCAACAAATATAACAAACATTAAATTTAAAAATATTTTAATAACTACCGATTGACATGCGTTATCAAGATGAATGTAACATATTAAAATTGGCCCAACTGTAGAAGGCTTATAAGCACACCACAAAGCACTATTCGAAGATTTCCTCTAATTTTCTTGACGTTACGCAAAATTTTACAATATTAATATAGTTATAAATATATATTAATTTTTATTTTATTTAAAGACTAATAAAACATCACTAACAGCTAGTATATAGAAATACAAGTATAAAATATAGTTGTACAATATATTTTTGAAAGTCATTAATATACAATCGGTTTAACCCTAGCCTGTACCTGAGAAGACCTGATGAAATGAACTCAGCGGGCTCCTTATTAATCAATTTTTTTTTTAAGAATAGGATGGGAAACGACCTATCGGAGCCTTTTTACAACTACCGCCGACATTCACATGATTATTATGCCGATGCATCGGCGTCCTTCAGCCCCCAAGTTTCTTTAAAATTAGAATTTATTTACATAGACTAATGATGACGTAGAATCTTAAAGGTGTGAGGCTAGAAAAAAGAAGAAAATGTTGAATGAATGTAATTTTCTCACAGGGAGGCTTACTCATCAGCTTGGACAGTGGACGCACTTCCGTCTGCGGCTCATCCCTCATCTCCAACACAAAACTGGTGACAGCAGCCCATTGCTGTATCCATGCCAGGGAGACTGTACTTTTCTTCACCGTGGTGCTGGGCTCCATCACATTGTACACCGGCGGTGTTCGCATCAACACGAACCAAGTCGTGACCCACCCAGGCTACGACCAAAACACCATCAACAATGATGTAGCCGTGATAACCATACCGTGGGTTACATTCAACAGTGAGTAACCAGGTTTTAAGTACAATAATAATTTATGAGTGCACCTGTTAAAGTGCGCTCGAAAAGTAACACGCATCTCTGTTCCACTTTATAGTTGTAAGGTACGGCGAGGCGTGAGCATAGAGAATATTATCTCCATAAAGACACGATAAGCCTTGATCGCATTGGACCGTGCGTGTGGACACATGTACCACTCAACATCTAGTGCTCAAGTGATCTTCAGAAATCAGGCGCAGGATCGACGGCTTGTCGTACCCTCCGACGCACGGGGTTACAACACCGCCAACTTCCCGTCTGAGGACTTTTATGAGAAGTTGAACAACCCCAATAACACTGTGGTTCAACCCGGGCCTGCGATCGAACATGCTCACTACAAGACTACGGACAGTCACGAGTAGACATAAAGAAGCATAAAGCATTAATTACCTTTGTGCACACATCCACTACGTTTGATAAGTCTAGGGCAACGTTTTTATATCGTCTTGCCTATGAGCTATAAACTAAACATATTCTATATTTGACTGTGCTATATAATCATTATATACTTCCTCCCTATCCCTTAACAACAGAAGAAGCTCTCACCATATAAAATTATGTGTTTGTGTGATGTGGGAGGGGAGGTTCATATCGCAAAAGCAGTGTCAGCTTTTAAATTCATGTGTATCACAAAAGAGAAAAGAGTTTTTTTGTTTGTTTGTTTGTAATGAATAGGCTCCAAAACTACTGGTCCGATTTAAAACATTGTTGCGCCGTAGGCAAGCTACATCATTCCCGGGTGACATACGCTATGTTTCATTTTCAAAAAACTTACTAGAACAACAATAATCTATTCCAAAATGTAAAAAAAATAATAACAAAAAAACTTCCTTCAATGCGCTGCGGAAACTATTAAATGTCAGTACAAAATTATGTGTCACAATTCGTTCAGGACAAATCCCTATTTATTAAAAATGTCTCGACAGCATGTCCCTATCATTTATAGTTATGTCAGAATGAGAGTCGTTTTTTTTTTAAATATTAAAATACCACCGCTAGAAAAGGCTCTTTATTCGTACCTAGGTATTGATCCTTAGTAAAGTAAATTATTCATTATTTAAGACTAATTTAATACATCCATATCACTTTTTAAATGATTTTATTCGGGTATTCCATTCTAGATAATAGAATGATGTCCTAAGTAACATTGTACGCTGACGAAGCCTCGGGTACACATCTAGGAGACTATATTTTATAGTGATTGTAACCCAAAGCAAAGAAAGGGCGGGTCGCTAGTTTTTAACAAAGGTGGTCTTCTATTACAGATTTCATCCGACCGGTCAACCTGGCGAGTGGCTCCAACGACTTCAATAACCAATGGGCGACAGCTGCTGGTTTCGGATTGACTAGTGTCTGTACGTTGATCCTTCAATACTTCGCTATCAAGTGATAAGTACTGCAAATAATAGACGATAATATTGTTGCATTACTTTGGAATGTTATTCCCACTTTGCAGTTATCTAACGGGTTTTAACGAGATACTTAAAATACTTTTTACAAGGTACTGTTGGGCTACACCAGTGGGTGGGTGGTTACTGTGGGTTACACCAGCCGTTGGTGCAAGTCCAGTAGATATACTAGAACACCCACGACTAGCCAAGGTACTGAGGCCATCGCCTTAAAACCCGTTAGATCTTGTAACAAGCGTGAGTGTCTCAAACAATTATAGTATTCCACACTCTCACACATGCTCATGTACGGTATTTAATATTCTGGCTAAATGACTCATCACTACTACTAGAGGTAGTGCCATGCTGCATAGGAGGAGGTAATGGTGCATGACACTACATCCTCCTATGCAACGGAATTGGGCCGGCACGACCGGGGAAGTGCCTCTCGCTCACTTGACATGGTTTTCGATCGGTTTGTGAGTAGCCGGTAGCCGGGTTTATTTCCTGAAAATTGAATTCCCATAAGCAGGAGTTTCATAAAAAATTGGAGTTTACATTTGCATGAATTACCAAAGCAGACATGCCAACGTATTCCTTATATTTCTACTATTAACATAAAGTGACTGCTGTGTCGTGGCTTTATTTAATCACATCCATCACATCCAGAATTATAACGAAGAAGAGTAATTCAAGCGCTCAGAACATATTATAGTGCTCGAGTGGGTGACCGGAGAGACATCAGGCGAAGGACCGACGGCTTAACGTACCCTCCGAGGCCCGGGGTTACAACACCGCCAATTTCCCGACTTAGGACGTCCGGGATGTGAGTAGCAGGAGATCGGTCGTCTCGGCGTTCATTGAAAGAGGCCTGCGTCCAGCAGTGGGCCGATAGGGGCTGATAGAGATGATGATGGTGAATGCTATTGCTTTGCACCTTTCCTAGTGAGATCACAGTGTTGTGATAATTTCATGTTTCCAGCTCCGGGTGTCTCTCCTGTACTCAACCACGCGAATCTCCAAGTGATGAGTAACTCTGAATGCATGGCTCGCTACGGACCGGTGTTCGTCGTCGACTCTACCATCTGCACTAGAGGAGACGCTCGCAACACGTGCTCCAGTGACTCTGGTGGTCCTGTGGTTGCTGGCAACTTACTGGTGAGCTGTCTTTACATCAGCATCACCAAGATCAGTCCACCGTAGACGAAATATTTTTAAAGGAGTTTATTCCTGCAAACTCCTGCTGCCTGATATAAATACATCAGGAATATTGTAGGTCTTTTTTATAGTATAGGGGTACAATCGAGAAATCGGAGCCTTTCAACGACACCCAGCGCCCGTGAACATCAGCATAATTATGCGTTGCCCTCATTTTCACGCCCAATGGGCCACCGGCTAATCACAAACCAAAGGAAACGCGACACCGTAGGCGTCACTTTAAGGCGGCATCAAGTAAGCGACAGGTACCTCCCCGGTCGTGCCGGCCCAATTCCGTGGCATAGGAGGAAGTAGTGTCACGCTCCACGTATGGCAATACCTCCTCCTATGCAGCATGATACTACCTCTTACTTGAAGTGACAGGAGGGTTAAAGATTTGCGTGAAAGAGCGTGGCGTGTTCATGGACCCACCACCAGAGCCTCATCGTCATCATAATCATTATCAGCCCTTATCTGTCCACTGCTGGACATACGCCTCTCTCAATGAACGCCAAGGCGACCGATCTCCTGCTACTCGCGTCCATCCCGGACCGCCTACTGCACGGGGATCGTCTTCACACCTGGTGAACGGTCAAAACCAGATCCTCGCCAGGAGTTATTAAGAGGCTTATAATAATGACATGAGATAGGCATGTAAACTTTGCCTTCAGGCTTTCGATACGCCTGAAAAAAAATTGATGAATATTACGGATTTCTACCAAGGAAAAGGTATATCGTTTCTTCGCCTATTTTTAAGGGATTGATGCTCCGACAAAGCTCGTTAGGAAAAATGTGGATATACTTTGGGATATTTTTCAGATCGGCATCGTATCGTTCGGTGGCAGCATTTGCGGCCTGGGATCACCGAGTGGACACGCCAGGGTAACGTCCTTCAACTCCTGGATACAGTCTCATATGTAGATGACATGATAAATAAATTATGGACCAGCAATGTTTGTTCTTATTTCACTCAAGAAGTAAAGAAGAAGTGCCTTCACGCCTGTTATCCCCGAAGAGGTTAGCAGAGGTGTGCTAGTGTATCCACAACTCGTAAGTCCAGTAGCTACACTAGAATACCCACGATTAGCCAGGGTACTGAGGCCCATGACGTCATATGTGCCAAGCCTATGGCCACTTCGAGCAAATTCGAATCCCGGACAATGTAATGCGTGCTCAGAATCTGAGAAACATTTAACAGCAGTTGCCCGGCTTGGGGATCGAACCCAGGACCCCACGCGGCTAACGGTCGTCTCAACGGGAGACACCCGCACCGTTACACCACAGAGGCGATTACTTATTACTTATTTCACTCACATCAACAATTATCTGAGGCATCCCCACCTTGTCCGTATCTGTGGGATAATATGCTACCCACAGCGCCACCACCACACGCGGTGGTGAAAGTGGGAGCTAAACTCCAGCAAGTTCTACATATAATGTGACCTTTAGTATGTATGACTACACACAAAGACATAGACATTACCTCCATACTAAGAACACTGGGAAATAATTAATTAATGATTGACTTCTAATATTGACTTTTCCAATCTATATCTTACATTGACATTGATAATGGATAGAAAAAGTATTCTTCTGTACAAGTACTTTAAAAACTCTTATTTGCATATAAAGACAAAGTAATAGAGGACCGAAGCGGTATTTATAGTGTGACTTGTGATACATGTTTAGGGATACGTCGGCCAAACGGGAAGAACATTTAAAACCAGGATTAAGGAATATATTTGATGAAAAGGGACTCTTTGTGGTATATATTCCATATTTCATTAACATCTGAATAACAATCATATTGTATTCGATAAGATAACACGTAAAGATAAAAAAATGGACGCTTTAGAGCTTAGAGATAAAAGTTTGAGAATGGCTGTATGGTGTGAGGCTGTTTTAAATGATCAATAGTGCTTGTAGCGCTCTTGTACCCTAGACAATTATATTGAAATCCAATATGTCGATATGAACTTCTTTCATACATTTTTAATTTATATTTAGAATGTTTATTGTGACTTTATAGTTTTGATATAAATTTATTTACTCATATAATTACTATCAGTAACACACTTATTACGTTAATATTGAACCAAATTATTCAGGTTATAAAATGTAAGTGATTTTAATGATTGCATATATCAATTTATTTCTGATATAATTCAGATTACCTGGCACTAGACAAATGATTATAATCATAGATACGTTTACAACCATAAACAAGCTGATCTTTAATAAAAAAAATTGTTTTGTACACATGGTGATAGAAGTTCAAAGCCGGTCGTAAATGTAAAATTTGTATTTAACAAATCGTGGAAATTGTAGAACAATAGTAACACATAGGGATAATCGTTTTAGAAACACATTGTGTATCTAAAACGATTATCCCTGTCGTCATTATAATCCACGATAAGATAAATCGTATGATAACCAATTGTCATAATATGATGAAATATTTATAATACAATGATGAGTCTAATGTAAAGTTAATAATAATAATAATAATAATATCTGTGGACTTATCACACCACGTCAGCCCTGGGCTAAGTACCGCAAGGACTTGTGTTGCAGGTACTAGACAACGGAAATATGTTTAATATTTTTACAGATTTAAGAAATATTATATATTTAAGATTTTTATTATAGAAATATATATAATACATATATAAATGGCCATGACCTAGGCGGGATTCGAGAACGCGAGCTCTGGCGTAACACGCGGACTAACCGCCACGTTAGCTACTGAGCCAGCCGGCCGTCGTATACAGATACGTTAGTATAGAAAACGTTTAACGGTCGCTCATGTCGTCAAAAGTTTTCTATACTAACGTATCTGTACTGTCACTTGAATAAATAAATTAACTTATATACTTTTTCCACAAATAATTTATTAATTTACTTTGAGACGGTAAATTTCCATCAAGAAGTGACAATACATTCAATCAACTACATCTATACTAACTTACTAATATCGTCCTAGCCTGATTTCGGCTACAGCGCCCGACTCTACAGAGGCTTGCCTACTGCGCAAGACGTGTTATAAGTGCAGAAGTGTGTACGCAGGCAGAGGTGCACTCCCTGTTTCTAATTTAAATTGAAAATTACTAATAAGATTTAGGACCGAGGACCTCTGTTTGTTTGCTCGTTTGGTAGCATTGTGTGTGTGCCGTACTGTGCGGAGGACACACAACCTAATACATATTATATGCAAATATTCGATCACTGCACATAATCTTCCACTGTATCCAATTTTAAAACTGCACCCGCGCAATTCTATAAAACAGGGATGGGATTCTTCTCATGTTAATATGTAGATTAATCTCACATAATGCCGCCTTAAAGTGATATTTTCAGTTTCGCGTTTCGTGCGGTTTGTGAGTAGCCGGCGGCCCATGGGGGTGGAGGGCAACGCATCGGCATAGTAATAATGTGGATGTTCATGGGCGTCGGTAGTCGTGAAAGGGCTCCGGTTGCTCGTTTGCCCCCTATTCTATAAAAAAAGTATTATTTTGTTCTAAATAGTTTTAATTTTTTCCTCGGGTGCCCAGCGATGACATGAAACGGTCATAGATGGACGCCGCTTGCTGCAGATACAGATGTAGCAGCGATAGGAAAACATGGTGGAACAACCACGATTCAAAATTTCTTCATGTAGGAGAATTTCACTGTTCGTTACCAAAGTTAGCCCCCCTATACTATAAAAAAGTTACCAACTAGATGCGATTACTCGTTTGACCCCCAATGTTACAGCATGCAGGTCAAATTTCGACCACAGAATCAGTTATGTGGTTTTTTTTTTTTAATCAAAACACACACGAAACAGATACTAAGAACAGAGCCATGGTTTATCTTACGATATTTTTTTAAAATATGGAATAGGTGACAAACGAGAAATCGTAGCCTTTTTACGATTACTGGGCCGATGCGTTGCCCTCCTTTCCTCCTCCCCCCATGCGCCACTGGCTAATCAGGAACCGCAAAATGTGACACCGAAGATGTCACCCTTCGGCGGCATTATGTGAGCGAGAGGCAAGCGTGAGCGAGCGTGCCACTACCTCTTCCTTATCTTCGCAGATAGTTACGTAATACGCGCGTTCCACCGCGTCTTTTATAGGACGCACGATATGACAGCGCCGTGTTAGTGACGCAATGTGACGGATATAGAGGCGATGTAACAGGATTGATGTAGGGTCAAATGCGAACGTATTCCGTGAGGACGAGGGTTACACTGGCATATTTGTAAGAGGCTATAGCTGCATTGCAGCTGAATTGGCCGGCACGACCAGGGAGGTACCTCTCGCCCACATGACACCACCGTAAAGTGACATCTATGTCGGCGCGATTCGAGTGATTGGTAAGTTTACTATGCCCCATTGGAGGGAAAGGGGGACGGAGGGCATCACATCTCCATAACAATTATGTAGAAATCTGTACAATTATGTAACCTCATTAGTCACAGGCTCCAATTTCTCGTTTGCCTCCTTGTAACATAAAAGAAATTTGAAAAGTAACGAGTGTGTTAAGGTTGAATGCATAAATTCTGTCTAATTCAAATAAGATACTTCTACGCTTTATACGCTATGACGTAATGCCGCCGCTTCTCCGCTCACTTATCTGTCCTTAGGGTTGCCCTTAGTTCGACAAAGCGAATTGTAAGAAGTTGCATATTTTTATAAAACAACAACAACAACACAAACACATCATCACGCCAATTCCCTAACGGGGTAGGCAGAGAGAACAAAGCGCCACGTGTCACGATCCTTACACACCTACCTTGCCACCTCCACTCTCATAAATCTCTTCATACAAACGCCCCGGTTGCGAAGACTCCGAACACCACCTTCGGACAGTACCCGACCAGTTTGATCGTGGTCCGTTGGTCTGGGTCTTCCCCGGTACCTACATCCTTCCACATTCTTCTTTTTATAAGACGCGATTTTTTGATGCTTCTATGTCTATATTAATAGTATAAAGAGGAATCCTTTGATTGTTTGTTTACATTGTATAGGCTTCGACACTATTGGACCAATAAAAAAATCGATCGAATCGAATCTTACATTAGATCTGAGGAACATAGGCTATCTAACATTAGAGGTCAGTATGAAAATTTGGATAATATAATCAAACGTGTGAAAAAAATTGAATCGAACCCATATGTAGCTGCAGATATTATGGACAACAGACCCGACGTGGTTCTGTCATAAATTGGTTTGTTGTCAGTTCATCGCGTTATGTTTACAAGCCCAAAAAGTCAAATTTATAATTTTTGCATTTTTGCGAAATATCCTTGCTAATGTGGGACAGTCAGCTAGTAACCAATAAAACTACAATGATACGTAAACGTTGCTCGACTATGACGTCACCCGGTCTCTGTGATGCAGACGGGGAACTCGAAGCTTGTTGTCTCGCAGAACTCGCTTGACATGTTGGTGGTCGGTATGAGTCCGGTGATGATTGCTCTCTGAAATAAAGATATACCATTTATAGAAACACAAATTATATTTAATGTTAAATAAGTTATAGAAACACAAATTATATTTAATGTTACATAAGTTATAGGAAACATAAATTATATGTAATGAATGATACATAAGTTATAGAAACACAAATTATATGTAATGATACATAAGTTATAGAAACACAAATTATATTTAATGTTACATAAGTTATAGGAAACATAAATTATATTTACTCGAAAAATTGTGAATGTCAGGTTAATATATAATGTCTTACTATACCTATTATAATGAAAGCATAAATAATAAGTAAAAATTCTAAAACTATCATTATCGTGTTAATAAATAAAAAACATATTTTTTTGTTGACGCTACCGTCCGCCTGTGTCAGCGAGAGTACACGTCCACCATTTATAAGTCCTATTGAAACGGCTTATACCAAATTTTTTAATATTCGGAATCAGAATAGAGTACTGATTACACTCTGTGATTTCATACAGTGTCTTACAGAACATCCTGTATTGAGGGATTATTTCATGGTCTGGTGGTAACAGTGTTCACCTGCAGATCGTAATGTTTCTTGGTTTGATTGCCGAACCTACCGTTTATGTCGTTTACGTTTCGTCACTTCAGAATCATTGTACGTAGTTCTTTATAGGTTACTCGAATCGCGTGTTGGAGCTGATACACACAGATTTTAATAATAATAATAATATCTGTGGACTTGTCACACTGTTAGCCAGGTGCTGTGCTAGGTACATAAGGACTTCCCCACCATGGTTCAAGCCTTGTCGTGGCGGTGGGGCTCAGTAGCCTGGGGTTATCCGAGACGCCTTGGGCGAAGCCAATTGAACCGAGGAGGTGGCGGCTCTTAGTACCCCTCCTATAAGAAGAGGGGACTAAAGAGCAGGAGGACGTGCCGCTCCTTGTACCCCTCTTATAAGAAGAGGGGACAAAAGAGCAAAAAGTGGCAGCGCTTTTGCGCACGGGGCAAGGAGCGAGGATGGGAACCTCACCCCATTGCACTGTCCCAAAGTCGGTGGGGTTGTCCTGTGGTGCGGGACAACCCCATCCCCTGATGATTTGTTGTTTCGGGGCACCTCAACAAAGACGGCGCTGGTGGCACTCGCGGTGGTTTTTGTGGGTGTTCGGCAGTATATAATGTGCCGCGAGCCCCACACACCACTGGACCCCACCCAGGGCCAGTGAAGGCGCGTAAATGTGTTTCCCCGCGTCAACAAAAAAAACAAAAAAAAAAGTTACATAAGGACTTGTATTACATCTACTAAACAACGGAAATTTATTTAATATTTTTTATAAATTTAAGAATATTTATTAATTTATGATTTTTATTATATAAATACATACACTCAGATAAACATCCATGACCCAGGCGGGATTCAAAACCACGACATCTGACTGCTTTAAAACTGCGCCAATCGGTCGTCGTTTTTAATATTTAATAATAGCGATTCGCCTCGTCTTTTCCATGAATAAGAGGTGCTGGATTGTTCCCTTAACAAATTATACACTGAAACTTTCGCTCTATCCATGGATGTAATCAGACAGACAGCTTTTCAGGAATTTGTCTTATGAAAGTCAACTGAAAAATTGTTGCCAACCCTAACGCCGCCTACCAGGAGGTAGCACGACACAATGTTCTTTGATACTTTATCTCCATGTATGAGAGACGTTTTGATAAATTTGCAATGTTGACCCACTGTATCGTGTTGCGGGACAAGTGGTGTATCAGGCACACAGACTCTTGACTATGTTTTTTTAATATATGAACATTTTAACAAGCGTGGCAAAGTAGCGGATTAATTATTTTCATATACAACGTGAATATTTAACATATAAAATACATGCATTATAATAAAATATTTCCATAATAAGATTGAGAAATGTATACAATGCCTTAAATTTATAAAAATATCTTAAATATATTTTCATTGTCTTAGTCCAAGTACTTAGTACTTAGGTACCACAGGACTGGGCTAACGTGGTGTGACAAGTCCACAGATATTATTATTATTACTATAGGACGTTGCTTCTGTTTAAAGCTAACTGAAGATCCAAACGGCGGGCTACAACTGGCGTGACTCCTGCCACAGCGAGGACACGAGCTCCTGCAAAGATCGATGGACTGTTACTGTGTCATCTGCCTAACAAGCCGCGTCCACCTGATAAGCTCCATGGGAGACCTAGTTGAACCTGAAGTCGTTTCGCATTTCGCGCGTATTGTGAGTTCCCGGTGGCCCATTGGCAGCAGTAAAGGATGGCAACGCATCGGCATAGTAATCGCGGATGTTCTAGTTTGCACACCTTTACTATAAAAATACCTTTTCACTTGAGCTGCAGCAGTTAATCGTATGTATGAATGTGATGTTCATCTCTTATCGCTTGTAATTAAATATAATCCACACAAGAATGTCTGTTTGCGTATTTTAACTCATGACATTGTACAATTGATAAAAAGTATCAAGTAGGTGCCATGCAGCGGTAACATGGCAATTAAATATTTATTTTGATTCGCACATTGCCGCCGTATGGTACCTTCTTTTTTTTGTTGACGCGTGGAAACGCATTTACGCGCCTTCACCGGCCCTGGATGGGGCTCGGTGGTGAGTGGGGCTCGCGACATACTATAGTGTCGAATACCCACAAAACCACCGCGAGTGCCACCAGTGCGGCCTTTAGTGAGGTACCACGGAACAACAAATCATCAGGGCACCTCGACGGCTAGTCAACCCTCCTAGGGACCGGCTCCACCTCCACCAACTTTGGGATAATACAACGGGGTGGTCCCATCCTTGCCTCTTGCCCAGTGCGCAAAAGCACCACCTCCTTTTGCTCTTTTGTCCCCTCTTCTTGTAAGAGGGTTACAAAGAGCAGCTGCTCCTCGGTTCAATTCGCTTCGCCCAAGATGTCTCGCTTCACTCCAGGCTGCTGAGCCCCACCGCCACGACAAGGCTTGAATCATGATAGGGCGCCGTGTGGTACCTTTTTTTTTTTTTGTTGAGAAGGGGAATGCATTTACGCATGATACCTGGGAGCCCGGGTAGACCCCCAGACCTATGTTGGACTCGGCCATTGGGTAGCAATACCAACTAAACCCCTACGGGAGCCATCAGCCGCTATAAGTGGAGGGTCCCGGATCTGCAGGCAACAGGACCCCTCCAGCGACAGGCTGGCCTCGGCGAAAAGGCCAGACTTCACCTCCTCGGAGACTGTCCGGCTACTCTAAGACAGTCCCCACGACGCCGTGTCACTGGAAGTGGACCGGGTTCCCATCCCGGCCCGACACGGAACACAGGGACACTACTGAAGGCGCTGCAGATAGCGCCTCTTTCGTACCCCCATTCGTCGTCGGCGGGGGGAGGCCGCGTCGGCAGCCTCCTCTCTCATCCGCTCGTCGGCTTCCTTCTGGGACATGGCTGTCTCGCAGAAGGAAGCCATCGCCTTGTAGGACTCGTCGCTGCCGAGCATCGCGAGGATGATGCTCGACTTTGACAAGTCCCCTCCGACAACTGATGTCAGATCGTGACGCAGCGCCGCCCATCACCGCCGTGTGGTACCTACCTAGTGTCCTAACAATATAAATTAGGCTTTGGGGTCTTCAAGAAAAGCGCATACCTATACCTATTCACTGCAGGCAGGCAATGCGTCTGCAAGGCGCCCAGTATTGCGGATGCCTATGGGCGGCGGTAGTCTCTATGCACCCACTCGTTTACCCCTGTCTCATAAAAAACGATGTAATTGGGTCTAGTAAGAGGGCTACCTCTTGGCACTAGCCATGCTGCAGAGAAGACTAATTGTGCCGGCACGACCCGGGAGGTACCTCTCACTCACATGATACCGCCCTAAGACTATAATATATATCGCGTTTCGTGCGATTTTCAAGTAGCCGGTGTCCCGTGTATGGTTGCTGGTGTTAATCAGTTGACCTCGTGATCACACACAGTGTCAACTGTGCTGGTCTTTTTTCAAGTGGTTTGTGAGTTTCAGGTGGCGCATTGGAAAGAGTGGACATAAAAGGGCCACAACATCTGCATAATAAGACACTTCGACTGCTCATTTGTACACCTGCGTATCCTGCGATAATTAGGAGCCATTATGCTTTGCTTCCTCTGCACAGAAATACTAATTATCAACTTTTTAAATCCTTTAATAGCCAGGAGCCTTAAAACTGCTCGAGTAAAAATACAGAACCCTTCCAGGATTTTATAGCAGGAGTGTATGTAGAATAGGGCCTCTAGGGTCTAGAGTCTACCTAGAATGCCCCCCCAGGGACCTGGAAATGGAATATGGCAACAAAAGGTGATGTGATAATATAATTAATTAATTAATTACCTACAATTTTGGTAAAAGGCTGTACCGAGCTCCATTGCAGCCCAACTGGGCTGGCACTGGCGGGATTACGCTCACACGATACAGCGGTAAAGTGACAGCTATGCTGTCGCGATTTGTGAGTGTTGGCCGCTGCGGCCCATTGGAGGGGAGGAGGCAAAGTGAGCAACGCATGGACGTCGACATAGTCATGAAAAGTATCTGTTTTTTTATATTATAAGGGGGCAGACAGTTACTCCACATAATATACAGAGAGTGAAAATGTATTTTTTGATAATTTATATCTCAGAAGGGATGGTCTTAGCTCCTTTCGTATGAAGACGCAACACTCGTTGAGAGCCGCTCACACTTGACCGGTTGCTATATACATATATGTGCTGACGTGCTACGGCAGGATGACATATGGACCCCACTATGGTTCAAGCCTTGTCGTGGTGGTAGGGCTCAGTAGCCTGGGGTGATACCAGGCGAAGCCAATTGAACCGAGGAGGATCTTATAAGAAGAGGGGGCTAAAGAGCAAGAGGAGGAGGTGCATCTGCGCATGGGCCAAGGAGCGAGGATGGGAACCTCACCCCATTGCACTGACTAATCGTCAAAGTGCCCTGATGATATGTTGTTCCAGGGCAGGGTATTCGGCAGTGTAATGTGCCGCGAGCCCCACACTCCACGGGACACCACCCAGGGCCAGTAAAGACGCGTAAATGCGTTTCGCCGTGTTTACAAAAAAAGGGATAACATATGGAGGGCAGTCCCATTCTAAATGACGGACTCTAGAAGTGAAGGTATATTGCGTGGGTTACGTGGGGACACGCTGAAACACATCACAGAGGTACACACCCAATGTGTGTCGGGGCCTCGGGGCCGTACTGGACATTGTATCTGTCTAACACAGGCATCAGCTATCGCATCTGTTATCACAATACAGACTATGTGAATATCTTGCAGATATGGAACAATCTAGAATTGGAACTCCCAGCCGAACTCGGCTACAACACACAATGTCGCAGTCTGCGGCACGAACTAACATTTCAGAATGTTTACCAATTTTACTGAAATATACGCTAGGCTCTAGGCGCCTAACCAGTCGCTTGCCGGCCGACGAAGTGTTACACACTTTAAAATAGAACTTCTTTTAACGAGCTCGACTTGGAGAGCAAGCTGGTGAATGCGTGACGCCCAACGGAAGTTGAGAGAGAATTATAAATTAGTGAAGACGGAAGGAATTACTGTTACGCTTTGTATATTTTATAGTTTGACGACCGGTTGGCTCAGTTAGTTACGTGGCGGTTTATTGCGCGTGTTACGCCAGCGGTTGCGCGATCATATCCCGTCCACGATCCCGTCCGTCATGTATTTGTATAATAAAAACCTTAATTTTAAGAAATACTAAATGTATATACCTTAAATTTAAGAAATACTAAAACTATACTTAGTATGGGGCTAGTGTAACGTGTGTGACTAGTCGACAAATATTGTGCGTCCTCTATTTTTATAGTAGTACTTTTATAGTAATTTTGGACTACCGGCGTCCACGGTTAAACAACCGGTTGTGTCGCCTCGTTTAGGCTGCAATGCGGCAATATCTTACGAACGTTTAGGAAGAGGTAGCGCCATGCATGGGTGCATGACACTACGTCCCCTATGGAATTCTCGCTCATCTGATATCGGCGTAAAGTGAGAGCGTGGCGGTTTATGAGTAGCCGGTTATGATAGGAGGGCGACGCATCTGCGTAACAATCATGAGAATGCCCGTGGGCGTCGGTAGTCATCGAAATTCTACGAATGCTCGTATGCCCCCTAATGCTATGTATGAAAAGACGTTGGCTGGTGTCGTGCTGATCATGATTACGTACCCTCGGTTGGCAACTCGTACCGTAATGGAAATTGATTATTTACGATGAGACGGACAGACAATTGCGTCTGATGTTATTTTATTACCCATCAATCAGTGCCTAAACGTGTTGCTATTAAGTGGTAGCGTTGTTGCCGCATTGTGGCCGAGTCTGGCCTCATACTGTCATGGTGTTGTACACCGGATCTATCAGCGACAGGACCAGTTCCCGGCTAAGGATCAATCTTATACCCGAAAGGAGGCAGTCCTGCAATTAGAATAACACGACAATTGTACACCGTCAAACGGGGTCTGGTCCCTCATCTGTTCAGATGAGGGACCAGACCCGGCTAACCTTGACGGGAGCCACTGCGTATGGCATCGTTAAGCGCCGCCTGCTATACTCTGCGGAGCTGGTAAGCATATCCCGCGTCCTTCCTAATTCTCTCAGATGACTTCTGGGACATAGTAGCCGCACAGGACGCCACCTTCGTCCATAACCCGGAAATTACCATCGTTGCTCGTAGCACTGCCATCCCCCGAATTACCTATCGGACATACCCAATCCCTAATCGACAGTACAACTGTTTCACGCCGGTGTTGGTTATAGAGTTTAAATTCGCAATAATAATAATAATAATAATAATAATGTCGTCCTAGCCGAATTTCGGCTACAGCGGCCATCTCTATTATTGTTCACAAATGTTTGCGTAGACAAGTGCACTCCGTTTTCCTTCATTCTCCTATGCCGATGGGACGGCAATCCGACACGACCGGAGAGAAATCAGGCGCAGGACCGACGGCTTAACGTGCTCTCCGAGGCATGGGGGTGTAACGCCGCCAATTTCCTAACTCCGGACAGTTATTAGAATTTGAAAAATCCTAATAGCAATTTTTTGTAGGGTCCGACCCGGGATTCGAACCCGGGACCTTACGTCTGTGGCTGAACATGCTTACCACTAGACCACGAGGCAGTTAAATTCCTAATACCATTGAGTGGACTGCTGCCATCATGCTGATGATGTGTGTCACAGTTGACAATAGCCACAGGGTAAGTTACTGTCAGTAATTTAACGAACCGCACGAAGTGCGACCGCATAGCATAATACCACTGAGTGAACACACGCTGATGATGTTAACACATTAGAGTTGACAATAGCCACGGGGTAAGTGGTCATGAATATTGTTAAGCGGTTAAGTTGGTAACACGGTGTCGTGTTTGCTAAGGGCAGCGTGCTCAGGAGTCGACGGCTCGGCAAATACATCGGACAGGCTACTTGGGCGGCCTCTGTGTACAGGGTGCCTCGTTTGGTGCTAGTTTATTTAAACTAGCTTGTTTGCGGCCTTGCGATATCGTGTGAACATGAAAGATATGTAAAAGCAATAGTAAATCGAAATATCGATATATTTGGTAATGTCGATACGTTACCAGATATCTATATAGAACTGCATATGATTCATTAACATAGACCGAGTGATGCGCAACGCATGTGAAACACATAAATGATAGAGGTAGTCATTTTGTAACATTAAGGAGGATATTATATATGCGTCGTAAGTGTAACACTCTGTATACGCCACAAATCGTAGAGCCAGTCATTTCGCCACCCCACACAAAAGGGCCCTCGTCGCCGTGAGAGAAGGTGTCAATTCTATAATAATAATTATGTGTGCGCTCTTTTACAATGACCATTAATAAAAAACCGTCAGGCTGCGGTGCGATATTGGGAGGGTTCTGTATAGTAAAAGGATAACATTCAAAATAATCGTTTGTAATAAAAAATAATTCAGTCATGTTTACTAGAAGTAGTGGTTACGAAGATGGAGGTGATCCTGCGATCGTAGATTTTGTGATCATAGAATAGATAGTACTATTTAGATATTTGTACGATAATCTATTGTATAACGTACAATAATGCATACATACAACATACAAGTAATTTCTTTAATTATTACTTTTGAGCTTCTGTAATACAAATGAAAAAGTAACATTAATATTATTACTTCGTTGACCACTCGTCTCTTAGAGAAACCTAAAGGACCTAACATCTTGAAATTTAGAAACGCAATGAAGAAAAAATCAAAAATTTGTTAATTTACGAAGATCATGTAATGCAAATTGAGTAGAGACATACGTACGCCAAGATCGACAAATTTAATAGTTTTCATGCTTGTATAGCACTGGAATATAATATAATAATGAAATAATATAATAAACTAATGTAATATAATAATAAATATAATATTTCATATCATCTCCCTCCGCGAGTCCTGCTCGTAATTTACAATGAAAAATAAAACGCAACATATTAAACTACGACGACAACAGTTTTCTATTTCTGTTACATGTCATACCAATGACTTACTTCGCTATTTCCACAGCGCACACATTATATCTCAATTCTCACCAGCCTTTAAATACGCGGGACCCCAACCAACGAACGATGGGCAAAAGACGCCGCGGGGAATTTAAAGAAAAAAAAAACAAAACAAAATGGCGGGAGCAGTCAAGTGGAAGAGCATTGATTGTGTTGAAAGAGATCGGGGGGATCTTTGTCTGTTTGTTATTATAAATTACCCGACCAAATTGGTACACATTCGAATATAGCTTGAGAATTATTTTCTGTCAGATAATTAACAGAATTGTGGCGAGTTTCACAAGTTCTTATTGAAGTACTGCTTTAAATAAAATCATATTGGTAATTTTAGTGGCATAAATGTAAACTATATAATATTTCGGTTTCACAGTTTATGTTGGAAGTATCATTTAATTGGTACTTAGGAGTTATGTATCGACTAGCTTGTCGACGCTAATAATAATCGGAACCTATCCTAGTAATTAGAAAATGTGTAAAAATATTGTTTGGCGCAAAAACTTTTGAACATGTAATTTGGCACATTTAAATGGAATGGAAATATTTTGTTTGTGGTTGATGTATGATATTAATAAAAGTCTTAAGGTAAGTATTTAGTATTTATTCACTAAGAATATATGTGGATACTTTAGACCTTTATTAATATAATGTGCCAAGTGGCACTTGATAGGCACGTCCGGTTCCGACTAGCATTTGATGTAAAGGTTTGATGCCAAGTCTTGTCCAACTCACGGCTTGGGAGCAATTATCCTGCTGACACGAAACTTATACTTGTATGTGTGTGTGACTCTTTATAACCCAAAAAAATTAAGAGTTTTTTGCGACAGTTTTAACAAATATGTGATCAGATGACACTCTGTAATATTACTTAGTCCGTTCTTAAATATGTTTTTATTGCGCACAGGAGCAAACATAACGAGAGCTCGGGATAAAAAAGTATTTTCATGATTTATCGATAATCTATTATATACTTTTCACACAAAAAAATCCTCATCTTTTTGAAATCTATGTCAAATTTCAAAAAGATGAGGATTTTTTTGTGTGAAAGAACAACAAAGATAACTGGCCCATTAGAGAGAAAGAAAGAAGGGGAACACATCTGCAGGACAACAATAATGCGGATGTTTATGGGCGCTTTTCTCATTTTAATAAAGGTTTCCTTGCGTGAAGCAATGAAAAAGACCTAAGGGGCGTTAGGAGAGACAAAACGTAATAAAAGTTAAGTACGAAAAAAAGGCGGACTGACGACTTGGTGAAATTGGCGGGGAGCCGCTGGAAGTAAGTGGCTAGTGACCGTGAGCTGTGGCGCTGTTTGGGGAGGCCCATGATCAGCAGTGGACGTCATCCGGCTGATCATGACGATTGTCGATACGTGTAACTGAAACACGTTCCCCTCTCAGTGTATACGATGACGTCACTAGTGTTACTCACCATAAACACTGTTGAAGTTTTACGAATTTGTGACGCAACTGGTTCAAAATAGAGGAAACAACAGATCCAGGTGAGCTGTTCTAAGAATGTAGCACAGGACTAAAGATAGCAGCGACTCATGTTGCTATTTGATTTAGTATTCCTACTATCGTACATTGTGTGAGCTTGAAGTAGCCAAATTTCTCTTTGAAGTGAAACTTCTTTATAGACGTAGGTGTTATTGTTACTATTTTTCAATTTTAGATGGACAAACTAGTGGGGAGTCTGTTGAGAACTACTGACAACATTATCGCGAGATGACTTAGGACTCGCTGACTATAAGCGACGCACTGGTCATTTCTTAACTGATAAACTGAAGATCAATAGGGTGGTAGAATCCAAACAACTTCCGAAGCGGTACGCAGAGGGAGGTCACAGAAAAAATTGTGTACGGATGAGATTTCTTTTACAATTGAGCAACACTTTAACAAACAATATGATTGCATTTATCAAAGCTCTAGGAAGCTTCCCAATTAGTCGACAGAGTGTAACGTGGGTGTTATCCGACTTCATTGATGCTTTGGCTGGATTTTAGCTACGAAGAAGTGACTGAGCCATGTTTTTGTGAAAAAGGTATCACAACATCGGCACAAGTGTATACCATTCCTGAGAAGGTAGTTAAGTCAAGAGACTCATGTACACTGTTAAGAAATAACACCTTGTTCAGTAATCAAGTATAGTCCTTTCTGAAAATCATAAATCTCGATCCGCCCATTCCTGATTGAAACGAACCTTCCGGACTTGGTCAAAGCTTATATCCCCTGGATTAGGATTTATGGTTAGTTTTAGAGAGTACAGCTAGCTCTAAACGCCATGATAATTTGGAGTCCCTAAAGCTATCCATACGATTGGCAGTGAAGAATTTCCCCAAGAATAGAGTGCGTGCTTCCATTGATAGCTGGCCTCAACGTTTAAAGGACTGGAGCCCATGGAGACCACTTCGAATGACCTTTTTGTATTTTTAATTGTTTTATACTTGTGTTTTAAACTAACACACTATAATAGTAATAAATGTTATTGGCAATTAAAATCCTTTGTTACAATATTTATGGAAGGTTAGGTACTTATAATATAACTTAAATAATAAATGTGCCGAATCCAAGTAGCAGTGCAATACTCCCATCCCGTATTTGCCACTCGGAGGCGCATTGTCGGCGCACTACAATGTGTCGGTAGTCAGGTTACCAGCGGACTTGTCGGTCCCTAGTGACGAGCGCGTGTAGGATGTCGATGTTGACGTCCAACCTTGACGGACAGAGTGCGTAAAGAACCTCTAACGCAAAATATAAACATGTACAATTACTTTGGGGGAACAAAGCACGTATGGATGCAAGCTTGGAATTGAGACGTGTGCTGGGACACCCGGAGTGCATGTGCACGGTGTTATAAACAATATTCAAGGAACGAGGGTTAATGTATTTTTGTGACACAAAAAACCCTATTACCATATGGTATCTAAAGAAGTTTCAGTTCTTGAACAAGGTTAGTACTTGGCAGACCCCGAGGGCACCTCTGACAAAGCCACGTTGGCTCATTGAGGGGATGGGGTGAGGTGAACGTAGTTTTGTTATAATATGTAACATTCGCGTAAACCTAAGAAATCGTTCTAATAGTATAAAGCTGGAAAGTTTGTTTGCTTAAAAGCACTATACTCGAGTACCAATGACCCGAATTATAACATTATTTTTGTGTTGAATAGTTCATTTATAGAGGAAAGATATAGGCTTACCATACCATGAAAAGCTACTTATAGGATATTGTTTAAATTATCCACATGTATATAACACTTATACTTACAGCTTGATTGTATCTTTGAAGCCGGAGAACACCAGGGAAAACTGGCCCAAGTTGAAAATTTTTTTTGTGTTCAATAGTCCATTTATCGAGAAAGGCTATTATATACAATGACGCTACGCTTAATAATACTGGGGTTACGGTGAAACCGCGAGGTGATGCATGTCATAAATATATTATTTACTTGTGATTCAGAGCTGTATTGCTTTTGCGCGCATGCGGGCTCTATCTTGAACAGTATTATCGATAGCCGCAGTGAACATCACTAGAACTGTGGGCCCGCTCTCTTTACGACCTACGCATGGTCTTTGCAGTTCAGTTCGATGTCCTGTATGCGAGTAGGTCAGTCATCAGATGAGGAAAAAAAACTGACGTTATAGTTGTTAAAAATGAGTAATTGTTAATATTGGCCCACTGCAGGAGGAGGATGGAAAGAGGGCAACGTATCTGCATAGCATTTTTCTTTTCGGAGGGACCTACTACTGATTGGCGGCGCTTGTCCAGCCTTAACAGTTCGAATGACTACTAGTATAGCAGTTATGACGATGTTTGTGGGAGTCGGTAGTCACCAACCGGGCTTTCTCGTTTACCTCCTTATAGTATAAAAAATAGTTGTATGATAGAGTCTGTCATCATAGCGGCAGACGATTGTATATCATGACTCATGGAGGGGGGGGGGAGGGGAATTGCATTCACTTGAATAAATAAATAAACTTTATATATAATTATTTATTTTTAATTTATATTTACTACCGGTTTCGACTTATCGTCATCAGGTATACAAATATTTTTAAAATATTTTGTAAGAAGGTTTGTAAGGAAGTAGGTAAGGTCAATAAAAACATGTCTACAATTAAGGTTTTAAGCTTCCTACAAAAAATATTTCTTTACCTAATGATGATAAGTGGAAACCCGTCGTAAATGTAAATTGAAAAATAAATCAATTGTGGAAAAGTATATAAAGTTCATTTATTTATTCAAGTGTTAAAATGTACCAGAATTTGTGGCAGCATGAAACACGTTTTCTTTAATAGAATAGGGGGACAAATGAACACCTAGTGGAGGTGGCTCCACCCACGCTCCTACCGGTACCTCTCGGTATACGGAGCGAATCATCGGAGATGCACGGGGTTTTGCTCACCGGCTTTGTTCCCCAACGTGCACTTCTGGACTCCCTACACATTATTTAAGCGCTCTCGTTATTTCAGTCTCCCCTTTCTGGGGCCTGACACCACAAAGATAGGTGTAGTATCGGCAGTCCTGATTATCTCTGTGCAGCTACGTTGTTACCTATCCTTCCTCTTCACGTGCACGTATGCGCAAATGTCCTCAATTGCCTAAAACTCTGTTCCGTTGCGTCGAAATCCTGGTGGTAGATAGGGCTCACTGTCGTCCGTTGGATGAGGTCCAACAAGATATTCCGCTCGTTTTTGTACAAGTCACATTCCTACAGTACATGGTGTCTGGTTTCAGCTTCATGACCGCAAGGACATGATGACAAGTCACACAACGCCATCCTGTGCAGGCAACCTCTAAAGCACCCGTGCCCTGTTAGTATCTGCGAAATAACGTACTCAGGTTCCACCCATTGATATGCGAGACGCGTTGTAACTTCTGGAAAGAAGCAGTACAGCTCTCTCCCGTCGGCACACGCGGCCCAGCGTGAGTGCCAAGTGGAGATGACGTCGTCCGCTATAGCGTTTTTCTTTCTCTTACGCTCCTTGCCTCCTGCACGCGTCCCGCTCGAAGAACCTCCAGATCGGCAGGCAGAACGCCGGCCAATACTGGTAGCGCCGCACTGCTGCATGGCCTGTATGCCTTCGTCAATAAAATCAAGGCTGGTCTTTGGGTGCGTAATAATGCACTCGTCGACACCAAAGCGCAGCATATGTCAGGATTGCAACATAGGTTCCGTGGTACAGGAGTCTAACTGCCCCGTACTTCATACCCCGTGAGGTAGAGACACGTGAGACCTTCCCGAAAAAGCTGGCGCCCTTCTCGCCCATCAAAACCTCATGCAGCGCAAAGGATCTAGCATCGTCTATGTGTAAGCACTTTGGTCATAGGTACGCTCGCGATCGAGGCACCATTCATCCTAATGGTCGGTCCGTTTTTGCGATTGCTGAATATTCCTTAATTTTTAACTGCCTCTACTTATCTGTACTAATTCACATAACAACAACATATCTTCGCACCATCTCCCCCGTGAGGTAAGCTGAGAGAACGGAGTGCCACACACATCGACCATGGCCGATCTATTAAGTAAACTCAAAAAATTATCATGATCAAAATCACGCATCAAAGTTATAGATCATAGTTAATAAATCATGGAAAACATAGAAAGCCCAACTGGGCAAGGTTTCCGCGTAAGGAACAACCAGTCGAGTTTTTCTTGAGAAATTGCGACCGGCGCATAACTACTGGTCTCATGTGCTTTCTTTCAACATCGGCCTATTAGTAAACTGACAATAAACTAACGTGGATACATGATACTTATTATACTGATAACTGTAGAAGCTCGGACGTCTTCTGAGGACACCGCAGGCGATGGTCCCTTGTGACCAATAAAATTACAATAAAAGAAAAATGTTGCCTTTTATTTTTATGCTCTATACTGACGAAAGTGTCCAGCTTCATCGGTTACTATAGGACATGTCTGGCTACGGTCAAAGTGAGATTTTGGTCGATAGAGGGACAGACTCCCCGTCCTCTCCCACAGATGAGAAGGATCTTTACCGATAGCTATTTAACTATTATTATCTTGAACGAGGAGACCGGGTCCCCTCGCCCCCTCCACTGGGAACTGACAATTGGCCTTACCTTATCGTGGGGGCTGGAATGACTCGTTGAGCTATAATGACTTGGAGGAATTCGACCTCCCTTCCGCAGTGAGTTTCACCGAATTTAGTATATAGTAATAATTTATTTTCAGAAAATATGTTCACCGCGTGATACCGAAACTTACAACGGCCAAAGGTTGCGTCATATGTACGGGCGATTTTTGTATAGATTACGCTGCGGATTGCATTTACACTCCATCACAGATGGGGCCAATGGTGTATGGACCATTAGACCCCATCTGTGATGGAGGCTCGCGACACATTATAGTGCCGCAACCATATACCGCCGAGTGCCATCAGTTCCGTCATTGGTGCGATGCCTTGGAGCTATGTCTCATCCGGGCTCCTCAAACTCAGCCCACTCTGGGACTGTCACAGCGACGTCATGTGAGCAAGAGGTTCATCCCCGGTCGACTCAACCAGTGTGGTGTACCAGTGTAACCGACTCAACCAGTGTAGTGTACCAGTGTAACCGACTCAACCAGTGTGGTGTACCAGTGTAACCGACTCAACCAGTGTGGTGTACCAGTGTAACCGACTCAACCAGTGTGGTGTACCAGTGTAACCGACTCAGAAAACCTTCCACCCGCGTAACTCCGGTCTTTTAAGACTGTAGCTCGCATGTGTGTACACAGAAATATTTATTCTAATAATAATGGTATAACATTTGTGATCTTGTCACTCCACGTCAGCCCAGCCCTGTGCCAAGTACCGTAAGGACTTGTGTTACAGGTACTTGACAACGGAAATATATTTATTATCGGTATATTTATGAATTAAAGAAATATTATTTATTTAAGTTTTATATTATAGAAATACACATATATGTATTATAATACATATGTAAAAATCCAAGACCTATGCAGGATTCGAACCCGCGAGCTCTGGTGAAACGCGCGGAATAACCACCCATCATGTTACCATCTGAGCCCGGTCGTCAAATCCGATCTGATTTCGGACATTGGCGCGTTCAAGTAAACAAACAAATTCTTCAGCGTTACTATATTATTATTGATATTGTCCATAACTTGGACTACAGTTAAAATTGTTAAATGCAAAAACTTATAATCAACTTAGCCAAAAAATACTAAATATTACTAACATCACTGACTACAATCGGACATTCTTACGTTATTTTAACTTGCGGTTAAAGCTCAATTTAGTTGTTAAGTTTATCGTTTAATTATTTTATTTATTTCTATGTAAAGAATATTTTTGGAGAAGGATCGTGATATGTGGCGCTCCGCTCACTCTAACCCCTTTAGGGAACTGGCGTGAAGATGTGTTGTAAATATAAAGAATACTAAAAATAAATCTTATCAATTAATGAAGTAGTTTTATATTTATTAGTAAACAGGTAAATAATATTATTTTGGCTATCGGCTAGGCTATAATACTATAAAATAATATATAAATATATAAATATCTAGTCATACAGAATTACTTCCTTACTTCCTAAAAATTGTAAAAATATTGTACATGCGAAAGGTCTTATATAGTTATTCGTTCACACAAATGTAGTAATGTATTTTTGAAAAACAAAAGTACATACATACAAAGATTACAAGCACTAGCTAAACGAGTGTTATTTCTAGTCAAGATCTCTTTGTTCTATCCCCATTTCTGCGTCTTTATACGAAAACCAGAAAGTAATTTAACAAAAATTGAATTTTACATAAAATATTTTCTGAATATACCAGCTGTGCTACGCGGCTTCACCCGCCTAAAGTCAATCTTAGGAAAACATTAATTTATGCGGAATGAAAAGTACGTATATTTTACCAGCATCGTCCAATGGTTTCGCCCTTGTAACTCCTTCCTTCCTCGATAACTGGACTATTCTACACAAAAATATTATTACAATTCGGGCCAGTAGTTCCTGAGGTTCGCGCGTTATAATAAACGAACAGACTCCTCAGCTTGGTATAGGTGACGTTCCTGATTGTAATGTAGGTAGGTTACCTATTTGTGGATAATTTCATATCATATCAATATCCTTTAGTTGCGTGAAATTTGAACCAGCATGGATAGAATATTCGCATTTATAACATTAGTAAAATTTGTCTATCTGTCGGTGTATTATTTATTGCGCTAAAATTATATTCCAACAGGCTAGAGATATTTTATTTATACGCACCAACCTGCAGCGACCGTTATGATAGCAAGTACGTATTATAATAATTAAGTATCTCGACACATTCGTCGGTTAAATTACAGCTGAGAAAAAGTCATGGGCGAAAGTCGCACCTTTTTTTTGTAACAATTATACGCGAAGAGCCAGCTACCATTTGTGTTTAATTAAATGCACGCAAACAACTATGTAGTTATGTTTTAATTGATTATTATTATCATTGATAGTTGTATTTTGAATGAAGTACTTTTTGTAAACTGAATCGGTGTGTGTATGAGTAATATTTTTCTCTGTATTACAAAGTGCTTCAGCTTCCAAGATTGCCATCAAATTTAACTTAATTTACTTTGTTTTTGACGTGGTAACGTCTTGTAAACCGACGACGCTGGCTGCATGCAAGAAAAAGTATGACGCCATCGTGTCGGTCTGAGCTGGGAGAGTATTCCGAACGGGCGGAGTGCACGAGCGAGAGAGCGGAACAAGTCGTCTTATGATCAATTAGAGAATCGTTATCACATAAAATTATGTCGTGCGTAAACCGACTTGCAGACAAACAGTTTTTATATACGAATATTATTGAGTAATTACGAATATTAGTCTTAACTATTTCCTATTATTAGCCTTAACATTATAATTATTAGATAAGTTATGTCTGTAAGTTAACGCTTTTGAGTTTAAGATAAATAAAAAAAAATAAACAAGCGTAAATCTATAGAACACATGCCAAAAGTCTTACATACGAGTTTATTCATTATGAAATAAGACCCGCGGACTAAAAACAATGAGAGTAGAGTAGTGCAAAACTGTTTTATTTCGTACCCAAACTTATGTTGTAGAAGTGAACTGAAGCCCTATATAGCTCCAACGGATTGCACTTGCGAAACTGTTACGAGCGTAACATTTTGATGTGGAACGTCTCTTGCACAATTTTTCCTTTAAGATCCTGATATTTATTAAGTATCCAGTTGACGCACTATATTTCTTATAACTAATGATCAATCAATGACGTAACCGACGCCAACGCTCACTACATTCGAATAGTTTTTAATCTAGTAATCGACGATATGTATGTGAGGAAAAGCCAATAAAACTATATTTATTTTAGATAAAGCACTCCATTTTTAGATTTTAGATAGATGTAAGAGGTAGTGCCATTTTACCGAACTAGGGCAGTACTACTTTTATACTACCCCAAAGTAATAGTTACTATGTCACGTTTCATGCGGATTGTGAGTTTCTGATGGCTCAGTGGAGTGGGAGACGAACCTTTTCCTCCTCTGGGCAATATATCCATGTAACAATTATGCGGAATTTTTAGGGGCTGGCAGTGATCAAAGGCTCCATTAACTATACTATAAAACGATGATACATGTGGTAAGAAAAGACGCGCGCAGGTTGCTTATTGTATAATCGCACTCACTAATTGTTTCAGTATAATATTATTATCGTGCAACAGCTATCCGCGCTATGCTCGTCGCACTCACTAATTATTTCAGTATAATATTATTATCGTGCAACAGCTATCCGCGCTGTGCTCGTCGCACTCACTAATTATTTCAGTATAATATTATTATCGTGCAACAGCTATCCGCGCTGTGCTCGACTGTATAGATCACCGAAAGATAGCCGAATGATCCTAACTCCTTGCGCGGCTTATACTATCCCGTTTTTCAATCCAGCTTGTTGGGATGGATAAATTTAAAAAGTGCATACAAATGGGTGTGAAATTTTTTTTAAAAATTCGAAACCGTTCGTAAGCCACCTAATAGCTACTTACCTTATAATTTTATCACTAATATGACATTAGTCAATTTACATGTAAAGTTTTTTTTATATATTATTTCAGGTACGGAAACCAGGGCACCCTCGGCGCTTATTAAATAATTAAACATGATACAATTGTGTGAACAGTGACCAATCAAGTTTAAAAGAAAAACGCTTTACCGTGCTAACGTCGATTGTGTATCTTGACCACGTTACATTTCAGAATCTTATAGTTTCTTAATGAGTAAACTGCACTAAAATATATTTTGTTCCTTTTTCCAATTATAATAATGCAGGCCGTCGCGAAGCGCATTGTCGTTGTCTGTGTTGAAGGTGCCACTGGTCAATATTTCCGGTTTAAGTTTTTAAATAGTTTTAAATTGTTGATGCCTGTTATAAAAAACATTATATAGATCATTGATTTAACAAATAATGGAGGGATACAGAAGGTGTTAGCTTGTTGTTAATAAACGTCATTAAGGTCAAATAATTTATTTTATCTTCAAACCACAATTTATAATTGTTATAACTCATATCGCTTCAAAAATATATTTCTCGAAAAACATACTATTAAGTGCCTTTTGGAGCATTCTGATCATTATTGTCTCTCATACCTTACATACACTTTACTTTCATTAATTTTAAATAAGGATTAAATTATATAACCGTCATATGTGTCAGATAAAAATGATTAATTTTATTTTTATAACAACAAATTATAAAGATAATAATTTTTGTTTGTTAATTTATTACAAGTGTCATAAATACCTACAGGGCTATAAAATATGCAGTAGAAACTATGTTTAATCCGAGATAGTACAGAGTCTGTCAAATCATATACTATATTTACGGAAAATGGTTAAATGTAGGTGTTTTAATTTATTCGTAGATACCAAAAAATGTTAACTACTTTATTAAAATTAAAGTATCCCAAATTATTAATCGATAAACTTTTAAAATATATTTTAACCATCGTGATTGCAATCAGCAATTACAATAAATAGATAAATGTTACTGAAATTTAATAACGTTCTGTTTAATTTAACTCGTAATATTTTGAAGTGGCTGTACACCGCGGTTTCACCAGCACATAACTTGAAATCACGGATAGTATACTTAAGAATATTTTTTAAATAAATGTAAGTAAAGAAGGGGTAATTTAGGCTACGTTACTCCTTCTTACATCAGCTTTACCAATGAAAGTCCCGCTACAATAAAGTGATAGTGATGATGAACCGACAAAAATTTGAAAAAAAAAATAATTTGGCACATGTATCGTGTATACATCCGTATGTATTTAGTATAATGCGGTATTATAATATAACAAACAGTCACTTCAATTTTATTTATTTGTATAGACAAGCATTGTTTTTTGCTGCAATAGAAGTACAAAATGAAAAGTAACAATCTTTAAGCTTAAGCTTTTTTGGCAAGAGAATCAATTCAGCAAAAAAAAGAGAAAAAATCGTGCGGTAAGAAAGATCCAGACAGAGGAAGATCTTACAACTTTCTATTAAGTAATTGTGTGTATCATTTTACATTTAAATTACTATTACAATTACGACTAACAGTTAAGTAATGACGATTGACTTAATGATTGGTAAAGTTCACATAAGTCATTCCAACTGCGATACCATTGTGCGTGTAAAAACGTATAATTACACTCCTTAATCTAACAATGTAATTATACACTTTTCTAGTTTTAATTACTACATAATTAATATTATGTTAAAGAATTAATTTTAAAAAGTCGCTAACTCCTGGCCCACCGCGCTCGCGTGTCGACCACGTTGGCACTTGGCAGTCGTCATTGCATTTCCAGTTTTCAAATTCAGTACCGGCAAAACGTCCGCTCAAGTAGTACGTGTGTACTCTGTAACACAATTTCGCGCGTCCGAAAACGTTTAGAAACTTTTTAAATATTTTTGAAAAAGAACTTTTTTTTCTTATTTGGTGATTGTGTTTCGTGCCATAATGGATTTTTTATAGGTGTAATAATTTAATGTGAGTATACTTTATTAGTCAGTGGTTATTTAACTATGGTTAATTTGACCTTATGTATATTTTTTACGTTAATCGATTAAATATTATTTTAAAACATTAATAAATAGAAAAGAATAAAGTTTTTTTTACTTTTAGCGGCAAAGTGATTTAGTGTTCAATTTTTCAATACTTAATAGGTAGGTATTAGAAAAGTAATGTAATCGAGTGTAAATAATCTTGAAATGATGAAATGATGAAAATCCACAATGATCTTGAAATCATATAACAATAACATATTAACAAGTGCTTGACCCTAAACTTTAATGACTAAATTAATTAAATATTACATAATCTTAGAACCTATTGTTTAGTAAACAATTATGTACACTTTGACCGGATAAGCGGCAAGAGCGGGACGGAGTCGCCTTTAAAGGGTTCCGTGACAGCATGAAATCGGTCCCTGCATGCCCATAAATTTCAATTTTCGCAAAAATAAAAAATTTAAAAGCCGTGATTGTGGATTTTTAAGACATTTAAATATTTTTTACTAAGTAGCGGCGTAAGAGAGCCCTAATTTTTAATACCTACTATTATAGTAGCCTAGATTACTAAATTATATTGAAAGTTCCTATCTAAGTGTGGTATCTTCTTTTCTCAAAATCTACTAAACTGATTTTTTCACCCATAGATAGAGCTATTCCCAAGGAAGGTTTTGGCCTTTATCGACAGGTGCAGCCGGGGCGGGTCGCTAGTCACCTTATAAATCGGTTCTGTAGCCTTTAACTTAATTCGTTTAAAACATGAGACTAATCATTTCTCTACATATTTAACTTCCTACAGAGTATAGATCCATAGACAATAGAATGACCCTATTATGCCATTATCGGAATCATTTCATTGACTACATTAACACTTGTGTTCTAACCAATTTTCGTTTGAATCTATTGTTGAATTTTACAGTTTTTACCGAACACACTTTTTCCATTTTAAAAGCGAATATCTCGCAAAATATTGGCATAATCAAAAATTTGTGTGGTGTTAGAAAACCATGTTTAGTCAGAGGCAGTGCCATGCTGCACTGCATACGCATTGGATAGGCACGGGAGGTACCCCTCGCTTACATGAGACCGCCGTAGAGTGACATTGGAGGGTCGGAGGTGGAGCTTTCCCCAATTCAAAACCGAGGGGAACGTATCTGCATGTACGTAATGCGAATGTCTATGGTCGTCGACAGTTGCCAAAAGGCTCCGATGTCTCGTTTGTCCCTCTATATAAAAAAAAACTACTTGAAAGTCACTCTCAAAATTTTCGGATATTTTTCTGATTCAGCAAAGTACATAATTTCTTTATGAGTATTTTTTATTTCAAATTTTAATAAAGCACGAGGCTAAAAAAAATCTTTCATTTACTTTTCGCCTACTCGGGTGGAGTGTAGTGCGACAGCCCCAAATAGACCAAAAATTGTCAAAAATATCATTATTATCATAAAATACATCCGTCACTATAAAATCACCTGCGGAACGGACGAAAATCAATGATTTAGATAATCAATTTTTTAAATTCTTACAACTTATCAATTCCGCTAGTCCGTTTCATCGGTTCTTCTTGGGCCCGTGTTAGGATTGAACCGGTGGTAGGGCATTGAAGTTCAAGAAGAGATTTATAAAGTCCTATTTTGAATATTTTTTTGTAATTTCACCCCGCCATTACGTTTGCTTTGATAAAATGTAGATACTTACTAAAAACGTCGGTTCCTTCCAAAGATTATCCGTTAGTCTACTGTGGTTAAAACATCCAAATAGACGAAAAAGATAAGGCTGGGTGCTGTGATCTGCTTCCATTATGTTTATCACTGGATCCCAAGAAATGAACCCAGTAATAAACATAATCAAGTCAAAAATTGAACATAACATATCGAGCAAGAAAGTTGTAATTAAAGTACTTTTTGTGTATATTGGAACAATTAAATAATTGTAATTCAAGGAGTACTCGGATTAACTTGTGGCACATGGACATGTAACATTTGGACATCTAAACATTTCAGTCCGCCCGTGATGATAGTTGCTGTAAATTTTCTGAAACTTTGGCCCTATTAATAAAATATAGAATATTTATAATTTTGAAACCGGTCGTAAACGTAAATTGAAAAATGAATAATTGTGGAAAAAGTATATGAAGTTTATTTATTTATTCAAGTGATATAATCTCTACGCTTCAAGTTATACACAAATTACTTTGTAAGCAGTCGAATACATCTATAATTTTATGTTTTCAAATTAATAGTTCATACAGATTTTAGTAGATGTAGTACAGCAGTACATCCGAGGAACCTCCTGTGGCGGTCAGCGCGAGTGGCCCACCGGCTGGTAATGGAGCGCGGGCGAGAAGGGAGGAAGCTCCTTTGCACAACATTTGTGTGCTTGTGTACATGCGTCGGTAGTCCTCATGGATCTTTGGCTGCTCGTCTGTCTCCTTATAATATAAAAAGAGTTTATAAAAGTTGTTAAATTATTAAGCACAAAAACGCACCGACATGTTTTGTTTCCCACCATAGGCTATAACAACTACCAAGTGGGTACATCGAACTACAAATCACTACTTTTGAAGGTTCCATACCCAAGGAGCTTAATACGGAACCCTATTACGGGGACTCCGCTGTCCGTCTGTCCGTCTGTCCGTCTGTCCCCAGGCTGTGTATCGTTCACCGTGACAGCTAGACACTTGAGATTTTCATAGATGATGTACTTCCGTTGCCGCTATAACAACAAAAACAAAAATGTGTTTTTTTTTTGAAGGAGGGGGCATACGGGAAATCGGAGCCTTTTGATGACTACCGACGCCCAGGAACACGACGCAAACCGCACAAAACGCAACAGCAACGCTGTCACATTACGCCGGTAACAAGTGAGCGAGAGGTGCTTCCCCTCCAAAACCGTGGCATAAGAGGATGTAGTGCCATGCATGGTACATCATCCTATGCAGCATGGCACTTCCTAAATTATAGTCATATCACTGAAAAATGTATGCAAATATATATTTGTCAACTTATACAAGTTGTGAAGCCGATATCTCCTGTTGGTACGGGACCCGCGGTGTGTGGCGTGTTCGGCTCACACTTGAACAGTTTTTATTATTTAGAATTACCTGTGTATCCTAAAATGTAAAGTAATGAAAACATTTGAAACCGTACTACTTGTATCGGAATATTGTAGAAATCGGGGGATTCGAAACCCGTATTTAGATCGCCCCCTGATCTGGTTTCCTCATCATATAACAGATGGAAGAAAGTCATCAAAATCCCTTCATATACAAGATAACTTCGGAAACACACATAAAAAATATGTGTGACTTCGATTGCGAAAGTATAACTTGTAAAGTAATGTATCAACCTGCGGTTTCACTCGCGTAACTCCGCTCCTATTAGTGGTAACGTTTTGGCATATGGCCTATAGCCTCGACAAATGTACTATTCAATGCGAAAATCATTTTTCAATTCGGACCAGTAGTTCCTGGGGTTAACGCGTTCAAAAGAACTAAAAACTTCAGCTACAGCTTGTCCTGCTCAGTTGGATAGAGATAGAGATGGCATTATTATTATTAAGTATAAATTATTACTTTGTAAGGTATTCAGAATTATTAACTCTGTATCTGTTTATTTATACAATCACTACTTACAATGGACCTTCCCATCTTTGTACTCTGTGTAAAAACTAAAGACAACACAATAATAAAACATACGCTAAGATAAATAAAATAAGAGTATAAAAAATCAGGTGGGCTTTGATTGCGATTAAACCGTAAGTTTTGTTTCATGCGATATTCAGAATGTTAGATGATTAAAACACTCGACTATCCCAGTATGAAATTCTATCACAATCGGTTCAGCGGTTAGGCCGTGACGACTTCACAGACAGACAGTTAATTTCACATTTTTAATAGTAGTATGTACGCTCTGCAGGCATCTGACCACTTTGGGGGGACGCATCGGCATAGTAATTATGTGAATGTTTATGGGCGTCGGTAGTCGTAAAAATGGCTCCGATTGCTCGTTTGCCCTGCTATTGTATAAAAACAAAAAAGGTAATGCCTTGCTGGAAAGTGATAGCAAGACCGCAATATGTCAAGTTATTTACATAGTCTGTCTTGCGATGACAGCTGTGACAGTTTATGCCCTTGTAACTACAATATCTAGTACGGCCCCAAAGGCCATCACAAGACGCCTTAGGTGTGCCCCTCTCCCCACCATAGTACAAGCCTTGTCGTGGCGGCGGGGCTCAGTAGCCTGGAGCGAATCGAGACACCTTGGGCGAAGCAAATTGAACCGAGGAGGGGGCTGCTCTTTGTAACTCTCTTATAAGAACAGGGGACAAAAGAGAAAAAGTGGGTGGCGCTTTAGCGCACGTGGCAAGGGGCAATTATGAGAACCTCACCCCATTGCACTGTCCCAAAGTAGGTGGGGTCGTCCTGTAGTGCGGGACAAACTCATCTGTGGAGGTGGAGTCGGTCCCACTCTCAATCGCGGTACTATAAATCCCCATAATCTTACGTCATAACGGTTCTGTGAACGCAACGCCTGATGGAGTGAGAGAGAACTATTGTTACGCAGGCGCCCACTCGGAACATAACTAAGACGTCATTCTTTTTCTAGCTGCAGCTACAATTATCGATTTACAATACGTTATCACGCCAAAAATTTCATCTCGGAACTCGCCACACGTAATTATTTCAATGGGACTTGGATTTCACCATTGTCTCTTCTCAAACGAGCAGTCTGAACCTTTCGGAGGCTAAAAACCCCCCTGATGGTGGGGTGATGGGGGGCTCCCATCAGCCCCACAATTATGTCTTCATTTTCTTGTTGTAAGTAAGAAGCGTAGCCTTTTGGTGGCTACACCAAGGTGTAATTATAATTATTATAATGACAGTGACTTTCTGTTCACACGGCTACGACAGATATGTTTTATACCATGATAACAGTATGACCTGACAAGCGGCGACATCTGATGTACCTTTATGACTTTTTGTAAAGCATTGGACCATTCTGACAAATACTTCGCTTTTAAGGCGATTATAATTGGGCCTGTACGGTGAAACAGGCCCAATTATAATCGCCTCAATTATTGTCATGTGTAGTTATAGCGAACATAAATATCAGATGAATCACGAAATAGGCACGACAGTTTCCGAACAGGAGAAACTGTCAAATTAAACGGTTCGTACGGCGACTAGTCTTTGGTCATATGATTATTTAAAAAGAACAGTATTGCGCCCTTTAACATAGCGGACATGTTGAGGATACGCGAATTATTTTAGTTTAAGAAATTATAAATTTATGTGTAAAAATATACATAGAAGTTAACACAAATATTCTTTTTATAAATAATGGTTAAAAATCATTTTTATATTGCCATAACAAAATAAAATCAATTTCTAAATGCATAAATTTTTTCGCAAATCATTTTGCGACGTTGTCAGCTCGTCATATGTCAAATTTAGGTGACAATTAACTTACAGTAGAACCGAAGAGATTTCATGCAAAACTTCAGGTGATGTTAGTATGCGCGAAACTGCGAAACGGTGTAACCGACCTTAATCATTTCCGCGATATTTTTACAATTATTTTACGGTATCATGTGAGCGAGAGCTACCTCCCGGCACCTTACGCCACAGCGCCATAAGTAATATACTCGTACCTTTACAGGAAAATAAAATAAGTAATGAACTCGACCGCGTCACAATCGCGCCACGCTCGCAAATGACTTCATAATTATTTTACATCGATGGTGACAACGTTTTGTGAAAATTGCGGAAGTTCCTATTTGACGAAACAGCACGACTATATTTAATGTCTACATGCGTTATTTACGAAATATCTTATTTTATGTAGTACGACCAGTCAGAGACTTTTGATGACTTGTGACGTCCTAAAACATTCGCACAATTGTTATGCAGATGCGTTGTCCTCGTTTTCTACTGCCCCTCTAATGCGCCAAGAACTCACAAGCCGCAGGAAACGCGACAGTGTAACTGCCATTTTTAAGCGGTATCTATCGAAAGAGACGTATCATCCCGATCGCGCCGGTCCATTCTGGGAGCTACCTCTTACTATACACACCTACACGAAACATAGAGATAACACCATAACTATCATATATCCCCCTAATGTTCAATTAAGGCGATTTCAAATAACCCGATGAATATTGGGTAAAATGAAAAAATCACGTGTCACCTAGCTACTAGTCTACATTTTTTTTGGTTTCGCGGGGAAATGTATTTACGCACTGCCACAGGTAATTAGGTGAGATCCGATGGGTGTGTGGGACTCGCGGATGAACCGAATACCCACTAAAACCCCACATGTGTCGTCGCCCGCCTACACTGATGTGCCCCGGATCTGTTAGCAACAGGGTACCTCGGCGACCTCCCTCGTAAGGGACCGGGCTCCTCCCAAATAGAGGGACCAATCTGGCAACCTGGGTCAGCCCCCTGCGACGTTGTGGACGTGCAATGGGGTCAGGTACCCACCCTAACCCCTGGCCCCACTTGTGGCACACTATTACTTGATATTTTTATGTAGATATACGACCGCGTCATAGAAATTCAATTACATATGTCACTCTCCTAAATGTGTACAAAGAAATATAATTTCTAAAGTACGAAGTCTTCGATTAACCGTATTACAAATGAAAGGGAGTCAATGCTTTATTCTCGTTTTTAAACATAAAATATGGAATTATTAGTCTTGATTCTTGTAATGAAATCATAATAAGTATGCAGATTTCAAATAATTCTAGTTTCCTTCCTCTCCGTATTTAGAATCCGACGTCCATCCGTTGATGACTACAAACGCCCATAGACATCCATATAACTGCTGTGCAGATGTGAGCACAACTACTCCAAGCTACCAGAGTCTCACAAACCGAACAAACTTAGAGCTACTTTGCTTTGTGGGCGAGAGGTACCTCCCTGATCGCGCCGGCTCAATCCGACTACTATGTACGCTGCATTACACAACTGCTAGCAAAATTGAAACAATATTTTGTTCTTATTCACAGGGATCACAGAAGACTCGTCTTCATTATTGAGGTGAGCTGAATCCGGATGCGAAACACTGGCGCCATTAAACGTAAGTCAAACAATATCCGCATCATTCCTGATAATATTAGCGTTCAGCCTTGTGTCAGCCAGTCTGATAGGTGCCGCGTTATCTGTACTTAACTGTGATGTTATATTTAATTACCCTAGTTTGAGAATTTAGTAAGAGGTAGCCGCAAAGAGATAGCTGTGCTGTCGGCATCATTCGGTTCATTAAAGGGGAAAAGGCGAAGAAAGGGTCTCTTAGTTAGAGTTAGTGCCAAGCTGCATTGTAGCCTAATTAGAGCGGCACGACCGGAATCGAATATGACACGACCATAAATTGAAAGATATACGGTCGCGTTTTGAGCGGTTTGTAAGTGGCCGGTGGCCCATTGGAAAGGAGGGCAATTCCCATGACAACAATAATGCAGATGCCTGTGGGACTCGGACTGCTCGTTTGCTATAAAATGCCTCTACACTACAAAAAAACGACGAAGGAACACCCGGAAGGACTGGTATATCAGAACCTCATGCCTCTGTTTTTTATATTCTAAGAATCATAATTGTACAGTTAGTCCGATTAATGCTTCCACGCTCTACTGCCTGAGAGTAGAAGGCTACTCTCAGGCAGAATGGTGTTAAAGTTAGTAAAAGTGTACGTGACACAAATGATTACTTCTCACCCCCCGGCGGGCCTGACGGGCGGTGTTTGATTTGCACTGTGAAATCAGCAAAAGCCGTGATCATGATTGCATGGGTACACATAATGAAATGTAAGTCCGACATATACCTGTATTACCAGTACTCGCGACCTTACCTTCTTTGTCAACCTCCCGGTATGATTCGCTCCAAGTCAGTGCGTTTTTAATTTCTACTTATATTTTCTATGCATTGAAATGATAGAACCAAACCAATATCAACTGTAATTTGTCCCCATAATATCTGTCTGTCTGTATGTGGTCGATTTTCTCGAAATCTAAAGGGATTTCTATTCAGTTTTTTCTTTACTAATGGATACAACAATTCCCGAAGAAGGTTTTAGTTTATAATTTATGGTAGAAATCCAAGCTCTCTCAAGGGCCTGATTCACGGGCGGGGGCGGGCGAATCGGTAGTAAAGCATAATTTAAAATGTGGTGGAGAAAAAAGAAAATTTAAATGATATTGTATTTGGAACACAACCGGTGCAGTAACTCATTACCATATTCCATGAGAATCTAGATTGGAAACACGAGGTCCCGTTGGAGAAGGATGTCTATGGACGTCGGTTGCGTAGCTCTCCTTCACTCCAACGGGCACTTGGACAAATCATACATAACTCGAAAGCGCAGGTTCTTCACGACGGTCTGTACGGTACCTATACTTTTCCGGTCGTGCGTACCAATAAGGATTTAATACACCATACTCTGCTGCCGGCGCCACGCACGTCTCTCAATGTGCCCAAGAGCTGATGGAACTTTGGGCCAAGTGATGGCATTCTCTGGACGATGTTGTTTAGAACAAACCTACACAATTGTTTCTTAACTCTAGTTATTCACACCTATTGTTTCTAGGCAATGTTGTTAATATGCCGAAAGGGATAGGAATAAGTTTTCACGTTTAATGGCCATAGGCTTTCCACCTATGACGTCATGGGCGTCAGTACCTTGGCTAGTCGTGGGTGTGCTAGTATATCTGCTACACTTACGAGTTGTAGATGTACTAGCACAGCTCTGCCTACCTCTTCGGGGATAAAAGGCGTGAAGCTTTACAGCAACCATGGTCACGGGTGGACGCGTGACCATGGTTGCTGTAAAATTTCTGAAACTTCGGTCTACATAAATAATTCAATAAACCGCGATACAATCCATGATAGTAGTTTTATTGTAATTTATAACATTCGCGTAAACTTAAGACACCAATATCTCTAGCGAAAGTGATTTGTCTATGAAAAAAAATAGCGTTGCGTACTGTCATTGCATCCTGGCATGAACATCTGCCATTTTCATTAACTCAAGGTACTACATGTTTTCGTTATCATCATCAACAGCCAGAAGCAACTGTTTAACATAGAGCCCCCTGCAGCGGGAGCCGCAGGCGAGGGTCACAAACTCTGGTCAAGGTCGCGGGGACGCGGTGCACACAGGCGCCATCCGCGACGTTGTTCAGGCCATAACTCCACCGGGTGGGAGGCAGTTCAACACTGCGACTTCCGCTTCTGTAGCACCCCCACCTTCTTGTTATACGACCCAGTTATCTTAAAATAATACCCAAACAAGTGGTCTTCACGTCTTACCCCTGGGAGGTCACTGAAAATCGGTGACGGTGAATCTGAATTCTTCCGGCGTATGCCGAGTGGCATCCCGTTCTATGCTCCTCACACCGCATGGCTGTGCATATAGCAATTAATAACATCTAAGTGCCTACTGTATTCGATTTTACTTTTTTATTTACTATACCTGCGGTTTTGTGAAGCAGAGAATAAATATATTATTCTATTGATGAGATTGAGATTCTATTTCTATTGATGCAGTAAAAATGAAACTCATTTCTCGTCGTCATGTTCTCGTTGTTTATGTAAAATTTGTATCTCATATATACTCAGTACAATTGTAACATAATCATGACATGCAACATTTCGTCTGAATAACAAATATTCAGTCCGTAGACCAGATTTTTTTTGGACTGACAATTACTGATGTCTCTATATACTATTTAGGCATTGCAGCCGAATCGAGCTACACGGCCGGGGAGGTATCTCTCGCTCGTCCTGATACAGCCGTAATGTGACAGCTGTGCAGTGCTGTGCTCTGATTTGTAAGTACACGGTGGCCCATTGGAGGAGGAAAGTAGAGGAGGACAACCTATCTGCATGACAGTTTTGAGGATATTCGATTTATCGTTTACTCTAAAAAGCTAAACACATAATTCGCGAAAAATAGCGTCTCAGGGGTGGGTGTAATGAAATGGGAGACACACTCATAGAAGAACAAACGGCAGACACAATAAAGCTAAGTTCTGGAAGGGAAGGAAGGATTTTTAGGAACAGGTAGTGCTATGCTGCATAGGAGGAGGCAGTGCTGCTGCATAGTGCATGACACTACATCCTCCTATACAACGAATTGGGCCGGCACGATCGGGGAGATACCTCACAAAAAACACGGTCATTCATCTTCAGTGTGGCGTTTCGTGCGGTTTGTGGATAGCCGGTGGCCCATTGGGGGAGGGAGGACAACGCATCGACATAGTAACTATGTAGATGTCCATGGGCGTCGGTAGTCGTAAGAAGGCTCCTATTTCTCGTTTGTCCCTATACTGTAAAAAGGGGAGGTCTCGTGTGTTGTTCGTTGACCAATAGACACAAGGACAATCGATAGCAGGTAATTGGGCTTCTTGCCGCCTACCTGATAGACTGATGACTTAGTTGAGGTTGCGGAGTCGGAATGCAAGTGACTTGTAACCTTAACCAGTAGCATGTGTCCAGCAGTTGACCTCCTCCGGCTGGTGATGACACAAAATGCCAGTGAGTTCAACAGGCTGATGGGATCATGTGATCATTTAAAAATGCTGACGACTACAAATACAGATTCTCACACAGCCAGCGGCACACTATGCAAAAGTTTCTACGGATATTTGTTATCCTTTCACGAAGAAATTACTCAACGATGTTAGATAATTTGGCGCAGATGTAGAATACAATCTGAAATATCGTATAAATAAGCTTTTATTCCGAAAAAAAGTTTGGAGCCATAACGTCTAATATGCGTTGCCCTCTTTCACTTTATCGTACCCAATAGGTAAGATTCTCAAAAAGACGCTATGAATGTGACGGCACCTATCATAAGAGCTAGCATAGGAGGCAAACGAGCAATCGGAGCCTTTTTTACGACTACCGACGACCACATAATTGCTCTGCCGATGCGTTGCCCTCCTACCAAAACCCCCCTTTCCCAATGGGCCGCCGGCCACTCACGAACGGCACTAACCGCTGTCACTTTACGGCGGTATCGAGTGAGCGAGAGCTACCACCCCGGTCGTGCCGGCCCAATTCCGTTGCATAGGAGGATGTAGTGACATGCACCATGCATCATACGCCACTAACAAAGAAATAACCCATATCTATAACAAACGGTTTACAAACTGTACACAAGTACAGTATCAGATAAGAATTCACACGTGATGGCGCCAGTAATGGAGCATTAAATATAGACGTGACGTAAAAATCGTCATCGTGACGTGACGATCAAATCGCGTGATGTTGTTTAGTGTCAAAATGGGTATGGCGTTTAGAAGTGCGACAGCGCAGCTTGGCACTGTTGCTAGTGCGTTGGAGATGTGACATCCGCATAACGGGAGCTTTTGCAGATTGAGTGAATCGATTTATAAATATCTAATAATAATTTTAAAAAAATACAATATTGCAGTACTTCGGAAGTATCCGACCATCTCGCCTGCATGGCTATCGTCTACCTGGGATCCAGTGAAAATATAATCAAATCCAAAGCCAAACAACAGGCACTCACTTGGCAAGGTATAATTATCGATTTCTGAGTAATCATAAATCATTGGGAAGCTTTTAATAAACTAACTTGTGGTATCAAAGTAGCTGACGCAGTGCGCATGTGACTACGGTGACAGAGCTGAAGCATCTATATATAACAACAAGTTATCTATACGCCAGTGTCCTAATGGGGTAGGCTGAGAGAATGGACTTTTATATCACTAGCAATACATACCTCTCTTCCCTCCTCCAGGTTCATTACTTTCCTCCATGATATTACATATACTGTTATGATTTCTGCGTCCTTTCTACTGTCTAAACAAGCTATAGTGTAATCAGTTAAAGTAGTTTTGTTTCAACGATGCGGTTACTCCTGTGATCCCCTAGAGATAGAAGCCATTTTCTTTTTGGAATATTTTTTCGATGTTATTCCAGAATAAATTCTACATCAGTGCCAAATTTCAACCAAATCATAATTCTATACTTCTTCTTCATAATATTTTTAGTACCTACATAGTCTAATTGTGGTTACGCGTCTCGTTTCGGACAGCTTGTGAGACAGAGAAATAATCTATGTTAGATGAAGATATCATTCCCGAATCGCGAGATTTACAAAAAAAAAACTTTCCTACAAAGTTCTATATATTTGGTCACCCCAACACTTGACTTGTCAGTTGGTATAGTGGCTCTTCACGCATCGAGGGCAGGACAGTCCTGTTGGCAAATTAAAATATAATCGTGTATTTAGCAAACGGGAAATTTCCCCGAACGTGTAGAAGAAATAGCTAATTGATTATGGAAATTGTTTATAGTTATACACATGAATAGTGTAGATGTTTGATGTATCTTTGCCGTCTTGCAGCCGAATCGGGCCGGATCGACCGGGGATAACTTTCTCCTCATCTCTTACGTACCTAAATTTAATGCAAAAAATGTACGAATTCCACAGAAGAGGATGCTTTTCGTCGCCCATAGATCGAGTTGACTTTTCTCCTTCCCCCAAAATTGACTTTCGGAAACTCATGGTTTTTTTTTACTATATCATCTGAGCGAGAGTACTTTCGGTCGTATCGACGTATTAAAAAAATAATATGCAACAATCCAGAGCCCTTTGATTAGTGCCGACGCCCTGCACATCCACATTATTGTCATGCAGATTCTCTTCCCCTCCAATGGGAAACTGTACCAAACAGGACAATATAGGTGAGTCTAAGGCTAAGATATCTCCAAGGTGCTGGCCTGTGAGCGAGAGGTATCCAGATCGTGCCAGCCCAGTTCGGGTGCGATGTAGCGTAACAACTTCTTACTGGTTATGCTATCGCCTTTCGTGCAGTTTGTAAGTAGTGAGTGTCCTATCCCGCGAGAAGTTATACTTACTATACACAAGAAGAAAAGAAAAATATTTTTTACAATAAAAAAGAAGGTAATTAACACATTGAAAGTTTTTTTAAAAGAACTAAGATGTGGACTGTAAGCTAACCTCAGGGTGTCGGTTTTTCGTGGCGGTGTGCGCGCATAAAAAAATACTCTCATCACTTTTCTCTAACGGGCCAAACGAAATTCGAGGGAAATCCCTAGTTCCAGACATAATGAGTTGCCCTCATTAAATGACCTTAGCATATTTAAAGACAATGACCGCATTGCAAGAAATAGTTGTTTTGTAAGAGTTCTTATATCAATTCTCGTTAGAGCGATTTCGTCATTGTTGCATTGCACCTCTTGTGCTGACCACAGAGGAGAGCACAGTAAAAAGCACATGAGGAGACGTTTTTGCGCACGAGGCAGGATGGGAACATCACTCCATTGCACTGTCTCAAACATGGTTTTGTTCTGTGGTACGGGATAACTAGCTCGCATACCGCACGAAACACGATAGCGTAGCTGTCGTTGTGGTATCAAGTGAGCGACCCCCAGTCGTGCCGGCCAAATTCTGCTGCAACGAAGCATATTCTGTTACATGTACATCACGCCTTATGAGTGTGTGAAAGAGAGAGATATACAGTCGAAAGTATAACCCTCTTTCCTTCGCGCCGTCGATTAATAAATAGAGTTTATAGGAGACCGTTTACGCGAGGTGCGTCGTATTTAAATACGTCTCGTCTGCGGTCTTGCTAACCGTAACATCACGCCACGTGACGTCATTCCGTTACCGTTATGAGCAATGTTGCCACTGTGATTATTATCCTCCCTACGGTTACTCGTGATCACATTATTCGAAAATAGAACATACTAATTTCGAATATACCTCATATAACAACGGTTTTGCCACTTCATTATTATCCTGTAAATAAGTTATATATATATATAGATTATCCGTGGCTCCCGTGACAACATTGCATTCGTAATTCGAACATAAATAAAAACAGAACTATGCAGTAGTTCGAACATTATGTAAGTTTTACGGTCATTGTTTACAAATAAATTACCAGTGGTGACAACACACACTCCTTCACATTTCTAGAACGATTAAAATCTAAATTTGATATAGTTTTTTGAGAGTTATATGAACATGATGTATGTTGCCATTGCAATCATTATTCTCCCTACAATCGAATTACCCATGCTCACACTATATTCGAAACTCGAACACAATTCAAATTCAAACTTGACGTAGATAATGAAAGCTTTGTACGAACGAAAACGGTGTTGGCACAGCGGCGATTTTCATTCTCCCACGCATAAACTATCCGCATACACACTGTATTCGTGATGCGAACACAATTAAAAAATAAACTCTACAGTGTTGCCACTGCAGCCAGTTTTGTCCCCACAATTATTGTATCCATGATCAAGTTCTTAGTATATATAGGATAGAATCCAAGATTGTGGGTGGATTGGTAAAGTAATTACACGACAATGCATGCCCCAACGGTACACGTTTCAAACTCTTAATTGCAAAACCGGGTCTAATGAGCAAACGCTAATTTGTAACTGCCTTAGAAACTGTGGCCTAGAAAGAGAGTCATGTTGCACGCCCTCCTACCCGGTGGACGGACGGCCTGGTTGAGGTGGCGGAGCGCCGCTGAGTCCAAGCGGTTCGTGTTTATGACCTGTGGCGCTCCATGGGGGAGGCCTGTATCCAGCAGGCGTCGTCCGGCTGATGATGATGACGATGACGAAGAATGCCACGCTGCGTCGTAGCTGAATTGAGTTGGTCATAGGTTTGGGTACTTGTCGCTCCCGTGAAACCTTATATGTGATGGCTATGCCGTCCCGTTTCGTGCGGTTTGTGAGTAGCCGGTGGCTCGGTGGATGGGGTAAAAGATGGCAATGCTAGTGGGCGTGGCCGGCACCGATACCTCGTTTATCCCCTGTGCTATATAAACAACCGCCCATGTGCGAATAGGAGTCCCACGCCGAGGTTCCCGTGCCGGGAGGTTACGAAAATTATAACTTCTAAAATTTAAAAATTCTACACTTTGACTGACATTTGGTATGTCAATAGTTTACGTGTTATTCTGTTACACAAGCTACAAAATTGACAGTTTTCATCAATATCCGTACCGTAGTTTTCGCATAATTAAGTAAAAACATCCGTGCATTCAAAGTTTCACATTTCTGATATTACTTAGGAATATTAGTAGGATTCCAATTGTTTATTAAATCAAGTTTACACTACGTATGGGGACGATTCATATTTCTGTCGAAGTGTTTGCACAAACATATCGTCTTACAGCTCGGCCCAGTCAGCTGAAATAGTAATCTTAAAAATGTAAAGCGAGCCTTACACTGTCCGATCTTAGAAGTGGAACAAGATGTGAAATTTATTAGATTTTCAATATAAGGCGTTCGTTTCTCAGGATAAAATCGGCGTGTATCGTCGTGCGCCATTCAGCTGAAGCAAAACAATGATCTTAAATTCGCATAAAGCAAGCTCTACACTGCGTAGATTACAAAAAAGATTTTATATTGGGGAAAATAGACCAAGTGACCATTAGTATCTCCCTATAGTATATAACCGTGTAACAGACGAATATGCGGATGCATTGCTTTACATGCTGGGAACTCGATCAGGTATAATTCGGTTATAATATATTATATGTTCGGACTTTCACTGATTTGCGGTCTGGAGGCAATCGTGTTCAACAGAAATATTATAAGGTTGGACCAAAAGTGTTATTGGATTGTTCAATTTCTAATAACAGTCCGGAGTCAGGAAGTGAGTTTCCTAGCTCTGTGTTACGGAAAACACGTTAGGCCGTCGATCTTTCACTTGATTTCACTATTGTCATGTCGGATTGTCGTCACATCGGCATCGGAGAATGACGGAATAGAGTATGTGCCTGTGCACTAAAATATTATTATTTCTTTAGAGAGTGGTCACCGTAGCCATAATTCAACTGGTATGACATTATTATTATATTATGGTTGAAATTTACTTCCCCAATCGCATATACACATATCGGCTGCAATGCTCGCACTACCTCTTGTTAGGAGTTGATTTATAGTTTAAACAACAACAATATTTGATTTACTTTATTTTATTAAACAATATTTGGTTTCGACGACCCGCTTAGTTGGTAACGTGGCGGTTAGTCCGCGTGCTACGCCAAAGGTAGCGAGTTCGAATCCCACCCAGGTCATGGATGTTTGTATATGTATTATATGTATTTGTGTAATGAAAATCTTAAAGATATAAGATTTTTTAACGCTAATGTGATAAGTGAACCAAACGTGATTGATTGGTCCGCCCATATATTCCACACAAAATTTAAATCTACCTTAACAGTTACAGATATTTTTTTAAACTACTACTCTTTTCATTTTATAACTGTTTCAAATAATGATAATAAAAAATCGTAAACCCGTAGCTAGATCTTCCGACAGATCGGATAGTGTACCGACCGCTTAAACTACAAATTAGATATGCAGTGTGGACAAATCTCCGATCGACAAACACATTAAATCTTTATCTTACCCCAAAAGATCGTCACGACACTCCTCTTAAAAGAATTTTTACGGTTTTTATAGAGGTTTATTTAATTACGGTACTATAAGTTTCGGTTATATTACTACGCCCATAGACACATTCAATATAAAATGACACAATAGAATAAAATAAGTTTTCTTTTTTTTTATAGTATCGGGGCGCAAACAAATCTTTAGACAAATGCCAACGCCTACAGACATCCGCGTTATTAAATCATACCGTCGGTAGTAGCTATCGCTTCACGACCTGAGCCTGACACACACTTCAGGCCCCCTTGGGTCGGCTGGATGGTGCGTAAATGCATTTTTCCTGCTAGAACCAATCCTATGAACACCGCTCGTACCGGTCGAGCGAAGAAATCTTACATATAGTGACATAGTTATAACATATGACTGACAGAATGACAAACTCACACACCGCTTACGGAAACGAGCCCGGGTTCGAATCCGTAAGTTGAGAGCTTAGATTTATAGAAGTAAAATAACGCGACTGTAGAGAGCTCTAATAATAATAAATAAATCAAGAACACGGCTTTTGTCGATTTGTAGCGCAAATCAACCCCTCCCGTCAGAGGGGGGGGGGTGAGGAGGCCGGCCTCTTCAGGTAAGCCAAACATTAAACGCGCTCAATTATCCCTATCCACAACACCGCAACTTAAACGGCATCGTGCGCGTGCCGTCCCACTAGTGTGGGGAGGGAGACCGTTTCCCCCTTTTCGGTCCCAATAATAATCACCATAACACCCACAATAAAATTCCGGTTTGTCTCTTCCCATCTGCGGGAAAAGAGGCGGTCTGTCCCCCCTATCGTCTCCCTAAACCTGAAGACAAAAAAGTCTTCGTAGTCAGTCGAACTGATGAGGCTGGACAAGCGCCGCCAACCAGTATAAGTTAAAAAAAATTAAATCATACCGATGCGTTGCCCTCCTTTCCTCTTCCCCTTCAACCGTCTCCACACACAGCACACCGACCACTGATGATGATGAGGATGATTTTCCTAAGTAGACGACGACTGCACTCGGATTTGGCGCCTACGCCTCGGGCTGCTAGGAGAGGGCTGGTTGCCCGTCTCTCCTGCCTCGCACCACGATTTTCAAAAAACAATCGTCCTAGTACCAAGTTTCCTCACTGCCTAGCATGACAAGAATTAAAGCTAGCAGCGAGAGATTCCTATGACGGCAAAGAGATTGGTCCTTTCTTGTGTCCAGGCAGGGTATTCAGATAAAATATAGCTTGACGAGTCTCGGGATTCCCCCCACAAAGTTGGCAGAACGATGTTGGCTTCAGCTGTACTTGTGCCTGGCAGAAGAAGACCCTGGCAATAAGACTGGCGATAATATTTTGTAAATACTTATGTTTGCACAATAAAGTATATATTCTATATTACATTCTTTATTTCATGTGCTCGTAAATGGATCCGTGTATCAATTACGACAAACTTGACTGGCTTTTTACGTTGAAGCAAATTAAAATATTCTTTTATTACAGATCAACAATGGAGTTGAAATCGCCGAAAACGAAAAAAAAGTCGACAGTTGAAAAAGTGATGTCGTGGAAGAAACTGTTTCGCGCGCCAATACTGCTGCTCCTCCTCCTCGGGACGTCTAGTTGTGACAGTGACAGTGAATCTGACATTGACATTCCAATTTCGAATTCCAGCTACCGATTAAACAATTCGATAAAGTGGAGGCACAGACATGAACCCAAACAGCCAAACTGTACAGTGCTAGATTATAAGGACAAACACAAGTTGAGTGACATTAGATATTTAAGACGCCATTTAAATAGGGAAGTGGTTAATTTTGTGATGACTGACATGCTGGTGGACGGTGAGGTGGAGAATAGGATTCATTACAATGGTATAACTGCGAAGGAGACATCAGTCGGTGGTGATGGGTAAGTTTTAATATTACCACTGGTTAATTTATATTATTTTAATCTTCATTAATTATAATGGTTATGGTTTAAAACTTTAACTAGTTTGCATCACGATAATGAATGTGATATAATCTCGATCACTCATAAAATGACCAAGTACATTAATGACAAGACTTATATACGTTACAATGTGAGCAACATTATCGCGGCCGACCTGGATAGACTAAAATGCAGAAATCATTGCCGCGTGTTACACAGCTTTTGCTGGCCACGAACAGCGCCTCTGTAAAAGTCCACTCTCGCCTATGTATCTTTATAAATATAAAGAACGTGGCGTTTGTCTGTCATCAGACGCGTGGAATTGTATAAACATTTAAACACCGTCCTTTTATAAATCTCTCGTGGTCTACATGTACATCCTTAAATATATCCGACTACCCTCCTCTTATTACTGTAGAGTTCGAGAGTTTGTAAATACATACATACATACACATACGTACATACGTATGTAGATTTCTGTGTTCCCTCCTGCGGCCTAAACGGGTGGACCTATTTTCACTCTTCAATCTTTCACTCTAGATGTGCCTTAAAAATAAAAATAAACAAACTGGAAGATTTTGGGCGTGAATTCGCGAAGTTGATAGAGTTGCGGTCCCTGGCGCAACAAGCACGGCTTATCCGTGCTATGTTACCACTGCGCCAGCTGTTCGTCAAATGTTATCTATTACTATATTAGATAGTAAAATATATATTATATTTTACTATCACACCTTTTAACACCTCATATTTGTGTGACATTGACCAAATAGGTGCGAGAAAACAAAAAGTTACCGAAGTAGAATTGTATAACACTAAATATGCAGTTTTTTAAATGACAATGTATTTACGTGATTCGAAGTCAACAGGTCAGTGCTACGCTTGCATAGGCAATATTTAGTAGGTTACAATAAAACTATTTTTACGAATTTTATGGCGGTTTATTTAATTGAACCACTAAGGCCATTCGTGGCCATTTTTGCCGTAATGATTCAAAAACGTCCGGCTTGTTAAAATATATACTAATAATATAAAGCTGAAGGGTTCGTTTGTTTGTTTGATCGCGCTAGTCTCAGGAACTACAGATCCGAATTTGAAAAATTATGATTGATTATAGTCCAATATCGACGGAGATTATAAGCTATACGCCATGACGCTGCGACTAATAGGACCGGAGCTATGCAGATGAAACCGCGGTTCGAGGCCAGTAATCAAATAAACCTCGATATAAACCGTAAAAATAGTTTTATTGTAATGAGTAACTTTCACATAGATTTAAAACTGTTATTGATATATATCTAATAGAGTTTAATCTGCGGTATAGAAACAATATGAAAAGTACAGTGTTTTTGAGCGAAAGTTTATTCCGTCACAACTCGGCGGCAATGCAGCAGGGCACTAGCTCTTACTAAATCAAAAAATAACTCTTGTCTATAATAAACCTAACTATATTTTAAACTTGCCTTCTTCTCTGATGACAATTTGACTCTTTAATTTCACCTCAACCAGGTACATATTTCTGAACGGTACTAAAATTTAAAAATGGAACATCAAACATTACGCAACCGACTTCTTACTCGGTGTGCGTAGCTCCGATTAAAATTAACAAGCGAAAATGATCACGCCACTCCGCCACTTGGCAACGTATGCACGCACGCATTATTTTTAAACAATAACAACATGACATGTCATTAATTATCAAAAAATAAACTCTATGACAATGTAGTACGGTCTTGACATGTGGAATGTCTCTAGTGGAATGTGGTCAAAGATTACTAGGGAATAAGACGAGGAGTTTTCGACTATGGATTAAACAATAGTTACGAACCGATATGAAATAAATTCACCGGTTGCTGACCGTATTTTTATTAAATTATTTCCCTCGTATGTCCAACCTTTGAGCCTTCGGTGTTGCTAGACAGTAACACTTTGGGCTTCCGGTGGTCAGGGTTCGAGCCCCGCACTGTAACAATTAGTTTTTCAGATGGCAGTCGGTCTATGTAAAAACTGATGCCATCGTCAAATCTAGGGGAGATGAGCCGACTCGATATGTTATATACAAACAGTGTAAGGTTAGGATGAAGAGATCACTCCATATCTATGTTATGTTGAGTTTGAACACTTTGACCCGGTCTTTATTATATAATTGTTGTAAGAGAGACTATGTTTATTATTTGAAGTTAATGGCGGGCACTTTCATTACCTAAATGGAATACACTACGCGTATAAAGAGCCATCTCTTTATAATTCTACCCTCCATAGTTTCGAATCGGAAAGAAACGTTGCGATTATATTTTATCTGTCACTAATTGTTCGAAATACAAACTAGTAGCCGAGTTTTTATTCATTGTCGGCATGAATTTAGAAATTTAACTCTATGACATGTTTTATCGATTCAGTTACAATTCCAATTATGTTGAAAGATTTGAACATTTATTTTAATATAGCTGATGCCCGTGACTACGTCTACACAGAATACTACCAGCGTGATATCTATCTACCATCTTGGCGAGTTTGTCTGAAAAGCGTATAAGATGAAAATAGACTTCTAATGTAATACTTCCTTTTATCTTACGAAATAATTAACTATTATATTGTAATATTAATTTAAATATTTACACTGGCATAAAATACAGATAGAATTATTTTTTAAATATGTTTAATGTTCCAATTCTGGATCTGGCGTTTATGGTGCAGCTTTGATGTTGTAATTATGACAGTTGTCGGTTAATATACATTTTATTACAGTTGTATGTAATTAGTAGGTATATTTACATAATGAATATTTTTATGAAATAAACAATGTGAGGCCATGAAAATAAAATAGTGAGGCTAAATGAAAGAGCAATTTGACGTAACCTATATAGTATAAGTTAAAATTAGCAAAAAAAAAATTTAATTGCTAAGTGCAAGTTTTTAGATTTCTTTTTCTTATCTGTATACGTACTAATATTAGCTTTCATACCATTCAATTTATTCGCCATTCTCGATTTATGTGAGAAGTCCTGGTTTTTTATAAAAGTGGAAATGTAAAGAATTTTGGAAGGATACCATACCTTAGGAATAATAGTTCCAGACTTCCACACAGTTTGGGTATTGTTACAATGAAATATAATGTGAATTTAATATAAGCTATGTATTATTGTTTCGACTCATCAGTCCCGCTGAGTTTGTTTCACCATTTCTTCTCAGGTCAGAGTTAGGGTGGAATCGGTAGTTAGTAAAGTAACGACATTCAAAAAGAGATTTGTCCAATTGATCTAATTTTGAATAAAATATTTCGATAGAATGTGAATCCATAACAATCTTTTTTTGCAAACGAACACTCAGAGCCTTCGAGGACTACCGACGCCCATGAACATACACATAATTACTACGTCGATGCGTTGCCCTCCCTTCCTCCCTCCCCTCCAAATGGCCACCGGCTACTCACAAACCCTACTACGCTACTTTACGGCGGTATCGTGCGACCGAGAGGTACCTACCCAGTTCGTGCCGACCCAATTCCGCAGCGTGGAACTACCTCTGGCAAAAACTAAACTATGTTGTTTGTGTTTTCAAATAGTGAATAATGCTGATTGCTGCCCCTCATCAGATCCGGGAGCATTGGAGATAACAATACTAAAATCGAGGTCTCGGGAATCGAGGGTTCCGCACTGACGGCAGGTTTGAAAATTTCAACTACAAGTTGACACTTATATCTCTGGAACATCCGCACTCATTTTAATGAAATGAACTTCAAATATAAGTTTGTAACTGTTTTTATATAACCATAAATGGACAAATTTCGGATTTATTTGCATTGCCCGCTGTTATCTTGGCTTCGTGACAGATTTCATAATTCTAGGTCACATTTAGCTTTAGTAATGATAGAGGCGTACAAACGACCTGACCTTTTACTTTAGAGGCACGGGACCCTAAAAAGACCTAAATAGTCGTAGCAAGTTAATTTTTTATTACCGATAAAATTGTTAAACTCATATCGAGCGCTTTCCTATTTGAACCTACATATTCTCTACTGAAGGGATTTTCATGTTAACGCAACGGATAGAACAGTCCCGGGAAGGTTCCAGTGTGTAATTAGCTAACTTAGGAATCCGGCCCGTGTTATCCACAGAAATGTTTTCTTAATAGTCTGCATCTTTCGGTTCTGACTGTAGCTACACATATATAGGCCGCTCGAATGGAAACAAAATCGATCTAATGTCCAAAATCGATGAATGTTCTACTTTTAAATTTAGGTCATATACGAAACGTTACACGCTCAGTAATTTGTTTGCGTTCTGAATTCAAATTAACACGTCCTATAGACAACTGGTGAATCATAGCACCTCAAATATTTTTTTTTCTATATTTCATGCGCACCAAAATTGCAACCAAAAATGCACGAACGTTAATATACACCTATACAGTCATACCTATTCTCTTAAATGGAGATTATTTAACCAATTGTAAGTAATTTTTTACGTAACTTTTTAAAAGACATTCCTACAATTTACATACAAAAAGACAAAGTCGCAAATAACGAAAGCAACAGGTACAGGTGAACAAAATCGGTTTGGTAGTTTAAGAGGTGTTTTATGTTTGCTGCTATGTACCATTCCATATGCGATTCCGGATCGCACTTGGCTGCTTTTTTCATTTGTATAGATTATATTTCTCACACCCACCTTTTAATATAATTAATAAATGGATTGCGTGTGATATTTGAATGTTAAGACGCCTAACACCAAACAGACGTTGCGCGGGTATGTCCATATGATTATTGACGATAGTTGAATAAACTTCAATTTCTCGGTCATCGGTGTACATTGTAATCGGAAGACAAAATGGCGCTTAATCTGATATTTATTATTTAATATCCCGCGACATTGGCGTTATCTGTGACATACGGAGAGAAGACGTTGGCGAAATGTGTTTGTCTTGGAAGAAATAAGTGTAGCCTTTCTTATATGATATTTGATTACTGAGGCATTGTACCTCGCTTAAGCTGCACTCAACTTTTCATGTTGATAACATTATTTTCTACTGACAAAAAGTTATTTCTGGATTATTCCAGTCTGTAAGTTGTATCTGTGCCAAGTTTCATCCAAATCGGTTCTACGGACAAACTCTCGCGTCAATAATATTGGTAGAAAACTGTTTTATACTAAATTGCTGGTTATTAGGGTCTCGTACCCAAATGGTAAAAAATAAAGCCCTATTTTATAGTACTTTTTTCCTACAAGCATTGCGTATTATGTGAGCGAGTTATATTAAATGAAAAAAGTCGCCAGCAGCAAATAAAATGTAAGTGAGAAAGTGCACTTTGTACGTAAACACTCACCCACATAAGTGATTAAAGTGCAGCAGTGTGTGCGACGGTGTAAATCATCGCGAATGATACGACGCTGTTGTATGGATACTCCTTATAATTGTTGGATCAGTGCGATGTTTTACTTTTATAGCAATTTTGCATGTGACCGCGACCCATGGTGGGGGCATCTCCGTACGGAAACCTGTATAAGCACAGTAGTACTTATACAGGTTTCCGTACGGAGATTCTCAATCAAACGTATGTTTTAACGTAACATCACACATAACATTATATAGAGTAGATAAATTTTGATAACTATGGATAGGATATAGGACGAAGTTCTGTAAATTTTTTAAGTTTTTATATAATAATTACACCCGCCACATACCATACCTTTTACCTCAAATACTTATCAATACAAATCAAATAATTCCAAATACATTTGTTTTAGGATGGAATAGAAGACGCGTATTAACAAATATTAATACAAGTTATACACATTTTACTTACAGTAATGTCCATGCTATGATAGCGTATTATTTTGAAAAGGTCATGTATAGAATACAGAGTAAGCAGTCGACAGAGAGTACGAGATAATTGACAATTATAATAATACTAAATAAGTTGATACATATTAATCTTCGTCATCAGCCTTTATCATGTTTCGATAAACCACCATGACGGCAATAGGACGACGGACACTTCATGCCTCGGAACTATTAATTATATTGCGCAATATTACGTATTGTGAAAACCTGCCCGCAAATGTCTTATCATAAATTCAAATAGATCTAGTAAAGTGCGATGCTGTATTGCAGGCTAATTGGAGCGGCAAGAGTAGGTGATGTCGTCGTAAAGTCGCAACTACACGAGTCATTTGGTGCGCTTCGAAGGGGTGAGAGAAGGGAAGGAGGCCACCGGAAACTAAAACCAGTGGCATCATGTCAGCCTACAGTACCTCCCCTGTCATGTTGACCCAATTCGGCTGCAATGCAAAATGAAACCACTTACTATTTTAGTTCAAATTTATCGTTTATTTTTATAAGAAATCTTGACGTGCTAATTACCTCCCACACACAGCAGCCTTTACAGGACTTGTCACACGTCGCGTGCGACTTAACCGAAACGTCGGTAACTACATTGTAATAAAGTACACAGTTTATTTAAAGTTGTTGGCACATCGATTGTAGAATGTTGTTCAAATGACAATGGACAATATAAATGGGTCAAAATACCTATTGCGAAATGATGAGTATTGTAACTCGCTTATACGATCTTGAATGAATTTAAAAAAAAAATATTTCTGCATAATCAGACTAAAATACATATGACTATGGCAGAGAAGAAGGTTAGAAGACGCCATACCACTCTACCAATGTGTGGAGACCTTGTCTTCAAAGGAATCCCAGATGTCAGAAGGTGCAGTTCAGTAAACTCGCGCTTAGTCCTAAAGGAGGTTGGAGGGCCCCCTCAGAGCTTACAAACACACTAGCCTATTTGCTATCACCAGGCTCAAGCCTGGTTTGTTCGCCCACAGCTGCTTTGTAGCAGCTCTTCTGTCTTAAACAAAGTAGGTATCTCGCATGAACTGAAGAATTGCCGTGAAGATGTGTTGTTATAGGTGGCTCACGTCGATAAACTGTTTCTAAACAAACATCAATAGGTATGTGACAATGACAAGAGCCTTTTTTGTTCTTTCGTCTACTACTGAGCATAGACTTCTTACAGAACGCCAAGACTGTTGACGGTGTAGCGGTTGACTCCTTGCTACTGACGTCCAGACGGCACTGGCTGGGTCGTCCCATAGAGATAATATAGATAGAGAACGGATGCCATAGGCAGTTACGACGGCGATTAGCTGTCTTGGAGGATGGAGAAAGAAGATATGAAAGCATATCTTTTTTTATCAAATCTCACAGGCGACATAACCAGAGAAAAATGAAGGAAAAAAGAGACAAAGTGAACAGCTGTCTCTTTCGACTAAGACGGTCACGCTCTGTGCTGGCTTCCCTTCTCTATGTACATTATCTCTATAAGTATTCCTAGCGTCTTGTTGAAATATTTAACACTCATATTAGTCCATCTGCCATTTGTACTTTGGCAGGGGCTAGTCTTATAATCTGCAATATTAAGTAGACTTACTGGCTTTAGTCCGCGACTTTGCTCGCTCAAGCAAACTCACACTCACTGCTCGAGGGGCCATTGACTGGCTTTGCCAGCACTAAGCGCGACTTTGGACTATTAAGCAAGTCAGTACTCGAGGGACCATATTTTTTTTGGAGATAAAACGTATTTTTAGGTAATTCCAATCTGTAATTTATTCTGTAAAATTTCATCCAAATCCGTTGAGTAAATTTTGCACGAAAGAATAGAATACAAACATCCAAACCTTTGCATCTACACAGGATTACAGACTGTAGCACGATGGGGTTCATGTTCTTATTCTTATCTAGGTCTTTATATATTTTTATAATAACTTATTTTGTGTAGACATATTATATGAAAAACCAAATATAAATGTCAATGTTTATGGTAGGCTCACCTGCTCAATCTTGGCGCCATTGTCTCTGCTCGGCGGGCCGTTTTCGCGCGAACAAGAGCGTTTGACAGGCGAGCGCGTCTATCTGATGACAGCTGCCGGAAAAGATGGCGGATGAAAATGCCTTTTTTAGTGACAAATATAAAACCTGTGACATAGATTCTTGTTTTAGAACAATTGAGATTTTTCGGCGTTACCGTCTGTTTTTGGAAGGAAATTGCTTTTCTTGGAAAATACAATCAGAACAATAAAAGAAATTCTTTTATAATAATGGACATTTTTACTTACTATTTTAGAAACAAAGTGTTTTTCCGGAAAAGGTTATGTTCCGAAAACTAATCCGCAAGTCAATTTAATTAAGATTTTACTAATACTTTTGAAATTTGACGTTACAAACTTGGTCTTGGTAGTTTTCATGGTTCTGTAGGCAAATGGCACAAAACGGAACCCTTATAATCTAGTCATGTCCATATGTCCGTCATTTACAGCTGTGTAGGATGTTTCTTTTTCCCTTTTTGACTATTCTGTGCTGACGGAAGTGTCCAGTGGAGCTTCAGTAGAGAGGTTACTTTCAGATCGGTTACTACAGGACACGTCGCGTGACGGTCTAGGAAAGATTGTTAATCCGATGATGAATGACTCGATAGGGGGACATACCCCCGTCCTTTCCCTCAGACCTATCATGACTGGGGCGAACCGTCCCCCCTTGGGCTATGAGCGGGTGATGTAGGTCGCGCGCACTCGTCGTGGTTAACCTAAGCGGTGGTAACTCGATGGTAAATCACGTAAGGTATTGGAATTATCTTCTACTGCACTAAAATCGTCGTCCTGACTATTCGGAGTCGAACGTGTGTGCTGTGGTCTCTCATGATGTGGTGATTGTGGATTGAATCGTACAATCAGCGCCCGAATCCTTCAGACGGGGTGTGCAGGTACACCCCGTCCGAATAATGATGTGAATGAATGTGTCTTTGGGAGAGCTCTTTGAAATGGCCCGCGGTAGTGGGGAGCACAAAATCTTTATGTAGATCTAATGTGCAAATGTACCAGGTACAGCCTATGGCAATTCGCAGGAGCCTATTTTGCACGCATTGCAACATAATTGTATTCAACGGGGAAGCGTGTGTGAAACACTATTCATACAGTGTGAATATGATATGATGGGTCTAATGCATGTTTTGTATATTAGCTCATTTCGAAGCGACATTTTACTCTTTGCATTGATTAGCGGGTAAAGCTTGTGCATGACGAATAGTGCTTTCTTTTTCGGTTTGAAAGTGAAAGCATGGCGTAGCGTGAAGCCCACGGAGACTCTCGGCTTCTCTCTAGTGGGGTACTCCCATTGAGAGGACTGCGGAACTCGCGGCTTGGCCTCATGCCCGGACTTGATATCGTGGGGATACTCCCCCCACGGTGACGGGGTCCTGCTTTCGCAGGGTGCGTGAAGCCCAGGAACCCTCCAGATCGTATCCTGGGGATGACGTTACCGTAGAGGGATATTGAGGGTTTTTATCGTATATATATATATATATATATATATATATATATATAT
>JAFELO010000388.1:450874-496895 GCA_017140195.1 Eumaeus atala | reverse complement strand
ACATCGTTCACCAGCCTACGGCCGTCCACTGCTGAGTGTAAGTCTCTGCCAAATCTCTCCATATTTGGCGATAATGTGGCGAGTTTCTGCTGACCACACTAATGAGGTCATCTTATCAATCATCTTATCATCAATTTATGCATTAAGTTGTTGTTGATAATGTTATACATTAAAATAACAATACTTTTACGGATTTTAGCGCGATAATTATTTAACTCAGGGAATCCATACATTGCTGTAAAGCTTTTGAAACGTCGGCCTAGTTAAATAATTAAATAAACCGCGATAAAATCCGTAAAAGTAGTTTTATTGTAATGAGGTCATCTAACCATTGCTGGCTGCCTCCCTACGTTCCTTCGTTTTCCCTCTTACTTCTATCCTTTATTTAAATATTAGGTCCTTACATATGAAATTGGCGTTTTTATGGGAGGAACAAAACTCGAATATTTTTTAACATAATATATTTAATTAATCAAAGTATGAACCATTGTTTACTATGCACTTTTGCCATCTCATACGCAGTTCATTGATCCCTTTACTAAAAAAACCAGTCGATATACAAACCAGATAAAATCTTTGAAGGCGATTTTGACTACCCCAGTGGAGTTAAAGTTTTTACCCGTGCAAGAAGTTTTCCAAACTTCGAAGAAAATGGTAATCTGTTGGAGCAAAGTCCGGGGAGGACAGAGGATGTGTCAGACTTAGCTCTTCTAATTTGGTAGCCGTCTCTTGCGCAGTGTGTGGTCTAGCGTTGTCGTGAAGCAGCAGTGGCGCGAAGCGATTGACCAGCCTAGGTTGTTTAGCCGCTGACCTTTCCATCGTGGTTTGCAATTGCTGACAATATACATCAGCCGTAATAATCAGGCCAGATTTGAGAAAAGTGTAATGAATAATACCGGCACTAATCCTACCAACGCTTGCAACCAATTTTTTTGGGGTTAATTTTGGGTTTGGCTGACCGGCCAGGATCCAACCATTACGCTGAGTGCTTCCGATTATCGTAAAGAATCCATTTTTCATAACCTTCATTATTGTGCCGGTTTAGTAATGTAAAGCATTCGGCGCGCGTTTGCCGGTTTGCGTCAGTCAATTCGTGAGGTACCCTTTCAAGCACTTTTTCTAATCTTCCCAATTTGCTTCAAGTGAATTAAAACATTTTTATCACTAACATCGCAGCCTGCAGATAACTCGGACGTGGTTTGCGATGGATCCGCTTCCACAATAGCCTTCAATTCTTCATTATCAACTCGTGTCTCAGCCCGTCCACGGAGCTTGTTCTGCAGGTCGAAATTTCCAGAACGATGACGTTATAACCATAAAGGAACTGTGTTTTCTTTTGTAACATGACCTTCATACACATCATTCACCCTTCGAGTCGTTTCCGCAATACTGGTGCCACGGCGGAACTCGTACTCTTAAATAATGCGATATTTAAGTTTTTCATTTTGTAAAATGTGTGGCACAAATAACTTAAGTAAACAGGTGTCCAAATTGAACTTGGAATTCCTTACTAAAGACGTGAAATTCGTGATTAAAGTGGCCAGTACGAAAAACGCCAATTTCATATGTAAGGACCTAACAATAAATCTTGTGTAAAAAGTACCGCGTCTTGGTTAAACATATTCCGTGGCAAAACCTCGTCACTCAGGACAACAGAATCACTTGCCTCATTGGATGTTTTACAACAAGACTACACTATTCAGAAGTTTCAAGAAGGACTCTGTGTTTAAAAAACAAGAATATCTTTTAATAAGTCATTATCAGACAGATCTTGTCTATGTTTTAATTAAGAAGCGGCGGCCATTAGTCGAGGTGTCAGTTTAAATGATACACAAAGAGTTCCCGCTCGGACGGACCATAGATTACATAGGTTTTTTTTTCTGTTGCGCCGACACGGGAATATGGCGTGATCTAAGTGTTGGAGTGATATGGGGTATTTTTATAACTAGCCGTGCTCCGCGATATAACCTGCATACAGTCTATCGTAATTATTTTTTTCGCGGAAAATCGGGTCTGTGTCGACTCTGCCGGTGGCTTTATCATGAAACATCTATGGCAACTAGTCGCTTTCAATGTTGCCGATTAAAAGAACCGGTTAAGACCAGCGCACCAGATATAAACCGAGGATCTAAATGTGTAAATAGTTACTTCAATGAGGAACCGACTCCTGTAGATGTTATTTTATACAGGAATTGCCATTTGTAACGTGCGCTTTTTGAGCTTGTTTCGAGCGTGTAACTCATGACCTAGCCGTCGTAGCATCGTGGCATTTAGCCTATAGCCTTCCTCTGTAAATGGACTATGCAATAAAAATAGTATTTCAGTTCGGGCCAGCAGTTCCTGAGATTTTTAAGAAATAAAGAAACCCTTCAGCTTTATACTACTAATGTAGATACTGGACAAATCGCCATGGCAAGCAGTGACGCACCCCCGCCCAAGCGTAGTAGTACTGGATAATTTGCTTTCGCAAACGTTAATAAGAGGCAGGCGTAAGTTGCAAATAGTGGAGACATTGAGCGTAGTAGAGTTGTAAATAGTGGATAATTTACCATCACAAGAAGGCGTAGTGGAGTTGTAATTAGTGGATAATTTACCATCACAAGAAGGCGTAGTGGTGTTGTAAATAGTGGATAATTTACCATCACAAGAAGGCGTAGTGGTGTTGTAAATAGCGGATAATTTACCATCACAAGAAGGCGTAGTGGTGTTATAAATAGTGGATAATTTACCATCACATGAAGGCGTAGTGGTGTTGTAAACAGTGGACATTTTGTCATTACAAGACGGCATTGTGGTGTTGTAAATAGTGGATAATTTACCATCACAAGAAGGCGTAGTGGAGTTGTAATTAGTGGATAATTTACCATCACAAGAAGGCGTAGTGGTGTTGTAAATAGTGGATAATTTACCATCACAAGAAGGCGTAGTGGTGTTGTAAATAGCGGATAATTTACCATCACAAGAAGGCGTGGTGGTGTTATAAATAGTGGATAATTTACCATCACATGAAGGCGTAGTGGTGTTGTAAACAGTGGACATTTTGTCATTACAAGACGGCATTGTGGTGTTGTAAATAGTGGATACCTTGGCATCACAGGCGTTGTTCGTAGAATCGTCTCGACCGCGGGGTCGCGCAGCTGCGCTCGTGCGGCGCGAATTAATATTAATTGTGGGATGCCGCCGTAGAAAACATTCCGCGCCGCTCACGACACTCCACTGTGCTCTGATAACTCTGCGGCGCCACTGCTGCAGTGCAGCCGAATCGGCCCCGCGCGGCCGGGGAGGTACCTCTCGCGCACACTGGAATGAGGGTCTAACACAAAGGAACTGTTCCCATAGGGATATTATAGATAGGGAAGGGAAGCCAGTCTAAATCGCGTCCGACAAGTCGAAAGACAAATGAGGTCTCTTTCTCTCTTTTAATTCATTTCTATCTGCGTAGCGCACATGCGTATAGATAGACAAAGATAGTGATACCTACGTTCTCGTCTTCCTTCTCAATTAATCAACGCGGCCACTCTGTCTCTTACTTTCGGTCGGATTGATAATATTGAACACTCAGCATCATCATTATCAGTCCTTATCGGTCCACCGCAGGAAATAGGCCTCTTTCAATAATTATATAGTTGAATAAACAGATCCGGCAAAATGGCCCCAAATGCACTTTTACAATATGCAGCTACGATATCACTAGGTTCGTTGTGCACGTAAAGCATTTTCGTATATGGCAATACATGAATTAATAATTACCTTTGCCATATACGCAAAAGTTAAAAGGTTGTGGTATTTTAAATATGCGCCTGTTATGGGTCTGTAGATCTGTGTTCAACTAGATAAAGTAAATTTTAATTTAGAACAATAATCATTCGATTTTTCCTTATACATAGACGGTATAGCCAGTGGCCAAACGTCCCGTGTTTAACGGGACAGTCTCTCGTCCCGTTGTCCCCAAAAAATGATCTGAGGCGCAAAGTCGTTCCTAAAATCATTCGAAGGTATAAGAATGGCGCGTGCCGGCAGACCTTTACACTCTACAGTATTATTGAAAAGAAATCTCATTGTATTTATATTCATACGGTCCAACTAGAAACTTTAAAAGAATTTTGCGCCCTAAATGAAGTAGAAGAGCTTATAATTTAATGATTACATTCACCGGAATGTTGCTTTAACAAATTGCCTGCTTCTATAAAGCAAAGTCCTAAAACGCTGCTAGTATAATAGTGACGTGACAATAATATTCAAAATGATATTTGTAAAATCCTGCTTTAAATAATAAAATATTTTGAGAACGATTTTTTTAAATACCGAATGATTTTCTATGGGGTTTTCACCCATGGTTAGTGATATTCCCGAGGGAGGTTTTAGTGAATAATTTGTTAAGTTAACAATACGGCCCCTGGTTCGCGAGCATATTTAAAATATTAGTAGTATGGTCTATAAAGATAATGTATGATCGTCCAGTATTGTGTTAAACAAAAAATTATCAGTTTATCAGTTTATATATACAATATAGCAAGGACACTACCACTTACAGAAGCTAGTACATAACACTGAAAATTAGACAACGGCGATAGCAATCACATCTGTGCTTTATTAATAATTAGTTACAATGTATATTTTACTAACGTTTAAATCGTCACCATCAATTATAAGTTTTAATTTCTATTTACAGTCATTAAAAATGGCGCATTTCCTCCCACGCGTACAACATGTCAAGCTTATTACAGAATTTGAATTAAGAACGCAATGTGACATTTCCTGTGTGCTCACTTTCTATTTTGTATTGATTATATTACGGTCACCGTCATTTGCACATAATGCCTATATTAATTTTATATATTATAATTTCTAATGTTATATGGACTGCGGTATCATAATGGCATATGCTAAGTTTTAACGGACAGACTTTCGCAGGTGCTGCGTAACGTTAACGAACACCCGCGGGATTCTTACTTCCTTCAGGTGACACAATTCAGTACCAGAATTTAGTTGACGCAAACACCGTTCTGTTTCGACTTTCTATGATAAAGTATCGATAACATCAAACAGTCGATATATCGCTACTAATCATATAGTCACGGAAGTGGATGTCCCCTGGTGATACCGATGGCATGGACGTATGCGAGTCGCGTATTCTAACTGTGGCATTACCAGGGGATCTTGTTACTGGCTAGGGACTGATTATTATCTACATATACATCTATTATCTATATCTGATTGTGCGAATCATATTATTTTTCAAGTATGTAGAATTGTAGATAAAGCAAGAGGTATGACAGAAAGTCTAGTCGTGCCGGGCAAATTTGGCCGCAGTGAAGCATGGCAGTTCCTGTTAAAACACACCTGTAAATTAAATGACATGATAAATTACCATACATATTAAACCAATCTACCCACACTTGCACTTTGCAATTAATTTAAACGGACAAATAGCCAGTATCCACATTTCCAAACTCGTCAAACAAGATTAGCGCGCGGCTCCATTTGCGGCCGCCATTTTAGTTGAAACGTCAAACTCGCAAAACGGATTGGCGCGCTCCCGGCGGAGTTCGACCACAGACACAAAATGTCAAGTCTGTTAAGTATTTTTGGTTTGAGTATTGACTTGTAGATGTGTAATTGTGTTTGATTCCAATGAGTGTTCTATATTATGAATCGAACGCTATGTCTGCCGAAAGTAAAAGGTAGCCATGCTCCCTACAGCTGAATTGAGCCAGCACGATCGTAGAGGCTCCTTTTTTATAGTATAAGAGACAAAAGAGTAATCGGTGCCCATTAACAACTACCAACATGGACATCCGCATTATTGATGTCATAGAGATGTTCAGATGCCTTGTCCTCCTTTCTTCTTCGCTCCAATGATCTACTGGCCGCCGAAACGTGACAGCATAGCTGTCATTTTACGGTAGAGCGAGAGAAAAGAGCGGAAAAATTCCGCTGCATTGCAGAATGGCACTGCATCTTCCACCCCGACGCCTTCGAACAAGATGAAAATTGTTTATTTTAGATATTCTTTAACCACTAATCAGAATGCATCTCTCCCATCAGTGCTATAGACACGGACATATCCTTCTAACTACCATAAACCATTCTCGTCCGAAGCGGAATAGTTTCCGTGGAAGCTGTATTGGGATTTTTCACAAAGTTTCAGCAAAGTTTAATAAAATAAACGGGGCTGCTTTTTACCACACGACTAGTTAGCGGAAATGTAACTCATAACCGGCTATAAGAGAGAGAAATAATATCTTTGATTGCAGCTCTCTCTCTCTCTCTCTCTCTCTCTCTCCCCTAAAGTAAAATACGAAACATACCACTTTTTACGAGATAGGAGGCATACGAGCAGGTGGGTAGTGATTAACGTCTTGCAGACGCATTGCCGGTCTTTTAGGAGTAGGTGCTCTTTTCTCGAAGGCCCCTTAGTCGCATCGGATCGGAAATAATGAGGGAGGCAGCTGGTTCCACAGTACAGTTTTTTTTATCATCACTAATTTAAATATCCCCCATAACTTTCGTAAGTTTCGCTTCCGTAACGTACTCGTCACGCACTCACCAGCTTGCTGCCCATGCTAGCCCGCGTAACGAAGTCTTGCTTCGAGCTGTCACAGTTGTGTACGGTAGACTGATGATATTTATACAAAGCTATATAACAACATTAACTATTTTGAAGTGAACTAATAAAAGCTACACACTGTAATGCGCTCGGATAAGAGTTCAACGCAACTGCGGTTAACTTTAACTACGAGATTAAAGTTTGGCTATAGGCCTGTGCGTCGACTTTTTTCTTTCATTTTACGGAACGTAATAATAAAGACAGGTACGTTTGGAACGTACCTAATAATTAACGTAAACGCACGTAATAATTACGTATACGTACATAAAACAAGTGTGCCATGTGTCAAATTTCATGGCCCTTTATTATTTAAATGCCGGCAACGCGTCTGTAAGTCGCCTAGTCTTTCAGATGTCTATGGGCGTCGGCAACACATCGGCATAGTTATTATGTGGATGTTCATGGGCGTCGGTAATCGTAAAAAGACTCCGATTGCTCGTTTGCCGAAGATGTCACATTACGCCGGTATCATGTGAGCGAGATGTACCTCCCCGTCGTGCCGGCCTAGTTCCGCTGCAATGCATGATGCATGGCGCTACGTCTTACAGAAAAATTACGACAAATTTTAGTATTCTAGTAATAATAGGCAATATAACAATGCATGTAACTAATGATTGTACAATGACGTTGAAATCAATGTGAATATTGAACGCCAATTAAGTTTAACTCAGATATCACCATAATACCAATATCAAGACATTTCAGGTAAGTTTCTCAAGAGTCATGTGTAAAATCCTACGCGTTTTAAATCTCCTAATTAGTTATATTGACAATATCTCACGGCCGTCATATTCAATCATTACAAAAATAACTCAAAACATCATTCGTAGCGGCTTAAGATTTATACTATCAAAATTCATTTACAACCAGTGACCACGATAAATATGCATCTAAACCCAAAACAAATAAAACAATAGACCTTATAACGTTTAAACTAGAGTTTCATATTCCTAATTAAGCTGCAAAGATGATTCTGTAGAGTCCAACGATGTATCATTTCATTTTATTTCGAATTTTGAATTCTCTTTTTCTATTTTCAAATGATAACTTTCTCGTTCCTATTTCAAATTGATTTTACTTGTAATGAGCTATGTTCCGGGCGGGCAGATAAAGAATTATAACATACAATAAATCATCGGTCGGTAAAGTTACTAATCGTAGAGTAATTGTAATTGTCAGTATTAGGCAGTTTACAGTTATTGTCTTGGCTGCGTTCGTGTATAAAAAAGCTATGTCATTTTACGTTTTAATGGCGGGAATTATTTTTTCCCGTTACACGCTTGTGAACTGTTGATTTTTTGTGCGCGTTTTTTGTGCGCTCCGTGGTCCATTTTATTCGTCATCGTCATTCGTGGATGATTGACATTGTTGCAATGGTCCGCTACAAACGTCGAAAAAAGGCGATAAATATTCCTAATTTAAAATAAGATACCCGGTAAATTACGCTTTAGTTGATACTCAAAAAACTGTGTGCATGTTTATAAGTTTAGCTCGTGGTTGTTCTGTTACCATTGTTGCTGTACACTTATTGAAGTAGAACTTGTTTACGCACTTTTGACATATAGAGTAAGCCGGTGAACGCTTGACAAGAGCGTCACGGAAACGAGTCGAACGGAAATTGAGAGGGAGATATGACTTAGAAAAGATAGAACAAATGAGCGTTAAACTGAACCTTTGAACTGCATTCGGAGACTTTTGACGACCTTGCGACGTTTTCCTCCTTCCGTCCAATGGCCATGTAGCAACACATATTATGTATTTATCTTCATTTCTTATATGGTCAGACATATCGAGCACTGCGATAAATAGAGTCCCGTTTTGTGTACTTTGGAAAACATTCTATAGGCATGTTATACAAGTTTGTACAAGACACTAGGCAGGCTCTCTCGCGAAAATGACCACGGTAATCAATAGTCATTTATATTCTGCAAAACCAAAGGAGTTTTCTCCTACTATAGGCGCTCTTTGTTTGGCGCGGTGAAAAGCTTTTACACGCGATCACCGGCCCTAGGTGGAGTCCAGTGGTGTGTGGAGCTCTCGGTATGGTATAGTGTTGAACCCACTAACGCCGACGCGAGTGTCATCAGTGCCGCCTTTGGTGGGGTGCACCGGGAATATAAACCATCAGGGCAGCTCAACGGCTACTCAGTTACCTAAGGAATCGACGTCACCCCCAAAAAGGAATTTTCCACACCACTGGAGGATTACCTCACCCACTACGGGAGAGTGCCATGGGGTGAGATCTCATCCTCGCCCCTCGCCCCGTGAACAAAAGCGCCTCCATCTGTTCTTATGCGTCCACTTCTTGCCGCAGGGATTTCGTAACCGCGTCGGTTTAATTAGTTTCACCCAAAGCTCAGTAGCAACAGTCAGCTCCGGGGTAAATCCAGATACCTTGGATGCACATCCCCATCGCCGCGACAGAATATCAACCATGGTAGGGCTACTGTTGGTATTTGTCTAATATTATGTATACATGTTTGCTATTTACGCAAGAAGTAGAACTGGTTTAAGGGGGCAATCATGACAGCTATCATGTAGCGAGCTCCTCCAGCCCCCACGATAGTGCAAGGCCAACTCTAGCTACCGCGGGTGAGGGCAACAACGTTAGAGAGAGGAGGGGACAGGGGACCCGGTACCCTCGGCTAAAATATTAACAGTTAAACCTTAGAAAATCTTAAACAAGTATCAGGAGGCATTCTTCCTATCTGTGGGAAAGGAGGGGGTCTGTTCTCCTATCGACGACAACCTCGCCAAGCCCGACGTGTCTTATAGTAACCCATGAAGCTGCACTGGACACTTCCGTCAGCATAGAGCAGGCAAAAAAACCTGGTCTGGTTAAAATTTGGCATCTGGACGTAAAGGTCACGTTTAATCCCGAAAAATATATGGTCACATAGAGATGTGTGAAACCACGGGGCACATCTAGTATTCTACAAACTCCATCGGTCAAAATTACTTATTGTGGTGGTGTATTTAGAATTTGGATTTCATTGGATTTATCAAAAGGCCCCGACAGTTCGTTTGTCTTATAGCTACTATAAACACCATGCGCCAGTTCCGACTGGTATCTACTCGATGATCCTGCAGTGACACGTGTGCAAGAGACGTAAGCGATGTAATGCGTACAGCGTAACGCTGAACACTATTTTGCTCCTCATATTTTTTACGGAGTGCCTCAAATATCGTATTTTAGGTTAAGGTGATTACTTTAAACCTTATTGGGATAACCCTAAACCTAAAAAAATCAATGAAAAAAATTAATAACCATCCATCGTTCCCCTAAAATGAAATAACATTAAAACCAATAAATTTTGTATGTATTACTCAAGTATTACACCTCTATCCACAAGTTGAGTGAAAACCTGTAGTTTGACGATTTCTGTACTAACAATATGTCTCGGCTTCGCACGTATATGTCAAAAAATTCATTGATTTAAAAAATACAACAATTATAAATTTAAACATTACACGTTACCATGACAACAAATTCAATTAATGACAGAACAACGTCTGTCGGGACAGCTGGTTCTCAATAATTTCGGCAGCAATATAAGAATTTACTGTGATATGTTTTCTCACATCTGGTTACACCATCGAAGTTCTCGTAATGATCTCGAACGTTTTAGAAAATGTCATATAACCTAAGTCCGTCACAGATGATGTAGTACCGTAATGTTTACCATTAGAATCCTGCAAGTTTTTCAAATCTATACATAGGAGTCTATACAATTAAAATAAACAAACGAACAACGAAATGTTTCGTCCTTATAATATTAGTATTGATACATACATAATTCGCGCAAACTTAAGAAACTTGTTTTGCTGTGACTAGATACAAGGATCGCGGTGCGGTGTATACTGGATGGAATCGGGAATGAGACCGCAATCCGTCTGGGACCCGAGCAATAAAGATTAGAGGGGAGGCGCCGCGGTGTTAGCACTTCCATTATACCCGCTCGTGTACTGCTCTATACCTACCGCCACAGTACTAAGTATAATGTACGCGGTCTTTGCTGGTTTACAGTCGGATTGAGCCGGGGAGGTACCTCTCGTTCACGTAACACTCATCAGGTGGTGGCAATGCTGGCATGTCTCGTACGGTTTCGGAGTGCAGTGGCCTATTGCGTCAACGCACACACATGTAAGAGTTCAGGAAGCTCATTTTTGGCGACCTGTTTGTAAATCAATGGGAGTACTGGAAAAGCTAAAAAGTGCGTGCGAGACCGCGCGCGCGCGCGCATGTGTGTGTGTGTGCTTGCGTGGGTGCATGCGTGCGTGCGTTAGAGAATGACAGGTAATTAATTAAATAACTATCGTGATGCGTCATTGCAATCTGAGAGAAATGGGGGTCTGTCCCCCTATCGATTACAATCTCGAGTGTCTTATAGTAACCGATGAAGTTGCACTGGGCACTACCGTCAGCATAGGACAGTCAAAAAAAAGTTGCGTTCCGTGCGTTTTGAGAGACCGGCGGCTCATTGGGGGTAGGGTAGGCAAAGTTAAAGGCAATTGCATGATCTCTGGTTGTATGAATACGGTATACATGCCGGCCGTAGTGTCCAAAAGGCTCTTATTGTTTTCTATACCTAAGTAAAATAAAATCGGGTTATTGTTCACTTCTGTTACTTTCATAGCGATGACTAAGTTCACGCGAATGTTGCTTGCTCGTTACAATGTCGTCATGTCACCCGTGATCATGGTTGCTGTATAGCTTCTGAAACGTCGGGCTAGTTAAATAATGAAATAAACCGCGATAAAATCCGTAAAAGAGGCTTTATTGTCTTACATATAGTGACACAGTTATAACACATATGACTGACAAAATGACAAACTCACACACCGCTCACGGAAACGAGCCTGGGCTCGAATCCGTAAGTTGAGAGCTTATAGTTATGGAGATAAAACGCGATTTTAGAGAGCTCTAATAATAATAAACAAATCATGATCACGGCTTCTTTCTGATTTGTACAGTAACTCAACCCCCTCCCGTCAGAGGAGGGGGGAAGCCGGCCTCGGACAAGCCAAACAATAAACGAGCTCAATTATCCTTATCCACGTTACCGCAACTTAAACGGCATCGTGCGCGCGCCGTCCCACTAATGTGGGGAGGGGGACCGTCTTTCCCTTTTCGGTCCCAAATAATAATCGTTATAGGGTACGCCCACAAAACAACCCGGTACATCCCTTCCCATCTGCGGGAAAAGAGGGGGCTGTCCCCCTACCGTCTCTCTAAACCAGAAGACTCAAAAGTCTTCGCTAGTCCGTTGAACTGTTGAGGCGGGAGTAATAGCGCCTCCAACCAATAGTAAGGTCCCTCTGAAAAAAATATATTTTATTTTAAGTTAATTCTGTAGTTTTAGTAGAAGTAGGCATGTAATTCTTGGTGTACGGGTCCGAATCACAATTGACTTTCGTTTTTTTCCCTCTATTTGCATTGTGTTAAGTCGCTTCTTGCACAATTTCAATGAATAAATAGGTGATTTAAAAGTACCATTCACGTGGTCTTAGCGGGATTACGGGACACAGAGATCTTATAAGGACTCTGCTTATTATCGTGATGTACGGGCTCTTAAAATGATATATACAACTGCGAAGCAAACCAGCATACATTGACAATATTTATTCTTAAGGCCGCACGTAGCTTGGCACGAGTTAACAACTACAAATATTATTGGTTTAAACGTTTATTCTGTCTGCCAATAGATGGCGTTGGTCTTGATTCTACATCGCGCTATCGTTTGTACGATCCGTTTTCGTGGGTATCGCTCCATGATACGAGAAACATCTAATATCTGTATTATAAATCGGATCAGTAGTTTTTTAGTGTTTTTGGGAGCTCATTCTACGATAGTAGAAAAAGCTATTAAATATGTAAAAATAAATGTAATTGCATATATTGATGTAAACTCATTTGTTTAGCCCCTTGGTAAGTGATAATCATAATCAAATTGAAACAACAACCTGGCAGGAAAATGTGATAAGTACTGTTCTGCATCGGAACAATTAAATAATTATAATTTTTCGGTTACTTCTAATGACTTGTGACATCTGACTTCCCCGTCCACCCGTGACCATGGTTACTGTAAGGCTTCAGAATTCTGATATGTCGGGCAAGTTAAATAAATGAATAACCGTGATAAAATCCTTCAAAGTAGTTTAGTAAACCATAATTGGCTAGTACAATGGTACAGCTTATTCCATATAGGAATCTCTTCCAGCAAACCCATTATTGGGTAAATTAAAAAACTGTGGCCATTTTGGGTGTACATACAAATTAAATGCAAAAATGTCTACAAACAATATTCAGCGTACATGTAATATCTATACATACTTAAATATATGCAAGTGCAAATATATACTAACTAATTACCAATTATTATACGGCACATAATAAACGAATATGTATACCTATTATTTAATATATACTTAATTATAATAAATATAATATAAATAGATAGATACATAATAATTAAATATAAAATAATGAATGACAATTAATATAAAATAATGAATGACAATTAAACACACTATTAAGATTCAGCAAATGATCTTTTACTCTCTTTTTAAAAACTTTGAGTATTTAAAAAAATATATTATTAAGTTGTTGCTGTTACCTCCTGCTGGCACGGAACCCTCGGTATACAAGTCCGTCTCGCACTTGCCGGCTTTTCTTCAATCCAATCGAAATATATGTAGTGCGAAATATTAACAAAGACAACAAATAAATTACAAAGAGATTAAATAACGCATAATTAGATCATAACTAACACAAAAACGCACACCCATCCCTCATCTGCGACTCTCTGGTGTCACATGACATCACCCCATTAACAATCCCCTAGCCGAACTGCAAATTAATTTAAATACGCTTCATTTAACTGTTATTTTATTGAAATTGATATGTTGAGGGTGTGTGTTCGATTCCGCTCCAAACAACTGTTTGGTAGCTTAAGGTTGTCGATTCGATAAGTATTTAAAAGATTATGTCTGTTAAATTTTTATATCCAATTTAAAATATTTGGAATTTCATTAGAGTTCGGTAGGTGCTGGCTCGACGGCTCGACCCCACCATGGCTTGAACCTTGTCGCGGCGGCGGTGCTCAGTAGCCTGTAGGGTGATCCCAGGAGAAGCCAAGTGAACCGAGGGGGCTGCTGTTTGTACCCCTCTTATAAGAGAAGTGACAAAAGAGCAACAGGAAGACGCGCATTTTCGCATGCGGCAAGGGGATATAAACCGCACGACTTACTTTACGGAGGTTACTTGTGTCGCATAGAGGTTCCACCAGTTTTCCTTTTAAGGAACATAATACTAAAACTTACTGTTTACTTAAATATAGCTAGGCTCTCCCTCTCACAATTGTACTGTAACAAGCAAATGTTACTTAGGTAATAACACAACGAGTACATTTGTGAAATTCGGCAGCCCATCCCGTGACGTCCCGCGCCAAGTGTCGCTTGCCCTCGCCACCCCACAGTCAATCACGGTTCATTAAGCGATCACCGCTCTTGTCGTTATTTTAATATCGACATAGATATGTACACTCGGCGGCACAACGCTTTTACAGTTCTAAAAAGTATAGTTACAACACATCTTTTTTCTATAACTATTTGCATCTCAATAGTTATTATGCACTTAACTCCTAACTACCAAAAGTAGTAGCACATAAACAATTCACATTTCTTAAGTATAACTGGAATATAACCTATATCGAAATATATATATATATATATTTGTTTGTCAAATCTACAATCAAGACGTATCTAAACTTCGTGCATTCTCAGAATATCTAACCGGCACGGCAGTGGTATTATTTGAGCTAGGCAACCGTAACATTCCAACTTGAATTTTTTGTTTTTTTGTTTTTTTTTTTTTGTTTTTTTGACCGTTTGTCGTTTTTACGTCAAATGACTAATCTTCCTCAGATCTCTGGCATTAACTGACTAATAATTATAAGTCTTATAACTCTAATGTATCTGGTCATCTAAAATAATAATAATTAAAATCTAAGAAAGGTCCATCAAGATAAATCTTTCTTAGATTGTACTTTCTCAAAAAGTCAATTATGATCAATTTTAGTTACATTAGTAATTTATTTATGTCATTTCGTAAAATACGAAAAATGTTCCAATCTCAAGTAAGCGGAATGATAGCTGATGTCGGAACACTTTGACAATTGTGCCCTCGACAGTACGCGAGGGAGACATCCCTCGGGAGTGGTTCACTTAACGGAGATGTATGTCCGCGCTAATGCCGACCACCGATACTCTTCTGATGCCCTGGTACCAAGGAGAGGGAATGATAATTGATTTAACATTATGCTAATTTTTGGACAGGGGACAAATAAGCAGTGAGCACACGAGACAAGTCGAGATTGTAGACAACTGACAACATCCGAGGTGTTATCACCAATGTGAAAATATGTAGGGTTCCGTATCATAAAAAATATAACCATTTTAGCAACACTTTTCATTCGGATGGTTTATAACAAGTACATGTCACTTTCTTTCGAATTGAAAGTTGTTGAAGAATTTATAATATACAGACAGGATTGCATTATGTTATATATTATTAATTTATTATATTAGTAATCAAAAATTGGTATTGTATAGTTTGTATCAATACACAAATTTGATCCTTTTTCGAAATGTGTTAAAAGTGATGTTGTAATGAAGTAAAAAATTATAAAAACGTATCCAATAGCCCGTTCGCGACGAGTCGGCTGTAAATGCAACAAAACATCTCATTGGAGTTTACTCCTTAAATCTCCAGTCGTGCCGGAAGTGAAACACCAAGTTAGAAATACATTTAAGGTAATCAGTACACTGACTGTTTATACTCAATACATTTTAGATTACGTACTGTGTGTAAGAATATTAATGATTTTAGCATGATAGGTGATAATCGTAACAGAAATACTAGAAACAGGCATAAACTAGATGTACCACTTCATAGACTTTGCATTTTTATCGGGGGTAGCGTATACGCTTTTATGATAATGTCACAGAAAGCGTCCAAAAAATGACAATTATTTACAATGTAAAAAAGTTGTAAAGGGAGTTTATTATGGATACCACGCTTTGGGATCAAGACACTTTTCCCCAGACTATTTCAGTAAAATATTATTGTAACTCATTAAATTGATTATTATAAACTTATGTAAATGTAATTTTATGTTTATATATACATAAACAATTTTATAGAGTTTGTTTTGCTGGTTCTCCTCAGGACAGGGGTATGATCTTGCAGATTTATTTGCTGACAGTCAAAAAGTACATTTTATAATTCTATTTTGAATGAAATAATTTCATTTCACTTCAACAGCTTAGTTATATTCGGGTGTACAACTTAAAGAAGAGAGTAAAGACGTTTCTTTCGATAGCTATTTTCTCTAACACGACATAGGCGTAACAAAATCATGCAACAAATAATTTATTCCGATGGCATTATAATTCAAAGAGAAGATGAAAGGTATGGGATAATCAAAATGGAAACATTTATATTAGTAATAGAATTTACAGTTATGACATGTTAAGAAATTGACCTTTCGTCGTGTCAGATTTTATGAGCACTTGACTAAGCCTGTAACGAAATCACAAGATTACAAATTTTGCAGCCAATTGTGAAGTTTTGCCACATGTTACAGAGGTACAATGTTTTGCCACATGTTATAGAGGTACAATGTTTTGCCACATGTTATAGAGGTACAATGTTTTGCCACATGTTACAGAGGTACAATGATTTAGAAATACCATGATATACAGTCAGCGTCTCAATGCCGTCCATGTAAAAGATGTGCAACTGTCAAATTTTGTAAAAACTTAAATATATTCGCGTAAGGTTGACACTTTAAAGGAAATATGTTTAAATTTTGCACATATTTTAAACAGAAAAACGATTTAAAATCATAATACACTTTACGTTGACAAAACAGTATGTTCCTGTGCTTTCATGGATGCTTTACAATGACAGTTCAGTAATCTCGTGTATTTGTAAATCAAAGTAGGGCTAGCTAACATTTGAGCTGTGGCCTTATAAATCTTTAATTATAGCAGGAACTCAAAACACCTTGATAAACGTAACACTGAGCGTTATACATTAAATCTGCCACAGGATTATTCTATAGTTCACTATGTAGAGTCGCCGTTGCCGTTTCTTTGTCTCAGGGAACTGGATGGTAAACGAGGCAACATCGCGCATTGCGCGATTCACCTAACTTATTCGCGTTTCTTTACGCCAATCTAAAAATTATTAACACATATGAACGGGTATTTTTGAAAACGGATTCAAACTGTTACAATTGAATAAATACATTAACATTATATAATTTTTCCACAATTATTTACTTTTCAATTTACGTTTACGACCGGTTTCGACTTGTCATCAGGGTCGAAATCGGTCGTAAATGTAAATTGAAAAATAAATAATATAACGTTTATTTATTTATTCAAGTGTTAGCACGAATTTCCATGAAGAAGTGACAATACATTCAATCAGCTATATCAAACTGTTACACTTTATTTCTCTGTCAATATAAAAACAAATGTTTTTGTTTTGAACATTAAAACAAGTTTTAAAGGCGCTCTTATTTAGATATCAGGGAACTCCCTGCTGTCACTTAGTTTCGAGTTATCAAATCGGTATCCTTTACTTAGTAAATACACTGTCCCTTACTAGTGACGCCATTGGGATCCCAAAAAGTAGTAATGAACATGATAAGTTGTTTAATCTTTATTACACTTGTTGCAGATTCGGACTCAAACTCCGCCAATTGACGGACGGACGCCATCTTATTCAAGTCATATACACGCCTGACGGAGAAATGCAAGACTGCGAGTACATAACGGATGGGAAGTCGACCAGAAATTTCCTAAAAGCACTAAGAAAAGAATTGAAGTTAGCTCTAGACGAAGAAAGCTACAGAATACTAGACAAAACCCATAGTGCAGAAGACGAAAAGTTTTACCGCCACTTTGAAAATGTGACATTTAGAATTTTAAAAGAAGAACGCTTACCGCCAAATGTCGCGTCATGGTTGGATTACGACAGATTAAAAACGGCATGCATAGAAAGGCACAAGGAGCTGACGTATATGGTGGAAAATAAAAATAAAATCACAGACACGTCTTTGGCTAGGTAATTCATTATCATAATCAGCATTTTCTACTTCACTTCAAACAACCTTTTTTCTTCCATCCAGCCTTTGCAATGACCTCTTTGCACAGTGCACGTTCAATTCTTACAAACTCTGGTTTATTTCAAATATCTTGGAGGGACCTATTGCTTACTTCACACCGTTCAAACAAAAGCACGTACTTAATAAACTTGTTTTCGTATTCTAGATATGTATAAGTACAATCTAAAAAATTATTATAAATATGGTATGACTTTAATGAAACGGTAATATATTATCTTTAAGCAATAATACATTATCTATTACCTGTATAAGAAGTATCGTCCTCATCTTTTACACAATAATTATGAAATTATTGTACAATTTATTTATTTATTTTTAAGTAATGAAGAAGTAGCTATAGATATCAAGATTTTACGATTGTCTCGGTGTTAATTTTTATATACACATTTCGTGGTTGTATCTAAAAATTAAGAGATACTTACTGTGCGCCTGTCTTCCGAGTCATATTTTTATAAACATATGAGGAGAGTGAATTATATGCGCGCCCTGACATTGAACCTGGACATTACACGGGTAAAAATACAGGAACAACAATGGCAGTAGGTACCTGCTGTGTACTGTACACGTGTTGTAGGCTTTGACGTAGTTGTTAGGTTATTAAACGAATATTATTATTAGAAAAATACAATTTCGGACCTAGCGTCTGTCTGGCGCTTTAGTTTGGACACACAAAATATTTAAATATTTTTACTTGCTGGTTCCTGTGGGCAATGGCTATTCATTGATAGGCTGGGTTAAATAAATAACTCAAAATGAATATGAAATTATTATATATATAGTAAAGACAGTAAGAGGTAGTGCCTTGCTGCATTTCAACGGAAATTGGGCCGGCACGACCGGGGAGGTACCTCTCGCTCCGCTCATGGTACCGGCGTAGACTGACATCTACGGTGACGTTTCGTACGGTTTGTGAAAGGATTGCACCGCATTGTAATTTCGCGGATGTTCATGGGCGACGGATGTTGTAAAAAGGCTCCGTTTTCTCGTTTTCTCCCCTATACAATAAAGAAACTGTTAAAACTCAAACAAATATGTATGAAAATTCAATGTCATGTGATAGCCGAAATATGGCTACAATTTTTTTAATTAACACATAAATTATATTGAACTTTACCGTCCCCTGCCATGAGCTTCGTATGCCGTACCGGTTAGGTTCTGAGACTACCGCGCGCGAGTCTCTTCACCTGTCAAAAGGTAAAGGGGGAATCAACCCCCCCCCCCACCGCGGTCATGATCCATCACATGAACCCAAACGTAAGCCCCTTCCCCCGATGTCACAGTCGGGGGCGGAGGCATGTCTCGGTCCCTCTGGCCATGATAATATTAGTTAAATTAGCTGTTGCAAACACCCTCATATCGGGACACGTCTCTCCCATCTGCGGGAGAGGGGGGGGGGACGAGTGCTCACAGCAATCAAATGAAGCTGTACTGAGCATTTCCATAAACTTGATGGCTACTGGTTGGACATAACAAAAATGCAAGAATAATGAGAATGTATAATTTAACAGCCAGATTTAACACAGAAAACTAGTAAGAGTAGAGGAAGTAAGGATCACCATCTTATACATATATATTTAAAAAATCTGCTAATGTCGTTTTGTACAAATCGCCGTACAACAATACGGCTAGCCATTTTCCAATACGGTTGTGTTTTGTGGCGGGCTAACGATTAGCCGGATTGTCATTGCGAGACGTTCTTCAATGTCGGTGCTAACGTCACGTTAAATCTCTTGATTTTAGGGAATCATAATGATCGAGACAAGTGCGTATCGATCGCTATCATTGCCTAGAGTTAAGAGATTCAGAGAGATTAAGCCAAGTGAAATAAAAGAAAACCTAATCACAAAGGCTTAGTCGGGAGCTACGCTACCGCCTAAACTTTCGTACCTATCTGGGCATAGTTTTTTATTTCTCTGTATGTAAACACAATTGACGCCAATGTTGTTGTCATGTCAAGCAAAGCCGCAAGTGTCACAATGAGGAACTAAAACGTGTCAAAAAAGGCGGATAATGATTCATTTTATTTCAATAAGACTAGCTTTATTTAAGAACCAAACTCTTTCTGGCGCAATTTCACTCAGCCGTATTCAATGTGGCTAATCGTTGACCCGCCAACGGACAAACGGCCCTATGTTTGAAAATGGCTAGCAGAAAAATAGGTAATCCGACTGCGACACACATATCCATTTCCTATCAAATATTATAAACTATTAGTATATTAAACTTTAAGTATTATAACATATTTAAAATGCACCGCAGTAAAATAAAATTTGATCCGTTTTTTTTTTCTCATGTACAGAGACGGAGTTGTCTCTCTGTACAGCTTCTATTTTGTAGCCACTCACACACACTGGCCTCAAAAAAGCTCAATTGAAAAATAATATATCTATGAATAAAAACACTATTCCTATAAGCTACCTCTACGCTGGCCGTTTCACATTCTCACTTGTTTAGTTACCGGAATGTTTTAACAAAAGATTCTTACAATCAAAGATTTCACACTACTACACACTACGCACGTCTGCACCAATAAATGTAGAAAATAATGTAAACGAATAGAGAACTCTAAATACTTATATATTTATTTCGTGACTGAAACTGACATTTTCATCTAGACTTTCATCCTGACATATTTCGTTCGCACCTGTCATTCATTTTTAAAAAAACTTCTGAACTCGCATCACTTTTATTAATTTTAAATTTAATGGGCTTAAAATGTACGTATGTATTAAAATGTATGTATGTGGCTTTTCATGTAACGTAGTTTTGAGAATTATGCTTAGCTTGATAAATTGACCTTAAAATAATCCTGTACAAATGAATAAGGGAATAATGTGATATTCATTTTGGTTCAATTGATCTAAATGAAGATGACCATACAGCTCAAATGGATGTGGCTGCTACATCACGGATATAATATCACAGCGTATTCTCTAGTATTTACTGTGTTGTGATAAAAGAATATTTAACTTTTATGATTCGATTTGTAACATTATTGTAGTGAAACAGCACACCAGCAATCGAGCGTCTTGACGACTATCGAGGCTCATAGAGTTCCGGGTGATTGTCATGCAGATACATTGCCCTCCTTTCCTCCTCCCCACCAATGAGCCACCGGCTACTCACAAACCGCACGGCGACTGCGTAGCTGTAAGTGCTCACTGGTCATGTCAGCGAAACGTATCCCGGCCGTGGACGCCCCAATTCGCCTGGAATGCAGCACTACCTAAATCTGATGATCGTAAGAGTAATTAAAAGATAACAAATAAATTAGGGGATAAACACTTTGTATTTAAAATATTTTCTTAGAAATCAGAGGAAAACAATACACTTGAATTTGTATTACAGGGTCCGACGAAATAAGAAAACTACTCGACCACGTTTAGTCGCTCTTGTATGTTCTTATGTCAGTAATTATTAGATTTTTGTATCATTTCTGTAAAGACCCAATTATTACAACTTATAAACTGAAGCCCATTACATATTTCCATCATCTGCCATATGTCAAATTTCAAAATTGGAACGCCGTTCGCGCGTATTTCATTGCTATACGTATGACAGGTCGCGCAGGTCGGTAAGGGAGAATTTCATATTGCCGGGGACGAAATGGTGCGGCGCCGGCCAGTTGGCCGAGAATTACAACGAGCTGGGCTCACATAGGGCCGAAGATAGATGCTGTAGGGCGCATGACAGTTGTCGAGTGAACATCGGCGCGTTTAGACGAAGATTTGGCATGTTCAACTTCAGACCGTTCACGGTCTCGCACTGTCGGTGCGACAGAAGGTTTGTGCTTTTATTTCTTTAGTTGGTGGGCCGTTCTGATTTTGCTTGTGGTTCATGCTTGGGTTTCTCTGACGTCATGGGACAGCGCGTACGAGTTTGTAAATAATTTTGGGTTTCTGGGAACAGTTGCTAATTTCGGAATGGATACAAACTACACTGTTAATACATCAGATAACAATGAGTTGATTAGGGAGTGAAATTGTAATTACTTCCTTCTTCTCCTATTTTATTCTGATTAAATTTTTGCGGGTCCTGAGACAGTTTTAGCTTCGGGCTCCCTTGCTATCACAAAAATGGGTTCTTAGCGGATCCCGCTGTCGTCCTGGCGACTGGAGTAGCAGTGGTGGGAATGGGCCAAGCCCGTTCCAAGAATAATCAATGTAACAACAAAAGTTTTGCAATTAGGACATACAGTTACTAGATATTGAAATGAAATTTAACGAAAAGCGTATAAGGTATTAATAGTCCTATTTTATTTAAAGAGCAATTAGGCGTTGAAAACGATATTGTTCAAATTTTCGAGTTACCCTGGGCAGAGTTCCCAGTGCCCTAATTTTCAATGACCCTTCTACATATATCCGACTGAAACAGAATCCACAACAAACAGTATCTTTAGAATATACATTATCGCCAAGTCAACCACAACATATCGTCGTCCCTTAATGCTTTTAATTAATTTTGCAACTTTGCTTGGTAGAACTGTAATTCAACCAAAAATACGCGAAGTCGCTTATATACGTACATTAAAATTGCAGTCCTCTGGCAAACTATTAAAGCCCAGTCAGGGAGCGAACGGCATTATCTATGGTCATGAACTTTTAGCTGCTGGTTTAGTTGGAACTTGTGCTTAAGCTAACTACTGGCGCAAAATCCTGATAGTCGAAGTCTGCGAAAGGCAGAGTTCTTACGCGCAGCGAAGAATGGACTAATTGGATTCTGCCATACAATCGCATGGATGGGGACAATATTCTTAGCCTGCTTCCGTTGGACGTGCGAGTTGACCACTTGAGTACCGAACAGAGCATCACAAACTAAGGCACCGAACGTTAAAGAGTTTATGACGGGCCTGCGTACGTCTATTGTAAAATGAACACAATTCGCGCAACTAACGCCCTTTTAAAGTTTTATCACTTCAACATACAGTTCAATCAAAATACTTGTGCAATGGTCACTTGAAGTGTGCATATATCCTCGAAAACTGAAATATAGTGAGGATATTGAAAAAATGTATATTATTAAACGCGGTTATTACAAATCTTTTAAAACGCACGTCTGGGGAAAAAAAAAGCATGAATACATTCGAAATTCCATTATTTCAGCTTTAGGGAAATGTAAACAGGTTAAAATGGAATTCGACCATATCTATACTTATTAGTTCTGTTCATAGCTGAGGATAATGGATAGCTCTGATAAATAATGAAAATTGATATATGCTGCTGTGCTGGATGCACATCCAAAAACTCCTACAGGCTACTACTGTATATCTTATACTTATCCAATGCCAGCCTATATATCACAGAGTTCCGAAGCCTATCGAAGAATTGTTGTTTTATTTCGGTACAAGTAAAATAACCTGCGAGTGATTTAAATGAACGTATACCAACTGGGTATACATTCGTCTGCCTCTTCGTGTTCTCTCTTCCTGTGCATCTTCGTTTAGTTGTTGTCACGGCCCACGGCGTGAGATGTTATGTCAACCGCTATTCGTCATGGTTTGAATTAGGAAACGGGAACGGAATTTTATTTTAAACGTTCGAATGTGGAGTATTCTATGTTTAAAATTTTAAAATATAATTTGAACGTTTGAATCGTTAACAGTTCCATGTTTAAATAAAATAAAATAGCAGCCATTAAATATACTATTACGGCTGTTAATGGTTTCCGTTGTCGACTAAATAGAGAAATATGATAATAAGATTTTATTAATAAAAAGTAAGTTTTATTTACCTTGTTTGTTATGTAACGTGTAACTTTATCCGCCGCATCTTATCTCAACACGAATAGAAAGTAATAGTAGGATTACAGCGTTCAGGATGGGGCGTACCTATTAACTAACTTTTGTCCGCGGTTTCCTAGGTGACGTGTCTGTAAACCAGGTTTATTATTATTAGAGGGTAATGAATGGGTTTGAAAATTAGAGGACACGACGTATCCAGGGCACAGACACGTATCAAATGTGTCTTCTACATTTGACACACAATATGTTATTTTTGTCAGGTGGGAAATTGGTCCTATGTGGGAATACACTAATATAGAGATGTACTCTGAATTAGCTCTTTGGGCCAGGCGACAAAATGGGACAATATCAGCAAAAAATAAATATAATTAGTCATCGTCCATACATTTATTGGAGCTAAGTTCGCGATCAACTTATTGTATTTATGAACCGGGGAAGACCTGGCAGTCAAAGTCAATAAACACATATTGCTTAGGTATTTCAGTTTAGGCAGACGCCATATTGTAATACTAGGACATTCCCGCGTTTTTATTTCACGTTCGCGCTCTACATAAATAAATTGACAAGATTATTAGCCGAAAGGAGAAAGTTTTGATTACTAGTAACTGTCGCTAAATATCGTCGAAAATTATGAGGACATTTCCGATAAGTGAAATAAATCAGAAATGATAACAATTCAGATACAAGTTTAAAAAATAACACATTCTATAAGTGATTTTCGTTCGAGATATTTGATAAAACTACGAAGAGGTCATCGCATTGGCGCGCCATTGCCTTGTAACGATAATAAAAAAAAACAAAATCAACAGAAAAAAGCGGGACGCAATGGAGTTGTTACGGGTTCCTGGAACGAAATGGTGCGGTAAAGGTTTCTCGGCAACACATTATTCTCAACTCGGCGGGTACACGAGGACGGATAGGTGTTGTAGAGTCCACGATTTGAGGTGTCCCTTCTGGATCGGCGGCATGGAGAAGAAGTACGGACTTTACAATTGGCGCGTAAACACGCTGATGCACTGCAGGTGTGACGAGAGGTTTGTATTTTAAAAATGAAATTAATTGTTCGTTTGTACTTTGAAAATAGAATTGTTTGTTTGTATTGTGGAAATAGAATTATTTGATTATTGTCCATTATTTTATTCGTGTTCGTAATTTAAATTGCTCGCTATGGACAATAGTTACTTTTTTTTCTTTTAACAGGTTCGATATGTTTGCATGTTGTGTGTGCTTTGTGTGTAGTATTGTATGATATTTTATGGTAAAAGGTAAGATATTTATGTTGTATATATACATAAGACATATATTTTTGATGTATTCGTGTATATACCACAGTATGTCACCACTAGAACTGCAACTTGACCTGTAACGTGGAATGTAATAAATAAGAGAAATGAAACATCGACATCCACAGAAAGGCCCAAGGAGAAAATGTTAAATGTGGTAATTTTTAACATGGTAGGTAAAGGTATACTGGTTTGGGACAGTATTGTACTCTAATCGATCCAACGTATATCGATCCAATTATAGGAGGAACGTCACCTTATCATAAATATCGAATAGCTCTGTTGACCATTCCACGAAAAAAAGGAATAGATTCTAGACATTTATGATCGTGTACAATAGACACGGGTTTTCAATTAAACAGCCTTATTTTTCTTTTCTTTACCAGAGACAAGCATATCGTCGCAGACATCCTATAATTGCTATCGGCGTATATTAATTGAGCCATTTCCCTAGCTCAAAATAAATTTAGAAGTTTATGCGTGAAATAAAATAAGTACGGACAGCCATCTGACCGATGAATAGGCGATTAGAGTAAACAGCGAAACGTGTGGAGCTGTATTGTATATTTATTTCTCTAAATATCTTTTATCGATTTTTAATGACGATAATGTAAGTAGATCTTTGATAAATTAAGCCTCGGTAACTTCATTAAATAATCCTAACTCATCCGTTACATAAAGATTTAATAAAATTCTCAATCCTACACGTGTATAACATGAACCTTCTTTAAATTCTAAAATAATAATTCACCTTACACGGCTGCAGTACTATGTGTAACGTGGTCTTGTAATCGCGAATAGTCCCAGACACGCATCCGCAGTAAAATGCCAATAGGGCCAACCTACGGATAGCAGGTTTTAGTCGGTAGTAGCTATCGCTTCACGACCTGAGCCCGAAACACACTTCAGGCCCCCTTGGGTCGGCTGGATGGTGCGTAAATGCATTTTCTCCTGCTAGAACCAATACAATGAACACCGCTCGTACCGGTCGAGCGTTGAAATCTCACATATAGTGACACAGCTATAAGACGTATGACTGACAGAATGACAAACTCACACACCGCTCACGGAAACGAGCCCGGGTTCGAATCCGTAAGTTGAGAGCTTAGATTTGTAGAAGTAAAATAACGGGACTGTAGAGAGCTCTAATAATAATAAATAAATCAAGAACACGGCTTTTGTCGATTTGTAGCGCAAATCAACCCCTCCCGTCAGAGGGGGGGGGTGAGGAGGCCGGCCTCTTCAGGTAAGCCAAAGATTAAACGACCTCAATTATCCTTATCCACCGCAAATTAAACGGCATCGTGCGCGCGCCGTCCTACTAGTGCGGGGGGACCGTTTCCCCCTTTTCGGTCCCAATAATAATCACCATAGGGTAACGCCCACAGTAAAATTCCGGTTTGTCTCTTCCCATCTGTGGGAAAAGAGGGAGGTCTGTCCCCCTATCGTCTCCCTAAACCTGAAGACATGAAAGTCTGACGTAGTTAATCGAATTGTTAAGGCTGGACAAGCGCCGCCAATCAGTAGGTCCCGCAGAAAAAAAATTAATTAAATCATACCGATGCGTTGCCCTCCTTTCCTCTTCCCCTTCAACCGTCTCCACACACAGCACACCGACCACTGATGATGATGAGATGATGAGGATGCACTTGGATTTGTCGCCTACGCCTCGGACTGCTCGGAGAGGGCTTTATCTTTATTATACCTAATCTATACACTTCTCTAGACGAATATTTTAATAGAAATACTAAACTAATAATTTTCCATTATGTGTAGCTATTCGTTAGCATGCGTATATTTCGAATCGGGTTTTTTTGCTCATTCCCCCAAAAAGACCAGATTTACTACGAATCAAAATTAGATTAATCAGAGTGTTACAATTAGCTATAAATCCCACTAGCTTAGTCCGATTTAATTAAGGTTAACTGCTACTGTGTCCTAAGAAATATACCTACATACATAAACACGTTTGTATTTTGAACAATGACATATTCTGCAGTCGGTTACAAATGCCTTAAGATAATAATAATTCTGTTCCATCATACCGTCTATAATTGAATTAGGAAAAAAATTAAACAACTCCATTGCATTAGAATAGTGAAGGGACAATTATAAAAAATCCGATGGTATCTAGAAACTTCTAATTGGTGACCATAAATAAGCAACAACGCGGACAGTCCCGGTCCCAAATTAACCTATACGTTATGACATGGGCTTGGGTTGATGATGGGATATTCCTGGGACTATGAATAGCCATCATAAAACCCTTAAAAGGTTATTTATAACGTATCATACATCTGTGGATGCAGTTCAAAGTAATCTTGAAGTAAAAAATCCCTACTGCACATAACATAAACAATAATCAAATGAAACGATTGAATGTTGGCTCTAATAAGAGACAGTAACATTGCTGCCAAGTCAAGCGCGCGCGTTCGTAGCCGTACCTCGGTTCGTGTAAATTATAGTATTAAGCCTATCGTTCTTAAGTGTGCAAACGAACAGACTGAACCTCCTGCCAAATAGTTAAGCAGATGCGTTCCAATCCTTACCTTCCCCCCTCCAGTAGGCCACCGGAAACTCACAAACCGATCGAAACGGTATAGTAACGTTCCACCGCTTCACGGCAGTATTGTCTCCCCGGTCGTGCCGATCCAATTCCGGGATGCAACGTGGCACTACCTCTTACTAAATATTGAGACAACAGGGATGAGGACACAGACAGAAATTCATTAGCGTAACATCTAAACAAATGTCTAGGTCACTAGTCCCCTACAAGGTTGTGATGGTTTATCATGCAAGTTATCAGTTAAATTTAACTGAACAATTTCCAGGTACCTTACAATCAATCTCAGTGTTCCGAGAACTGAACTGACAGTTGCACTTTTTTTTCGATAAATTCAAGACCCTGCCGAGAATCCCCAAATTTAAAAGACCGGTCAAGTGCGCGGTTGCAACACTGTTGGTTCCGTACTAACGGGAGGAACGATTATGTCAAATACATTTATGAAACGTTCTTGCGGGCATATGCACTCGTTTGAAAAGAAATGAACAAAAAATTTTGTAATTGTAATGTTTTTTATTTAAATTATTCCAGTTTCATTTCTTGCCAAATTTCTTTGTCGCCAGGAGGGTAACTTTATGCATTAATGACAGACGTTCAAACGGACGGACGAACAATAAACTTTTCTTCTTCTTCCCAGCTAATGCTGACGACATAATTGCCGTTTCTATATCAGATGATATCGGGATCGGCTACCTAATCTACGAGATTTGACCAGACGCCAGTTTTTTTTCGTACGGACAGACAACAAACCCATCCTATAAGTAATCCTATCCTATATAATAATATAAAATAATAATTAAATAAAAATTGGAGATACGGTACCCTAGAAATAACATTAGTTTTTTTCTTATCTCATAATGCAAAAGGATCAATTCGTGTACATCCAACGTTTTAAATGACGTTTATTTGTCTTATCAATCCAAAAAATCTACTCGAAAACTCATACACCTCAAAATTATCGTTGTTTTATTCCTGGTTAAATTTCAAAGCAGCCATGACTAAAAAAATTTTACGTTTACATATAATGTTTACAAATATAGTTTATGAATAAACTGTTTATTTATCCACATTATGTCACGTGTCATCTTGTGATGCCACGAAATTTGGTCAACCATTTTGATAAGCACTATCATAAAAAAAATCTCTTCTTCCTGTTAAACTTAGTTTTCTTAATTATTTTTATATACCAGCATACAAATTATATAAAATAAAGCTCTCTGATACGTTATGCTCGAAAAGTACACGTTTAAATAAATAGATGTCCCCGAAAGAGGCGTAAGTAATATATAAATGGTTTGTAAAATCAGTTTGAACAAACGAAATCCATAAAACCTTAAAATAATAGCCAATTGTAGTAAAATTATATTTTTTTGCAATACCTAATAATAATGAATTATTTTTAAAATCAATCAAATCCAAACCTATTTCTGCTCTATAGAACAGTAGATAATAATTATGGAGTCCATTAATAGACATGTTCGATGTTGCCACCAACAAAAACTTTCCACTTGGATTAACAAGGAAATGGTTATCTGTGATATACCACAAAGAAACCACCCCCATTTGACGTTCATAATTTATGTATTGTCAGACAGCGTATTTAACCTCCGCGGGGCATTATTCACACATTATAAATCCCTTGAAGCGTGGAGATAAACGAACGCCGCTGTAAAGATGGCGCCTACTGACACCTCTGACAGAAAATTTGCCGGCAAGCGCTTTTGTTTTTGTGTGTGAATTCAAGAGGTTTTATCCATGTTATAGATTTTTATTCGAAGTATCTTGATAATATTCTAGATCATAGTATACGTTATTCAAATTTAGTTATTTATTCGCCTTGTAAAGGTAATTACGTATATAATGTTATCTGTCAATATAACCATATTCCATATTATATATTAAACTAGCGATCCGCCTGCTTGCCCGTGAATATCGCTCTACACGTTTGTGAAAATAGCATGAAATTCCGTTCCGTAGATTTTGAGAGAATCGATCACATTAGGTATGATTGATAAGATTTAGGGCCTTTGTTTTATGATTATTATAGGTGTAGATAGCGTAGTTATTTACAATCCACGCTTAATTTTTACCTGAAGAAAGTGTGTAAGTGTCTCGGATCAACTTTGTAAGCTATACTAATATTATAATTTACTTAAATACTATTTATAACTTCCTATTATAAATTCAAAATATCAAATAATTATCAAGATATTTTTAAATTTAAACAAAAATACCATAAACTAAAAGATAACGCACCTCGAGGACACCTGTTTAGTCTATAGTTTCCGCGCCATTTACCGCCCATTCAGCTGTGCGCGCGATTTTCGACTTTCGAATCTCTGCAAATGGCACCATTCGCGTCAAGATGTTCGTATAAACGGCCAGTCGCTGCCAAATACCGCAAGGGTATAAACAAGAGAAGTGGAATTTATATTTTCTTTTGTTTTCTATGAAATTGCAGACACGAGTTTAGTAATAGGAATGCCATGCTCCTTTACAGCCGGCCGAGTCTACTTCCCTAGCCCAATTCGGCTGCAATACATTCCTCTCCAATACGCTGTCGCGTTTCGTGCAGTTTCTGAACCACTTGCAAAGTGGACGAGATGGGGTGAAAGGAATGTTTGTGCATAAGTATTGGCCGTTCGGACGTTAATGGTTAGGACCTGATGAATCCGATTTGTGGAGCACAAATGAGCAATCGGAGTCATCAGGCTATAAAGAATCTGGCGTTCCAGGAGAGCCGAAAGAAGAAAAAAAGTCTACTTACTTCAGTGTCGTTTTTTCGTGACAATGTGCGCGATCGTAAAAATGAGGGGAGTAAATTAAAACTATAATAAAATAGAACGATAATATAAGTTATGACTTGAATTTTTTTATATAATGATCAGCGCCGTCTGTACCTACTTTTTTGTTGAATATTTATGTACACACGATGTCCTAAATTATAAAATAATATGTGTGTGTCTACGCGTGGTCAGTAATCGCACAGGTTTTTTCCACTTCTATAAAAGGGCCAACGCGCCTAAATAAGTTTTCACTTCAAAACAAAAGAAACAATTAAGTAGAAAGTATACAACCTTTTATGCGGGCAGTTTGTTTAAAACCCGCTGACCGCTGCCGAAACTAACAAGCGAAAAAAAAATCACCAAGACGTCAGTATTTTCTGTAATTCTTTTTCGGTTGCCGGTAACGCGCGCTAATCCTTCTTTTGTTCTTAAACCCGCATTGATTCGGTGTTTGGCAGCTCTCGTACTGTAACTAAGCCACTTAAGGCTTACGGGTAGCGATTAGTGGTGTACTTCTATCGATATATCGAAAATACCGTTAAACATTTGTCGTTCATTCGACGATATTTGACGTCCCGTATTCAATATTACAGGACATACAAATAAGTAAAGAGACTTGCAGTAATTTAGAAAAAAATATTCATATAAATTGTTATGAATCAAATTAATAACGAATAATTCCTCTAAGCTTGTTCTTATGTTAGGAAGCGGTGCTGCATTGCAGAATATGGCCCGCACGGCCGAAGGCCTAACTGGGCTCACGTGATACCGCCACATACTGATGGTTATGCTGCCCGGTTTTCCGGAACGCAAACACATAACTAACTACTCGCATGTACATAGGCGTCCGTAGCCACAAAATATCTTCGATTTCTCGTTTGCCTTCTATGATATGACTATTTTAGATAATCGATTCCCAATAATAACGGTGTACCTTTCCGTGTTTCGATTACGATGGTTATTTACAAATTGATAAACCAATAATGCTTGGGCTGTCCCAGCTGACACAAACGCGATACATCCTGGTCTGCAGCTGAACATGGTCTGCTGTACTAGATGCTTGCACTACATTTCTCGTGCGACCATCTGCTGTCATTTGTGCCACAAACTACCACCACAAAATTGATGAATGAACACGATTTATTTAGCGTGAATATTTGTTACATTATATAAGTATAATTGAGTCGTGTACTTTTAGATTTGTCAAACAATTTTTAAAGCAAAACTTCTTTACGCGCTTTGGAGGTAAGCTGGTGACTGGGTGACGAGAGCTTTACGAAAACGGAGCCAACGAAAATGGTGAGATATAAGTTAGTGAAGATAGAAAGAGAGAGAGTTACGTTTCGTATATTTGCTGTAGGGCAAGAGAGAGCTAGAACCACACATTATTTCTTCCTCTCATAGCCAATGCATGAAATAAAGCTAAGTTAATATTAAGCTTTACTTCACTCGTTTGGTCTAATGTATACTCGTAATGTTATTTAATAGATTTCTGCATTGAAGGGTACATATGTAAGTTTGAGATTTTGACTGAGATGATACGTAGAAAAAACGAATTGTAAAGTGCTACACGAGACCAGCAAGTTAGTCCTCAGCCGTACATTCGATAATAATCGATTGAGTGTCGTGTATCCCAGTCCCAACCCTAGGGCAGCTTGACCAGGAGTTTTGCCAAATCAAGCGAGCGACTGCGTCAAGTCGGTCTCGAAATTTACAGAGCACTTACTTACAGATCGCGTTAAATATATTTCGGTATCATAGCTTTGGTTTCAATAAGATTCGAATTCATTAATATGATATTTTTATGATTAAGATTTAATTACCTACTAGTTAGTTTAAAAATGTCAAAGTCTTATAACGTAATCGAATGACTCCTTACATCATCGAACGAGATGGATACGGTTCCATACATTATTGGGCCCTGACTTTAAGTAGAAGTTGAAAGTCGTATCCGTTAATACTTAATATAATACTATACTATAATTGATTTTATGTTGATTTTAGGAATCTGAGAACAGAGATAAAATATATTCAGTAAAAGAGAGACTACGTATACAGTAAACATTTATACGAGCTACTGATATTTGTTTAGTTTTATAAATTAATTGTATTATTTTTCATGTTTATAAACGTCCTTGGGCAAACGCTGTGGTTAAGGATTAAAAAAGAAACGTAAACACTGGAAAACAGTTATAACGCAGACGCATGACGCGATACGACGCAATCCAGTTTGTTTGAAGTTGGCTAACTTATCAACACACACAAACACGTACACACGCACACGACACCGCACATTCTGTGTAGGGACATTGAGACGTCCTCGGAGACGTATTCGAAACATTCTCAACAACTCTGACACGCGTCAATTCAGACCAGAGCACACACGTCCGACTACGAATAGACAACACCTTCAGAGTTGGGACTAATTCCAATAAGATTCGCGATTTGTCTAGCTCAAACAATACCGCCGTACCGGTTAGGTATTCTGAGTCTTCCGCATCAGACATCAGGATCGGGGTAGGTGGGACCTCTCAGTACCTCTGGCCATGATAATAATAGTTAAATTAGCTGATACAAACCGTTTCGGGATTCATCTCTCCCACCAGCGGGAATCTGTATTATGCTTTTCATTGATTCCTCTTCATAACTTCAGTTTCGGAAAAAAAACTGTAACTCAAATGTCAAGTCGACTAATGAAAAGTAAATGGACATTGTGTTTTCTTTTAATTTTATGAACGGCGGAATAAACCATTGTAATGAATTGAATTTGACGAACTCAACCGAAGTAATCATTTACACTCAGCACACAATTTTAGACAGTACCGTTCGTAGGTACTGTCTAAAATTGTCCTTCTTCTTATTATTTGCATAAATCGTTTACAGCTTTTTCGCTTACACTATTTTTTACCTAAACTTACTTGGTGATTTCTCTTTTTCTGTTCGCCTTTAGGACGCATTTTTTTAAGTTTGAAATAGATAATGTTAGAATTTTTTTAACCAAATCTTAGCTTCGGCCTAGCTGCCCAAAAATCCCCGACTTTATCCAGTAAAATGCGGCAAAAAATTGCACTAATTAAATGTAGGTAGTAAATCGTAACACTGTCTCGTGACAAACACGAAGTCTTCTGTCTCATTACTGACACAAACACGAAGTCTTCTGTCTCATCACTGACACAAACACGAAGTCTTCTGTCTCATCACTGACACAAACACGAAGTCTTCTGTCTCATCACTGACACAAACACGAAGTCTTCTGTCTCATCACTGACAGCTGTTTTCAACACTCGGTCTATCGATGCTACTATCTATCCCTACATCTATCTACATAGGCTACTGGTGATAGAATTTTGACATAAGTTCCATCCGAAATGTGTCAAAGTTCTATCTCCAGTAGCCAAATTCGTCGATAGATCGATCGAACGTCCGCTAGTCACAAAGGCGTACGTACATTGGTGAGCTCTGTATATTCGCACCCTGTGTAAACCTAAGTGCATACAAAGAAAACCCCAAAGGGCTCGTTAAGTGCGAAATAAGTAACGCTCTGTCAGCCATCTCAATCCGCCGCCTCCCACGGACCACCCGTGTATACATACAGACATACATACACACAGACGTGTCTAGCTGTAGCCATGTGCACAGAGCAGTTGGCCCGTCGTGTCTATCGTTGCATTAGAAACGAATCGTGTCGCAAAGCCATCGCGCCGTAAGAGGTGTCGAATTGGGCCAGCACGATACCAGAGGTACCTCTCGTTTACACGATACGTTGTTATGTTTCGTACGGTGTGTAAATTTCCGGCGACCCATTTAGGTAGGAGGAGAAAGGAGGGCAACGCATGTGCATAAAATTTATGCGGATGTTTATGTGCGTCAGTCTAAAAGGCTCTGGAGGCAAGGACACGGAGGGCGACTCATCGGCATAGTAATTATGTGGATGGAATTATATTCATGGGCGTCGGTAGCTGTAAAAAGACTCCGATTGATCATTTGCCCCCTATTATAAAAAAAAATCTCTTTTTAGTATTCCAGTTCAACTTTTTTATAGTATAAAGCCTATTTACGACTACCACCCATGAACATCCGCATAATTGCTAATCGCGTTGTCCTCCTTTCCTCCGTCCCTGCAATAGCCCACCGGCTACTTACAAATAGCACGAAACTCGACTCCGAAGATGTCGCTTTACGGCGGTGTCAAGCGAGCAAGAGGTACTACACCGGCCGTGCCGGTCAAATGCCGCTGCAACGCACGACTTCTCACTTAACTAATACTAAAAAAGCTTAATTTTTGTGTTGTTTTAGGTTCTTAAAAACTTACCCTTTTCTAAGCTAATATAAATACTTGCAAAGTCAATATTTATTATTATCCCTTGAGATAAGCAGAGTAGTCTTTGAAATAAGGACGTAGTCGCCACCGAACGTACACAAAAAGATCCAGATTGTCAAAGACTCCATAAAAAATAGTAACAGGTAGTGCCATGCTGCATTGCAGCCGAATCAACCAAAGGAGTGAAGGGTGTTCGCCTTGATCGACACGTCTGCATAACAGTTATGCGGATGTTTATGGGAGACAGTAGCCAAACCTAAAATCGTCAAAGCGGGCTTTACATTTTCATTATTTTAATTATCATAATTTAGACTGAAAGCTTGTTGAACGAAGCACTTTATGGTAAACAATCAAATTATGGAGGTAGTTGTTATTTAAGAAGCTAATTCAATACAGAACTAAACGCTATACATAACTAACATTGTCCTCCTAGTCGAGTTTCGGGTTGGGGTGTCATATCTATAGAACGGAGCTGTTACGCACAGATTCAAGACGTATGTACGCATATACAAGTGCGCCCTCAATTCCCTCTTTTCCCTATTCCTTTATTGCAGGCTTTACGTGCTCTTCGAGGTGCGTGGGTATTACTCAGCCATCTTCTTGAATTTTGACTGTTATTCAGATATCTCTTATCAATTTCAAAATGAAAAATCCAAATAATATTTTTTTGTGCTATCCGGGGCTCGAACCCATGACCTTACGATCTGTTGATCATGCTTATCTATAACTCACACAGTAAAGTAAACTGACAAACCAAAGTACTCTAAAAATGTCTATGCTGTGTGGTTATAACACTTAAAACCTTATTTGAATGCCCACAACCTTTACGAAGGGAATAAAATTTGACATAACACAAACGAATATCGCGCCAATTTACGAGACGTCATAAATTTGGCGGGAAACGATGACAGGCGGCGCCGGCTGTAAAACGACGGTCATTTTAAACGCACATAGAGAAAATACTCCATCTTCAGTGACATACTAAGTACGGAGTCATTTTATCGTGTTTACCAGCGCGTAGGTTGCGATTCTTTCATAAAACCTTTCAGCCCCTATTATGACCGCCTAGGTGCGTGAGGACATTTTTTTTAAGTTTAAATTGTCTATAGATGGGAGTTACTACGTTTCTTGTGTGACGAAAATGCGTCACGACCACGTGGGCTTTGGTGTTTGTCCATTCTTACCTTGCATCAAATTCGGGCCGGCACGACCTTATAATACCGTTTTTGTGATTTTCAGGTAGACTTGTCCGTCGAAGTTACACTTCCACTGTGCGTGCGTGCGTGCGTGCGTGCGTGCGTGCGTGCGTGCGTGTGTGTGTGTGTGTGTCTGTGTGTTTGTAATGTGTCCCACATGATTCAATTTGGTTTATAAACGTATCGGTACTTAATTTCATATCCAGTATAAATTTAAATTTTGTGGACCTTATTGCATTAGACCTACAAGGCTAGTTTTTAATAGAACCCTTCATACCGGTTTTCTTGTCCGCCTGCCTGCCAAGAAATTAAACATATTTATAGAGATTGTTGATAAAAGTAATAATTCTAAGCTCGTTAATTTAAAGCTTCATTCAAACTTATATATATTTTTTATAATAATAATAATAATAATAATAATACCTCCCGTCGGTAGGGAGTATATCTAGCGTTAATCCAGGCTTCTAGTACTTTAGAATTTAATAGTGTCGGCGATGCACTTGTGTGCCACTAAACTAAACTAGGATGTTTTCTTGTGTGACGACTATGACATAAACATCCACATAATCGTCAAGCGGTGCCCTCCACTCCGAGACCACCGGCTACTCACATAACGACGAGTTACCTGTCGTCTCGGCGTTCGCGCTCAGTTCGGCTGCAATGCAGCATGGCGGAACATTGTACAAAAAGATATAAAGTCACGGGAGGCCATAAACAAATCGCATCATCATCATAAGTGCGCGACCCACACGCCGCGTCCGCGTTATTGCGCTCGCGAGTTTAAGTATCAATATGGACGAACCGACGTTTTATCGCCAATCTTTATTGTCTTTTTACGTCGATATTGTCAGCGCGTTAGATCGAACGTTACCGTAACTGGTTCATATAATTTTCAGGGTCCCGTACCTTAAAAACAACGGAACCTTATAGGATCACTTTCTTACCTGTCTGTCAATAAAACTTTCAGTGTGCCTACTTCTCGGGGATATATACGTTGCAGCCGAATTGGGCCGGCACGAGACGGATACCTCTCGCTCACATGACGCCACAGTAAAGCTAGAGCTATGCCGTCGCGTTCCGAGCGGTTTGTGACTTATAGTATAGGAGGGCAAGCAAGTAATCGGAGCCTTTTGGCTACGACCGACGCCCATAGACATCAGCATTCCTGTTTTTATGCAAATGCGTTGCCCTCCTCCTCTCCAATGGGCCACCGCCTACTCATATACAGCAACGCGCCGGCGTAGCTGTCACTTTACTGTGGTGTCACATGAGCGAGGTGTACCTCCCCGGTCTTCCTTGAACACTTCGTACGTTCACATTCGTACTAATGATGTGGATGGAGATGGGAAAATTTAAAACTTGTAAATTTATTTGTAGTTGATATTGTAAATGGGCGCACAGTACATGCGCCTGCAATAGTTGAGTTTGAGTTTGTCAACTTTTATAATTTGCCAGTCTTTGCCCGTTGGTACAGGACCCGGTGGTACAGGCCAATTTCGTACTGCGCACGAAATTGGCCGGTTTTCTCAGCGTAACTCGTACAATTTTAGTGCATCTTATGCAATAGTGGTAATATAATTAAAAACCACCATCTAGTGACTTCTGTTTCATATAAGAATGCCACTACCGCCATCTTTCATTATGAGGAATGTTAAGTAGGCTTCTTTTTTTTTCTTATTGATAATAAAATTTGAAAAATATTATTAGGTATAAAAATGTGATAAAAAAGCAGCACTGAAAAGATAGTTTTGATAAAATATCAACTCAAACTGTTGGCGTCTTATCGAAACTGCCATTTTCCGTGTAAAGTTATCCTGATATAATGATCATACAACTAACTCTTTTCAGGTTCCGGGCGTGCCTGAAGCTGGCCGACACTTCTGTGTCGAATATGGTCGGAAAACTCTTCTTCAACATCGTCCAGACCAAGTGCTTCATCCTAAAACCGGTGAAGATGTGCACCCAGCGCTCGTGGTGGGGCAAGTGCCTCCGGCGGGGCTACAGGAAGCAAGCGTACCTGAGGGACAACCTGCCGTATTAGTTTTCAATCTACGTCATAGTGACCTACCGGTAAATCGAGGCTTGAGGTCAAATCGATGTCAAGGAATTATAGGGACCGTGCGTCCTAATCAAGCTAACTGCTGGCTAAAACGTGCACTTTTCGGATGTCATAATAATATAAGTAACATAGCGAGTGGTTATGACGTTATTAGTTCTTGCCGTTCTTTCGTTTCTACCCGTCTAAATGTAACACTAGATGGCGCTATTTAACAGTAACAGTTCTGCCTCCATATTCCGTACACGTTCACGGGTCATACGGTGTACTCACTACAGTGTGTATGGATAATGATACCGTAACATTAAACGTTTCAATAATTACTTGGTAGATCCCACAGGATCACCAAAGAGATCTTAGCTCTTGTCTTGTTGGCCACCCCACCCCAAGCTACAGTATAGGGAAAATACCCAAGAACATTCATGTTTTTGTTTAGTAACGGATAGATGGTGCCGTGCTGCATTACTACTGAACTGAGCCGGCACTTTCGGGGAGGTACCTCTCGCTACGATTGATGACACCGCCCAAAAGTGACAGTTACGACAGTTTCGTTCGTATTGTGAGTTACCGGTGGCCAAATGAAATGAAAATAATTTTATTCCGAATGGAATTATAACAATTACACTTTGAACGCCAATTAAATTTACTATGTAATTGTAATGTAACGTCAGACAAAAGTTAGCGTATGAATGCACAATATAAATGGAGGTTTTAAATTGGGCCAAACTTATATAATACATATATAAGTTTGGCCCATCTTAGCCCCATATTTACCCATGTCGGTTTAAGTGGCGAAATACTACCAGTATATCTGTTTGTAATTTTCAAAATGTTATTATATTTTATATAATGATACCTGTTTTACTTTTGCAATAATACTTAGCACATGAAAATTAACACCAATTAAGTTATGTAATGCGTTATGCGAAAATAATTTACTCAAAATTCCGACAATTAGCATCCACAACTCATGGTGTATCCGACGAAGACCAATCATTGAAACGTCTAATATTTAGTGATATTGATTTTATAATGTTACCTTGTGGCGCCAAAATAATACTTCTAGAATAGTAGAACTGTGAAATACACTGACAGAGATCCCTACGTCCAAACTACATACAAATCATTGTTATTTTAATCAGATTCGAAATGTAATTATGTGTTTTAACATATACGTCAACGAAGGAAATAATTTGTGATTAAAAAAAATGCCTGTTTTGCGCTCGGAGAAACTAAAAAATATTCTAAAATATGACCTCAATTTATAGAATTATACAAATGTGTTAAACGTTTCATGATATTAAATCTATTCAGAATATTTCTTATTTAATGCAAGTTATTTTTTATAAATCATCCAAAATATAGTTCAAGTGTGATGTGCACGCATAGGTTGGGTTACGTTATGTGAAAATATTTTCATTCTCTTTTCAAATTTTAAGTATATTATTTTTATATAAACATTTATTTCCTGTAGAAATGTGTATAAACATAAAAATCGAATTACTTCTTCTGTTATTTTGCGTGGTTATTAACTTTGAAGCGTTAAAAATTCATGTAAATATCAACATTTCATAGGCCACTTGTAAGGTACCGCCATCTCTTGTCATAAACTTTAAAATAAATCTTCGACTGTAGATATTTAAACATCGTGTACTTTGTAGTAGAAAAGTAGGAATTAGGATGAACACTTTATGGTATAACGCAAAATGAATTGTGCAATTACTTGTATTCGTGATTTGTTTTACATTTAAAACTCTGTCGCCCCGCGGTTTTACCTGCGTAACTCCGGACCTATCAGTCGTAGCGTCATAGAGCCTTCCTCGATAAATGTACTTTTCAACACAGAGATCTTTTCAACCGGGTCAGTCCTGAGATTAGCGCGTTCAAACAAACAAACTCTTCCCCTCTTTATTAGCGAGTGCAGATGTGATTGTCGAATGTTTACACATACGGTATTTTTTGTAAGACAGACCGGTTGTGATCTTTGAAAATGTATATAATAAATGCAGCCGTTTTTCATATAGAGTTTAACGGAATGGTGCGTGTAAACCCAGGGTTCTACGGAAGAGAAGACAATGAATTATTTGTGAATACGGAAGTTGACAAAACATACAATTTCTGATGTTAAAGCTTCCGTCAGTTGTAAAAGAGTGTACAGTACAAGATGTCTCCAGACGTTAATTCACTATGAAACTACACAGTAAGAAGTATTCCTTTGCCTCCGAAATGCGCCGCTCAAGGAGGTACCTCTCATTCACATGTCACTTCACTTAAAAGTCACTTTTTTATGAGATAGGGGGCACACGAGCAGGTAGGTAGTGACTACCACCGCCCATAGACATCTGTAAGACTAGGCGTCTGACGGACGCGTTGCCGGCTCTTAAGGAATAGGTACTTTCTTGAAGGCCCCTAAGTCGGCCTATCGGATCGGAAATAACGAGGGAGGGAGCTGGGCGTGGAACTTAGAGCTCTGTCGCGGTGTCCGTAGATGGAATTCTGCTGCTGGTATTAAGCCGAACAATTCCTCGTAACACTCCCCACAGAAAATACGGTAAAAAACGCACAGCGAACCGACAGGTCTTCGTAGGACCAAAGAATGGAGCTCTCCGGAAATAACTTTGTCGGCAACGATTCAATTCGCCTAACGTTGTATGCGGTCCCCTGCCCACAGATGGGTGCAGTACTACATATGCGGTCGGACCTGCGCCTTGTATAGTTGCAGCCGATGGGCTGGACTGAAGTACTGCTTCGCCCTATTAAGCAATCCCAGCTTCTTTGAGAGGCTTCATGATTGGAAGTTTCCGGTGGTCTCTTGAGGTTGGACGAGATAAGACGGGCAACGCTATCTGCCTGCCAATACGTATGACGACACCATAATACATGTGCAGAACGTAGTTAACCAAGAAACAGTTAAAATTTGGTCACATACATTCTCAGTTCAAATCAAACCACTGTCATTTTTACTTTTAATTTCAAGTAAAATAGTACTACAACAAAATACATAAACACATAAGGTGCATTAAAACAGTTCTGTCTGTAGAGATACGTCCGTTTAAAAAAAATCTACACAAGTAGTCGAGTTTGGAAAGTTACGTTTTTCTTAAGTCCTGCCATCTTGCGGTTGTTTTATGAAATTGATATTCCGTCTGTCACAGATATTATTTAACAGATATAGGCCTCAATATTTTTTATTGAAATAGAGCTATGGTTTCATTTATAAGAAAGCAATGTTACATATTGAAAGATTAATAATAATAATAGGTGAAATTGTATTATAATAATGTTTATATAGAGTATATATTATGTGAGGGTTCCACGCGTCAAGAAAAAAAAGGTACATTTAGAAACTACATAATAAATTAAATAATTATTTGGTCATGGTTAAAAGACATCTCAATGCCGATTATTGATGTCTTTGCTTACGTTGAATGTTTATCTCTTCATCATGTCACACTCCTTTGTGCCAATTTACTTTCAATAAAGTATATAATTGTGTGGGAAATGTGAAATGTGTGTGTGGTGGGAGTACACACCAGTATTTAGCAAATTCTCATAGTTTTAGATTAAGATTTTTAGTATTTAAATTGAGCGAAGTTCCTCTATTTGACAATATTTGTCTAGATCATGTGTGTGTAGTGTTAGTCTAAATGAAATGTAAGTACTTAATATAATATATTCACTGTATTGTAGTGTATCTTATTTTAAACGATTAATTAGCTACATGGTAACATTGGAGATCTAAAGTTTGAAAATAAATTCCGTTGTATCATATGACACATGCGGTCGCTAGATGGCTCTGTTCGTAATCAGAATTCGTGTTTCTATTGAGCTACTAGAATAGAACCAAGAAATAAGTTTTCTTGGTTCTATTTTATTGGTACGCGCAATAGTTGAAATAAGGAAAGACGTTAAAAACTCGTCCCATATTAGACAGATATAGTGAATTATTTCCTTTTAATTCCTATTCTCAACGCTCCTTGCCATAATTTCGAAATGTTAAAAAATTAAAGTGCGTGAAAATTTTCAAATCTTTTCAGTCATTCAATATTATAATATATATCTCTCAGTCATATAACAGTTGCAATATATGAAATAATCATTATGGCCCTACCATAATGATTAGTGTACTAAAGTAGGTTATTTTCTTTCATCAATCTCATTGGTCTTTGAAAAGTTAAATTAGGCATGGCGAGGCCCGTCTTCACCCACACGTATCTACGCCGCTGCATTGAATAATAAGCGAGACGGGTAGCAATAAAAGTGAGAGAGACAGAAAGTTTTACGCGCCGTATTACAATTTGCTTCTGCAGTCCACATCCTAGATAGAATAAATAATAAAGTAAATGAAAATCTTGCTTTTAAATATTTTATTTATCTCTTATTTTTTTACAGATCAAAATGTACATGCTCTTAAATTATTGAGTGAAATAAAAGTTTATTGTAAATATTACTACTTGTATTTTTATTTATCTAAATATTAAACAATCCACTTATGAAAAAAACTTGATAAGTGGATGGGAAAATGCACTCGCAAACTGCTTTTGGTGAATATCGACGCCCACAAAGAACCCCTTAGTGTTTATGTACATTAAAATCTCAAACTGGAAGAAACGCGGAGAACAGGGAGATTGCACCCCGCTCCAGAGGCCGATTCAGTTGCCAATAAGTTCATATCCAATCAGTATTTTGTAATGTTTTCCTGATGCAAAGCAAGTCATGCGGCAGCGCCATCTAGCGGAGTTGTTAGAACATGTGGAGACATATTTATAAGAATTGTGATATTTCCTTTTACTTTAAATAATCAAATTGCTGGCACCAATTACGTATGGTACCACTTCATAGTGATATCTGGTTCACTATAGAGTTAACCTTTTTTTTTTCTTTAAAGTGCTCTAATTATCTCAGCATCAAAGCAGAACCTTTCAAAGTAGGATGCAGTTTTATGCTGCATTGCAGCCATATTGGGCCGGCACGACTGTGGAGGTACCTGTCATTGAAATAACACAAGGTGCATCTATGTATCTAGTAGCCGGTGGCTCATTGGGGCGGAGGACAAGAAGGCAATAATGTGACAACAATGCGCATGGCTACGGCATCTGTGGTCTGCAAAGGCTCCAATTACTCGAGTACTCAGATATAGTATTAAAAAAACATCCGTCTAGACATTGCTAACCTTTTGCTTCCTGAGATATTTTAGCACAGAGACAAACGCTATAGAAAAAAGGGTACTATAAATAAAATAATAAAAATTAGTTTTTTTTTGTGTATATTCACTTCCTACATTAAAAAAATCAATTATTTTTCTCTTTAACGTTGTATAAACGTCTCTGTGGTGTAACGGTGCGGGTGTCGCCTGTTAAGACCGTTAGCCGCGTGGGGTCCTGGGTTCGATCTCCAGGTCGGGCAACTGTTATTAAATGTTTCTCAGATCATTCTAAGCACACATCACAATGTCCGGGAGTTGGAGTGTACCCGAAGTGGCCATAGGCTCGCCACCTATGACGTCATGGGCCTCAGTACATTGGCTAGTCGTGGGTGTGCTAGTATATCTGCTGGACGTACGTGTTGTGGCTGTACGGGCACAGCTCCGCCTGCCTCGTCAGTGATAATTATACTTTATACACATAATAACAATATTATTATGAAATGTCTTATTTATGTCGCTTGCTGTAAAGGCGTGGCTGGAAAATAAACAACTCTAAGCTTTTTTTTTTAATTATATGGAGGCCAATGAGCATATTTTCCTCCACCTTTGCCTGCATGCACGCCCTTGTAAGTATCAGAATAATTGCTATGCAGATGCGTTGCCCGACTTCCCTTTTATTCTTTCGTCCACCTGAAACTTACAAAACGTATGAGATGGAGGAGCATAGTTGTCACTTTCTAACGTTATCATCAGAGCGAGCAGCCCAATTCGGTTGTATGCTATGCTTGCATGCATGCTATGAATATTTAAGTCATAATACATTATTATATTACATGATCTTATATTCAGTTTTATTGGAATGTCCGTTATAAAGCCGCTTGCTGTAAAGGTGCGTGACCTGGCAAGGCTCCGCCTATTTCGGTGGGCGGGTGTTTAGTGCGCATGTGGCGGCGCAACGCGCGCGCTCGCGCGTACCGCGCTGGACACAGCGGGCACGGCAGCGGCGCGCCCGGCGAGTGCATAGCGCATATGTGCTCCGCCAACGTCATTTTATATCCGAACTTCTTGCCGCATATTGTACACTGAAATAAACGTACTTTTATTTAACTTCAAGTTAGCAATGGTGGTGCATTGTTAAACTGCTTCAAGAACTGTCTGCACAAACTAGATATCTTCAAACTATTTGACACACATGATTTAATAAATACTAGGATACAAGTCAACGTCTCAAAGCCGTCCGTATAAAATATGTCCATAATGTAAAATTATGCACTATATCATTGCTGACTATGCAAAAATATATGTCTGAATCATGCACTTCCTTCAAGTATAATGTGCTCAGTAAAAACGACTTACAATCATGTAAGGTTTGTTGAAAAACATGTTCGATGACAGATGTTTTAGAATGACAATTCAGTATGAAATCGTGTACATTGTATTTTTGTGAATCAATGCATCAGCTGGCTAACAAGCTTGCTAATAAGTTAATAATAATGTCATAAAAAAAGCTCAACTAAATACTACTGTTAGGTTCCGCATGTGCTAAGGGTGCTTCTGAGAAGTAGCAAGGGCCCTCTCACTCCTGAGAGCCCATGGCATTATGCTTTTTTCTTTCTGTTGTTACGGAGATGTCACATATTAATAAGCCATTGAAGTTATTCACAAATTAAGTCTGCTACTAAACGAGATGATTGCCTGTGAAGATCTACATAACGGCCGTAGTTCTACTACGAAAACAGATGTCGTTATTAGTTTTATTATTCTGCTGACATTTACGAGCTCAGCCAGGAACGTCATAACGGAACGAGCTATTTTATACGAATGATGCCACAGGAAAAAACTAGCGAGCTATATTTGATACCTCGTGCTGCTTGATGCCCAGGTGTCGGCGCCTGTGAGCTCGCAGGTTAGAGCTGGAGATGCATCGCTGCGGACAAATGTCACAGACGTACGGCCTCTCTCCTGTGTGCTTTCTGAAATATTATATGTTAAATTATATTTATATAGATATTAGCCGTGCCACACCTTTTCACCTGTTTACTCAAATTTTCAACACCTATTTTACTGTCTCATCTTAAATCTTATTTTGCATAATGCAAAAACTGTTATGGAATCAAACTATTGATGTGTAGTCACATAATTTTATTTATACTAAAATAATATAATATATAAATAAAATTACATGACATCTTCAAATGAAGAGGGCTTAAAAACTTTATTCCCCACATTAGGTTTTTATTGTGTGTATATGATTTCTTAATTGGACCTTAAAAGAAGTTTTTTAGGCAAATTAACTCAAAATTGGACAATAAGAAGCCCATTTGGGCGATGACCGATTTTATTCCTTACTAAACCTATACTACCTTGTATATAACTACAAATAAATAGTAAGGAAGTTGAATCAATGCTGTCGAATTTCGTATGGTTTGTGGTTCCTGTGGCCCACTGGGAAGCTCGGGGAAAAAGACAGCATCATATGTTCCTAACTACATATGCATAATTGTTTAGGAGTGTTGGTAATGAGATTGAAGCCCGTTTGCCACCTTACCATATAAAAGTGAGGCAATAAAGAATACCTTATGTGGACAACCAGGGATGATCTCTGTGTAGTTCTGAAATTACAATGTGTGCATGCATGCTGTTTCTCCCCAGTGTGCGTTAACTTGTGCTTGTGCAGATAGTCCTGTCGTGTGAACACACGGCCACAGCTCTGAAATGTGATATTACTTGGATTATGGAGATAAAGTGGTAAAAGGATTTTTTTCTTATGTGCTGGTATGTCTATGATGAAATGAATTGAGATGATTTCAAAGTCCATCTAACAATAATTGTATGAGAGTTTGAATGTAGTCACTTTTGCTTGTATTGCATGGGCAAATCAAGTTAGTATGCTACATATAGCATACTTGTGTTAAAAAATGTATTTAGTTTTTTTTAACCACATGAGCCCAGTTAACACCTATAGAGATGTGTTATTGATATATGACATTGCAATTCATACATGAGGATGAATGGCCTAGATGCACAAAGTAGTAAAAAAAAATCATATTATTTATATAATTAAAAAAAGTGTGTGTGTGCGTGTGTGTGTGTGTGTGTGTGTGTGTGTATGTGTGTGTGTG
>JAFELO010000388.1:437895-450643 GCA_017140195.1 Eumaeus atala | reverse complement strand
ATTTTCATTTTTCAATTGCTGGCTGCAAGATATATTTCTAAAGGAATATTATTATTGGCATATTACACGGTTGAAACCACATTAAATATATTTTAAAAATATCTTACCTCACAAACAAAATTTTTCTTTTTATCACCGTGTTCTACGATATGTTCATTTAACAAATCCTTACTTTTAAAGAGTTTATAACATTGTTTACACTTAAATAAATCCTCTGGTAGATCAATAGACATGTTCTCTCTGTGAAATCTCATATGATCTTCATAATTTCTACGACTTGGAAGAAATCTGCTGCACAAAATACACTTGTAGCCATCAGAAAGACCTTTACAGAAGTGAAGCTCATGACCAAGTCGTGTTTTCCGATTTTTAAATCTTTTATCACATCCAAAACATTTAAATACCCCATTTTCAATACCATGGCAAACTGAATTATGTTCTTCAAATTTAGCAGTTACCTCTAAATCTTTTCGGCAAATGTTACAGTAGGTTGGAGTTTTTTTTGGTTTATACTTTTTATTTGTGACCTTTATTAAATGCTTTATATCTGTATCGCTAGATTCTTCAAAATTTTGCACAGAACTATCAAAGTCTTGAAGTGAGTTTTCATTATTCAAATTCTCTTCATTTGGCACTGGTTCTATTTTAATAGATTCTGGGGGCTTTATAGAAGTTTCACAATATTTCTTTATAACTTCCCGAAGCTTTTTGTCAGTATCTTGACAGAAAAGTTTGAATAAATGAAATTTTTCCAACTGACTGCAACAATGCGCACATACTTTAGTTGGGCACAGTTTTAAAGACATATCAATATCCAAACATTCTTTTATTTTATCTAACAAAGTGTTTTTTGTTCCGTGTATATTATTTAACTGCTCAAGATAGATATCTGTAAACGCATTTCTATTCCAGCACAATCTACAGACGTCTTCTTGTTGGAAATATTCATAATTGTAGATATTGGAATCTAAAAAGGCCTGTACAGTCATTGTAGTAGCAGCACTCGTAACTAACAAATTTATTTAGTGTTTATATTAGGCATATTAAAAAAGAAGACCAATTATTTGATCTATCGAGTATTGTTTATTCTTATTATTAGTTTTGTTTTTGTTTACAGGTACTGTAAACAGTAATCAGTGTCAACTGTCGACATTGACATTTGGTGATTGTTGTTGTACGATTCGTCTTTACGGACAGGCTAAGATAATATGACCACACCGGCTAGTCTTTAGTAGTTTATTTTTCTTTAGATGTTTTATAAACTATACGTCTTTTGTTCGCCATAGTTTTTTCTTTTTTTTTTCCATACTTGACATTTAATGACGTCACACTCGACAATTAAGTTTGATGTAATCAATATTTTGTGCATGGAGATATATATCTCTAAGGACGAAAATATTTAAATTATAAAAATGATATGTAAATATGTCAAAACCCCGCCTGTTTAAACAGGCGGGGTTTTGACATTATGACAACACTGAAAAGAAAAAGTGGAGAGGTGTCAGGGGACATCTTGATGGAATGAAATCGATGGAGTTAAGTAGAGTATACACTATTTGCTATAGTGTAATCTCTCTCTCTCTCTCTCTCTCTCTCTCTCTCTCTCTCTTATAGAAAGTAAGCCAATTATTTTCGGTTCGCCTTTTTATTTTGCTAGCCTCTACTAGCCTCCTTCGCAACGTGTGATAGGGAACTTCGTTTCAAAAATTACAGCCACTTGTTGCGATGATATTTTAACGGATGTAAAAGTGATTCGGCATTTACATTCTCACTTCGCCTTCTCCGCTCTAATATGTAAGTTAAGGAAGTAAAGAAAGAATTTACAATAACTACTTTTGTACATTTCAAAAGTTGATAAGAGTACCGAAAATAATCAAATCATTTCATTGATGTCTTTATCCCATCAACCCTTATTCCATTAAATCGAGTTTACTGAATCGAATTTTTAATAAAATGATATTAAAGACCGTTTCAATACCTGTAAAACACTTTCTAAATTATTGAAATAGAACATTCCATTCAAAGGATATAACGAATTTAAAAATATCAATACAAAAAAAAAAATGGAATAATGGTATAATACGATGTGGCCTACATTGCGTAGCGGGCGACGCTGTGTATGCCTTCATTGCAAATAATATTTGCCAAACAGTCCAGCCTTTATTGCGAATAATATTTGCCAAAGAGACCAGCAGAGAACACTTATTTTTAGAGGCCATTATTACGGAAACAACATACTAGTTGAAGTCTTTAGGCAATTTTTTTATGAGATAGGGGGAAAATGAGCAGGTAGCTAGTGATTACCGCCGCCTTTTGACATCTGTAAAACGTGTCGTGTAAACTGTGATCGTGTGCACTAAAGCTGTCTTCCAAGAGCTGGGGATTACGCCAAAGGAGTAGGACAATCGAAAAAAGCAATTTAATACCGGAGCCAACTCTGGAGCACATTTTGGCAGCACAATCGGAGTGATGCCATCGGGCCCACTCGACTTATGAATGTCCAGGGAAAAAGTGCTTTACGTACGGTACTATGCCGGAACGTAATAACCGGCATCGAGTAACCACACCGCAGAATAATAGGCGGTGGAGTTCCTTGATCATCCAAAAAGGAGTACGACGCAAAACTCTTTTTGCGCCCAGAACTTCGGCTTTCTCTTTTACGGCATGGGCCAGCGATTCATCACTCCGGTACAAATAAGGGATCCGTCCGCTTGGCAAAATTCCCTAAAACAGCCTTGGCGAGGGACCAGAATGCACGGGTTCCTGATGGAAGGCGAACTAGTCTTATACCAGTTTTGCTTACGTGCTCTGATTTTGACTTGGCAATAACCTTTTGGAAGGACCTAGAGGCAGAATTATACTCCTTTAGTAATATGATATTTGCGCCCTGTGAACTCGCCGCTGCGGCATATGCTTGGTAACACTCCAGTTTATGGTGCTTACAGGAACTTCCAACTTACAGGAGCGTCCAAACCAAGGTTTTGACCTGGCGTCATTCGGTACCGCAAAGAAAGGTATGAAAAGTTCTATTCCCCGAGTCACCACATCAGCGACAGAATCCGAAACGGCGTCAGGGTTATCCAAGGAGAAGCAAACCTGCCCCTATGGGTAGGATGCCAAGAATCCCATCTCAATCTGCTAACCTGCAGTGTCAGACGCGACGACAGCCTACAAAATCCGGCCGTGTTCGATGTCTTATCGGCACTGTACGCCGTAACATGCTGTGGTCCGACGAGCCCAAAGGAGAATTGTCGGAAATCAGTCCAACAGGAAGGGAGTATGGTCTTCCATGTCGTGGATTCCTGCATTATCGGTAGTACGTGAACAAAGCCAATTGGAGTGATGGGCGTTAAAATCACCAAGTATCACGATCTCTGCGGTTGGAATCTGTTTCAGCACAGAATCTGTAGCCATTTATACTGGTATTTCTGTTATGGGATTTGTATAGGCACACTTAGACGCGGGGGTGGTTATCGCTATCTACACGCAGCCAAATGATGGATAGGTCCTTGTCTTCAAGGTTGAAGAAGCGACGATAGATATCTTCTCCGATGAATACACACACTCCAGCCCGAGGTGTAAATAATTGTTTTTAATTAATATAAAATAATTTATACCCTGGGTAGAATAGAAAGGTGAGATGAATCAACCGGAGAAGATATCTGCGTTTCCGTCAGAAAGAGTAAAGCCGTCTTTGTTGTCTCAAGGTGGTGGTAGACAGCGTCGAGATTGGAGTGCAACCCCCTTATGTGGCAAAAATCGACACTTAGAATAGCAGGGGGAGCCTTCGACTTTTTCTTTTCAGCACAGATCAGCAGACTCCCCCCCTCACCCCAGAATACGTGGCGCAGTCGAGGCATTCAGGCTCAGGTTCAGGATCTGAGCACTGATTCTCCAGCTGTAACAGCTCAATGAGCTCTACCGGCCCGTTAATTAGACTAACACAAGTCCTTAGGTATTTACCACAGGACTAGGCTAACGTGGTGAGATAAGTCCACAGATACTATTATTATTATTACGTCACCTGGACCGTCGTGTTTTACAGTAACCGATAAAGCTGCACTTGGAACTTCCGTCCATATAGTGTAATAAAAAAATATGTTGCTATTAAACCTACTCAAAACGCAAATCATTAGTATAGGGAGTCCAGCACTTACTTCACTGATTATTTGGCTCAACAGTCTTATCTCAGGTTGGTAATTGCGGAGTTTAGTGTTGCCACCTTTCTTGAACAGGCATATGATGACAGCATTTTTCCACGTTTCTGGCGTTATTCCCTCAAAAAGCACTTTGTTGTATGGCAGATGCAGATGTTTAATTACACTATGTCGCCCAAGAAGTTGCTCGTAGGAGATCCCATCGTCATCAGGACTCTTTCCTGAAGCAGACCATAATCCGAATTTTGTGGCTCTTGTGTTATACAGTTCCTTATAAAATATTTTTTAGTGTCAATGACTTCCTTATGATCATATGTTAGTTGGCAATCACGCATAGTAAGTTTGTGTATTTGAGATACACCGCGTTATTGTTTTTGAAATATTTTGGGACCTCTGCGTGATTCTANNNTTCAAGGGAAACTCCACGAGCTCACACACCCAGTTCACGTTGGTAGGGGGGGGGGGGGTGCGTCAAGGTGACACCATCTCACCGAAACTCTTCATAGCGTGCCTAGAGGACATATTCAAGCTCCACAATTAGTCAACTCATTGGACAAGGCATAAATATCAATAGGGAACAACTGACCCATCTCCGATTACGAACCGTACAATTCCTGCATGTTACAGGAAATGTACGGTTGGCCAGCGAATAGAAAGGGTATCTGATTACATCTATCATAGAATAGGGGGGAGGGGGGCGATTCAAACAAGAAGTCAGGGCCGTTTTACGACTACCGACGTCCATGAACATCCACATAAATTAATGTTATTTTCTCTGTGTAATCTGTTTGTGTGCATAGTAAACTATATCTTTCTTGCTATTAGTCCTGTCTGGCTGGTCATATGCTGCGAACCAGACCAAATTGCATGAATATAATATCTGGAATCTACAAGGAAATGCTAGGTGCATTGGCGAATGCCCCTTTAGACAATTTGACCTTCACAATCCACAACAGCATAGCAGTCACTTCACTCTGGAGTTATGTGAGGTAGAACCTCTATCCCAGTCCTACTACAGACGGTATGACTAAAATGTGGCACTCGCTACTTATTACAAAATATCGAACTTGAACTAGTCATATAATCATCATTATCAGCCGGACGAATTCCACTGCTGAACATAGGCATGCCGCATAAAGCACACTAGGTCACGGTCACGGGGCACTTGCATTCAGCGCCTTAACCACCAAGTCACCTTCCGATGTGGGGCAACCTAACAAAAGAAACTTTCTTCCCTAATGGTTATCTTTAAGGGAAGGTATTTATAGCATATACAATAAAAGTAAGTTTTAACAGACTTTATTTTAAAATAAAATGAAGATTTTCATAAACTTACAAACTAAAATTTATTCTTAACATATAATTAAAACATTTCTTCCGGTAGTGTTTTAGTTTCTAACTTTTATAGATTTAAACACTATGCTCATTTATATCAGAATTCAAATACCAGTGACCATAATATTGTTAGTATAGTATTCAAAATGAATAAATATAAATATAAGATGTGTCATAATCTATTACAAGTAGCCTAGTGGCAGGAGTATAATTAATTATACACAATGGAAAGTAAGACATAGCTTTTTACTGTATGAACCACTTCTAAATTAATTAAAATTGTTTACTAGGTCTTGGACCTGAATATAGAGGGTTGTGAACCAAAGACTACTACTACTTTATTAATACATGGATTTCACACGGTTTACTCTCTAGATATGTGTGGAATTTGGAATATATACGATCATTATTGTTCAAAAAGCGAGTGCACATTAAAATGTAACATTTAGTAGCAACATGAGTGATATAGTGAATGTATTTATTACATTCCTAAGAAAACATCTAACATACATCCATTTAAAAGATTTAAACGAGTATACAGTAACCGTTGGCACATATAAAACAAATATATTTATACAAGCTCAGTGCAAGCATCATACATAACTAGTACAATACACAATTTACTCGGGATATGAATTTGACTATTATTATAATCAATAGACTACTGATAGTTTAGATTAACAAACACTTAAACTTTTGGTATCCACTGTTGCAAAATGTAATAGAATCAAATGTTAAAAACAAAGAGGTGATCAATGTTCAAGCGATGTCTTGCTCCTGCTACCATGTGTCCCTTATTCATTCACTCATTGTGTATTTATTTACTCTTCCTCTCTCTCTTGCTCCTTGTCTTTCTTCTTCTTCTTCTTTTTCTCTTTGCGAGGTGCCTCGCCATCTTCAGCTGCAGTTTCCATAGTAGTATCCGCCTCGGCTACGCTTTCATCAGCTTTTTTCTTCTTCTTTTTTTTCTTCTCTGACTTTTGTTCTACAGAATTGTTGGGGTCATCTTCATTGGCTATGCTCGCTGTACGTTTTCTGCTTTCTTCATTTGCCTGTGTGCCATTCTCTTCAGCTGGTTTATCAGATTTCTTATAATCTACATAGCTGTTCAGCCATTCTGACGGTGTATTCTCATTGGGCTTGCCATGTTTGTCCAATTTACCTTGTGTTATGAGAAGCTTCTTATGAGAGGCTTTGGGACCCAATCCCCATTTCCTGGGATATGTGTCTCTTTCCATGATAACTCTTTTTAGTTTTGCTGCCACACCATGATCACATGACGCCATAGTCGATGTTGTCATTAAAGCTATGGCTAAAGCTACAGCTTCTCCCTTTGTAGTAACAATTACTATTTCTTGGTCTATCTCAATACCATCTTCATATCGAAGAATGCCAGGCAGTAAGACCTTAGCACCATAGCAAACTGCATTAACTGCACTGTCTTTAATGAAAATCCTCTTGTGGGCAACCAAAAGGCCTTCCAGAGGCTTAATAACTCGTCTCAAGTATGTCTCATCTTTGTGATTCTCATATGCCCAATGAGCATCAAGTATATCATGCATAGTGACCATGCCTTCCTTCTCACCTTGAATGCCTGAACGTACTCGTCGGAGCTCAATCATCTGGCCTCCAACACCCAGCATAAGACCCAAGTGGACACACATTGTACGGATATAGGAACCAGCCTCGCAACTAACCCAAAATACGCCAATGTTTTTCTCTTCGTTAAAGTCTAACAACTTACTGTCATAGACCGAACGGACGCGTAGCTGACGCTTTACAGCCGATATAAGCGGAGGGCGCTGGAACAATGCACCCCTCAACTTCTCTAAGCCTTGGGTCACTTTTTTGATGCTTTCAACAGCAGAGTGTAGATTAAAAACGGCCACATACTCTTTGCCCGCATTTTGTTGCGACTTTACCAATCTTGTGGCTCGATCAATACACACGATCAGACAGCCTGTTACTTTAGGGTCTAGTGTACCCGAGTGACCAGTTTTCTCTACTTTCAATATTCTTTTGATCCATGATACGACTTCGTGGGAGCTAGGATTGCTTGGTTTGTCGACATTAATAAATCCAGCCTTAATGTATTCGGCGATAGGTCGCTTAAGAGGTGAACTTCCGAACGGCAACGGCGTGTAGTGATTAGTGCGCACATTGAGTCTGTCGAAGTTCTTCAATAAAAGCGGCCAATATGCAGTATCGAGACTAGATACGCTTTGGGATGGCTCTATTTTAAAATCACCGAGTTTTTGATAAGTGCCCAGCGACACGCCATCCTTATTTTTCTTTTTTTTCTTCTCAGAAAATACCTCCGAGCCGGGTTGTTGTACTTCAGTCATATTGATATTACGTCCACTTATAACGTCTTTATACACTTAGATATAAGTTCAAGTTAAAAACAATGTAGCATTACTGTTTATCACACATGTTATTATGAATCCAACACGTGCAATGAGAGGTTAGCTTCCTCGCTTCTTCCAAAAATCTCGTTTGCGTTAATTTGACAAGGAATATGTGTCAACAATGAACAAAATAATCCATAACTTCTTTTTTAAATTAAATAGGTCGTCGACTTATTTGCCAGAAACTTACTCAATGGTGCTAGTACCATAAATATAAATCATGTTAACGATACTATAAAATAACGTGGTATTTCAAACTATTTATGTAAATTATATAATAATGCCAAATATTCCAATAAACCTGAGCCAATAATTACCGAATCAATAAAAAATATTAAAAAAAGGCCGTAACTTCTTTATGTCAGTACTTGTGTCAGAATATAGTAGGCACATAATAAAAAAGTTTAAAGTCAAACACATACTGTCATACATGCGTTACCGACAGTGTAATCCTAATGCATGGGTTGATGTTTTAATTCTCTGAACATTTTCATAAGTTCTTATTAAAATGGCAGGCGTATTATTTGAAGATATTTTTAATGTTAAAGATATGGACCCCGAGGGCAAGAAATTTGATCGTGTAAGCCGATTACATTGTGAATCCGAATCCTTTAAAATGGACCTTATTTTGGATATTAATTCGTGGATCTATCCAATGGAACTAGGTGACAAGTTCAGATTAGTATTGGCAACAACTTTAAGAGAGAATGGTTATCCTGATGGAGGAGAATGGAACCCTCTGGAAACGGAAGGAAACAGAGCAGATAGTTTTGAATATGTTATGTATGGCAAAGTTTACAGGTTAGATTTTTGTTTACAAACTGGTAATGTTATTATTTTTGCTCCAAATAACCGAATTAAGTAATTGCGGTAGTTTGAAATATGAATTGATATCACCTTGTTACTATTACTAAAAAGGTAGTTTGATATCATTTTGTTATTATTACTAAAAAGGTGGTATCAGTCTTATTGGTTAGTGCTGTGGGCTGCCTATCATATTAGGTGTGACTACAAACTTGTAGTATCATGTGAAATAAACATCAACAGGAACCTGTGATATTATAAATATAATTCACAAAGATAATAGAAAACTTATAGAATAGTAATAAGCTGTAATGGCAAGCGATGAATGTGTATTGGTGCATCCCCCCCTGTCTAGTTGACTACTCTAGTAACTAGCACAATATCAAGATAGTTGAGATCGTTTTATAAGTATTATACCATTTGCCTTAAATGTGTTATTTCTTCTTCCAGGATAGAAGGTGATGAAGGAGGAATGGAGCCGGCAACTAGATTATCTGCCTATGTCTCATTTGGGGGTCTCTTGATGAGGTTACAAGGAGATGCCAACAATCTGCATGGTTTTGAAGTTGACCAACACATGTACTTGTTGTTGAAGAAGTTGGCTTTCTAGAATAATTGTGATATAATAGGTATTTTGTAAATTTAAGTGTTGTATTGATGATATTGGATATAAGGACCTGTAAGGCTTAACTATAGGGTGGAAAAGTGTACTTATGAATGCCCCATTCCCAAGTAAAGTTTTTCACCCTGGAAGATAGAAGATCTAATCATTTACTGCTTTACCTCAATACCCCATCTGATGAGTTTGCACAGACCTCAGGCAATATAATTACACCACTGCTGAGAATATTGAATTTACTATACCACACTCATTGTAAATCACAAAATTTTGCACTTATCATGTTCTAATATTATTACTCATGATTTCATATAAAGCCTAATGATAAAATTAGAGAAACTGACAGAGAGAAATGGTGATGCGCGTTGTTGGTGAACTGACACCACAAGCCAGACCAAGTAACAAGTTTACTTGGCCTGGCTGCTATCTGCATCATTGCTTCTTTTACCTGTTTTCCATTTGAGAGTCCATATTCCTCATTGCCATTTGTTACTTGAATGCCCTCTTCTAATTACTTTTAATTGACCAGTTACACAAATAATATAGTATTAACACAGTTCTTAATTATTTATCAACATTAATAGTATTAAAAAAGATATAACATTGTATGGCGGCACATTTATGATAAAATAAAGTTTGTGCCCTTAGTCCCTAGCTTTCGATATTGTCAACAAATTTGGGATAGTAATAAAAAAATGAATAATTGTTTGTTACTTGTGACATTTATATCTGTACTTATTACAAAGCAGATATCCCCAAAGGTTGTGTGTGATCTATCAATCTACTGCAGTAGCTTTCTAGGTTTATATTATATCATATCACTACATCTCACTCAACCAACCTTAATGAGGCATTTGGCAATGGCTCTTTATGTAATGTATTCAAATCTCACTATGTAGTGTTGATAAGTTCTCACCTAACATTGTGAAATTACTTGTAAGAAAAATATAAGACTAAAAATTTCATATGAAACTTCTTTTTATATTCCTGTGTGTCAAAATACAGACAATACAATAATAATTTTAAATGTACTTTTTTTTCTTTTTATTACATAAGGAGAAAAGGAACAGTAAAGTTTTTTGGCAATTGAATTTTGATGCTCATATACCTTCTTGCATTGTTCACTCTCATAAACCACACGAAACGCGCCATCGTAGCCATCATTTCATGTTGCTATTGTGTGATGAAATTATTTACAAACTGTGCTGTAAAACAATATTTGATTTTACCTGGAGAAGAGCCTTAAAATAAATAAGATTTTTTTTTGTTGAATTATAAACAATTACATAGGTTTAGACAAGCTATTTTCTAAAATGTTATACCCAATAAATAAAAACCATAAATAACTTAATCGTCATCATCTCATGTTCAGTTATTTCTGGTTTTGTCAGATAACCGTTTCTAGTTGTATATGTTCTGACTGGTCTATTGGAGGGGAGGAGAAAAGGAGGCCGAAGCATTTGGATAACTAATGTGGATGTTAATGAGCGTCGGCAGTTATGAAAAGTATCCGAAATATTCGTTTGTCCTCCTATAATATAAAAAAAACCTTATCTGCCCTTTGCATATTAGTGATTAACCCATCTTTCATTGAATTACATGGGCCGTTCTGTTTTTTTTTGTACTATTAGAATAGAAAAACAAAATAGAAGTGCCATCTACTGTTGAATTATATTGCAAAATAAAATACACTAACACAGTGACATCTATTGTTGAAAAGAACAAACTGGAGACTTTCTTTACATTATCAAACTAGGGGGCACTGCTAAGTAGAATTCGGTTTATTAAACATTACATTTGGGGGCATTGACGTATTCATAGACAATACTTATATACTGGGTTGTTTTGTAGCAGAGTTGGGATAACGCGTTCAGATTTACTTCTTGATCACGTAATAGCGGTGTAGTCATGCTTTTGCTAATGGGTTTTAAAAACGTTAATTGTCGAATAACAAGATAATGTCTATATAAAATTATAAGAAATGTAAGCACTATTTTAGCTAAGGTCTTATATATATATATATATATATATATATATATATAAAAATATATAAACATGCTGTTATATAAATAACAGCATAAAATATTTCTTTATCTGGTATTATCTTTTATTTGCTCTTTGCGACATTTAACAAATGTTTGTCGTCTTTGAAGATATATGCAGCCTCTTTGCAATCAAAAATGTAACGACGAATGTCGTCAGATGTTCCAACTTTGTGGCGGTGGATGCTCATCAGATATCATCACTCATAGCCAACAACGAGCGAGTAGCAATGCTTTTCTAAAACATATTAATTTAGCGTACTTTATTGGTGTCGTAGATCATAGTACGCCTTCATGAAATAGTGACAATACTGTGTTAAATGACGGGTGGCAACCCCGCCACAGCGGCTTGTTTACTAGAAACTTCAGATATTTCGTATTTTAACATCCAAGCAATGCAGTTGGTACAATTCCGGCCTGTATCATTTCACAATAAACAACGCTTGACAATAAGATATCTCAAAGGCAATGCATTAAAATAGAAAATGAGAGTTCACGCGGATACGGTCCTCCGTCAGGTGCCAGGTCGCGTAGATGAGCATGCAGTCCATTGTCTGCCCTATTAAACATAGCGCTCGACAATCGAACCACAAACTCATCCAGCGACTCTATCCGCAAGTCACGCGCGATCACATCATTGCGGACGTAGCGACCGGCACCCGTGATGACCCGTAGGGATATATTTTGCTGGGCTTGCAGGCGTTTCCGCTGGGCCTGGGAGGTTAGCGCGTACCATGCGGGGGCGGCGTAAGTGAGGCCAGACCGGATATATGTCTTGTAAATCCCCAGTTTCGTCCGTGTAGGAAGTCCGGACGCTAGTACCGGCCATAGCAAGGCGCCGGCTGTTCTCGCCTGGTTGACCGCTCGGTCCACCTGCGAGCCCGTCCGAAGCGCGCGATCGATACTGATTCCGAGATACACGACTGGGGATTCCCAAGACACATCCTGGCCTCTGAACTTTAACCGCACCGGCATGTAGCGCCTCTTGCTGACTTATAGCGCCCTCATCTTATCCACGTTGGCTGACATGCGCCACCTGACGACCCACTCCGACAACCGGTCCAGCATGCGCTGCATGCGCCCAGTTGCAAAGTCCGGCTTTCGGGACGAGGTCACGTATGCGCTGTCGTCAGCGAACAGCGCGAGCATGACAGCCGCCTCACCTTCTTCCGAAGGATCATTGAGGTTGGGGATGTCGTTGGTGTAGGCCGCGTACAGGCAAGGGGATAGCTTCCGGGCAGGCTTCGGGGCTTGCCCGACTTCGGCAGAACGATGACCCTCCCCTCTTTCCAGGTCTCCGGAAAGTGCGACGTCCGGAGAATGCCATTTGCGATCTGTATGAGAGCGACGGCTGCTCGCCTAGGCATCATCACCAGCGCTGTG
>JAFELO010000388.1:424172-437890 GCA_017140195.1 Eumaeus atala | reverse complement strand
GGGGGGGGGGGGATGTCGTCGGGGCCTGGAGCTTTGCGCCTCGAGAGGTGAAGTGCGATTTTCCTCAGCTTAGAGGGGGAGATGAAATCCGTCCCGCTGAGCGGCGGAGCCGGGCTCTGAAGGAGCTCTCGAATTCGGCACTCCACCTGCTCGTGGTGCTTTGCGGAGGACGGCGCCGTTGGGTGTGGTGAAAACTGTGTGTGTAGATGTGATGCGAGCACTTCGGCGCGAGCCTGCGCTCCGTAGTGTTTCGCGCCTGTGGTGTCTAAGCGTGGAGTGATGGTGGTCCTTGGCCTCGTGAGACGTCTGTTTAGGGCGTGCAGGCTGGTGTCGTTTTGGCCGGCATGGAAGACTGTACTCTCCCCGCCTGCTCCACGACACTCCCTTCGCAGACAGTTCCTCGGCCAGCTTGTTTCTTGATCCTCGGACAGCGGGCGGGGGCCCAGTGTTCTTTCCTCTACAGGTCATCCTTCATTTCCTCTACAGGTCCGACAGTAGGCTCGGGAGGAGTTCACCCCGCCGGCGCTCTGTCACTGGTACGACGGTGGTCGCCGCCGCCCGCGCCTCTCGGAATTTTTCCGCATCCACCTCGTCCGGGGTAGACAGCTGCCCAGCGATGGTGAAGTTGACTAGGCTATCCTGATAGACGGCCCAGGCGATCCTCTCTCTGGTCTTCACTCCTTTTCTAAGGATTGCTCCGGAATTAAGTGTGACGAGGATGGGTACCGTGGCCTTGAGTTTCTGGTGTAGCGCGATGTCCAGAACGCCCGGGGTGCGCAGGGGATCCGTAGGCAGGTGTGTAGGACACGGTGGTCCTTGCACCGCATAGCCGCGCTCTTCCGAATCCACCTGCAGCCTGAAGCCAGCGCTGTTCGTGACGGCTGATCCCCACTCTGTATGCTTGGAGTTCAGGTCGCGGACCAACAACACCTGGCCGCCGTTCCCCAGCACGTTGTGGACATCACCTAGGTCGAAGCGGTTCCCGGGATGTCTGTCGCCGCATTGATCCTGAGCTGCTCCCCCGCCATGTGAGCGACTATGCCAATCGAGCCCATGTCGGTGAAGGGGCCCTGTCTCAGCTCGTCGTGGACGACGTCCCGCCGGACGAGCACAGCCGTACCTCTGTACGGCCTCCCGCTCGGCGACATCTCGTCCCTCCGATACGCGACGTAATTCGGTAGCCGGAGGCTCTGCGTCGGTCCCAGCTAAGTCTCGCCCAGCAGAATGACATGCAAGTCGTACTGCTGAGCGAGCAGCCGAAGACTGTCGCCCTTGCTTCCTATACCTCCGGGGTTCCAGTGAGCGACCCAGAGCTCGTCACGGTCCATCACTGGCTCCCCGTTGGTTGGCCCCGTACGTGCATGATTTGCCAGATGCGCGGGTCCCTCTGGACTCTGGACAGCTCGTCCGTCACGAGCGCCCTCCACCCTGACGATCTCTCGGATTAGCTCCCTGAGATCGTCAGCGTGGACCCTGGGCTCGTCGCGCTGACGCCGCTCCCCTTCGAAGCGCCCCGGACCCCGCGCAGGTGATGGGACTGATGTCCGTGGTGTTGGACTCGGTGTCTGCGGTATGTGGTGAGTTGGTGCGAGTGTTGATGAGCGTGCGTGTTCCGGGTCCCTGGCCAATTCGACTCCAATACAGGACGCTGCACGACCGGGGCAGTTCCCTCGCTCACAGTACACCGCCGTAAAGTAACCGTTATGTTGTCGCGGTTCGTACGGTTTGCGAGAATCTGTTGGCCTTTTTTAGGAGAAGAGGAAAGGAGGGCGACGCATCTGCATGACAATAAATAATAATAATAATATCTGTGGACGTATCACGCGTCAGCCTGGTCCTGTGATAAGTACCGCGTGCTGCAGGTGTATCAGACAGCGGAAATATATATTTTTTATAAATCTGGGAGATTGTATATATATTTAAGTTTTTTGTTATAGGAATACATATAATACGTAGATAAACAATCACGATCTGGGCTGGATTCGAACCCGCGACCTCTGGCGCAACACGGCCACTATCCGGGCTATAACAGCAACTGCGCCAGCCGATGAGGCAGTCTCCATGAGTCCAAGAGCGTCGATAGTCTTAAGAAACCTCCGTTAACTCGTTGCCTCCTTATACTTAAAAAATATGTATTTGATAAAAATAATAGTAATGTATAGTAGTCACCATCATCATCTCTATCAGCCCCTATCGGTCCAATGCTAGACATCGGCCTCTTTCAATTAACGCCAAGACGACCGTTCTCCTGCTACTCCCGGGCCGGCCACTGCACGGATATCGTCTTCCCACCTGGCGAACGGTCGACCACGCAACTTAAACGGCATCGTACGCGCGCCGTCCCACTAGAGTGGGGAGGGGGACCTCTTCCCCCTTTTCGGTCCCAAAATAATCACTATAGGGTACGCCCACAATCAACCCGGTTCATCTCTTCCCATCTGCGGGAAAAGGGGGGGGTCTGTCCACCTATCGACTCCCTAAACCTGAAGACAAAAAAGTCTTCGTAGTAAGTCGAACTGTAGAGGCTGTACTAGCGCCGCCAACCAGTATTAGGTGCCTCCGAAAAAAAAAAAAGAACGGTCGACCAACACCTCATTTTCCTAAAATTAAAAAGAAACTATTCTTAAAACACAATACCTGTCTGCCGAAGAAGTAAAGCTTCTAACGCGTGTACGTAAGGATTTACATTTATTATATGCCTTATGACTTCGTTACGAATTCGTTTCGTATTTGTTGTATAGTATAACAGTGAGTAATTTATTATTTCAGACATTGTGTATACCATATTACATTTAGTAATACTTTAATGGTATTTGCGGCGGTGATAGATGTTATTAGTCACCCCTTTAAATGAACTTCTTCTAAATACCAATGACCTTCTGCTCTTCACTAGGAACTGTGAGGTTGATCGCATAAGGGCATGCGATAGTCGAACTGGGAAACTGCACACTGGCGCCGCTGTACACGGCGAGCCGAGGAGATTCCCAGAAGCGTGCTGATACTAACAACAGCCAGGAGGCACGAGGGCTATGATCTCATCGTGCTCCCGCGATGGCCAGATTGTGTATTAGATAACCAAACTAAGAATAAATAAAAAAGTGATAGTATTACGTGCGATTTGTGAGAAGCCGGTTGCCCATTAGAGAGTAGGACGAAGTAAGGGCAACATCTACATGCAAGTTTATAAGCGTTTGTAGTCGTCAAAAATGCCCCGATCTTCTCGTTTGCCCCCTGTATTATAAAAATAAAAATCTCCTACGTAAAAGATTGCCCTAATAGCCATATAACATATTCGGTATACCTGAATAAATCACAAAGTATATTTTTACTTTCTCTTAGTATATTTAACAAAAATAAACAGAGAACTATCAATTATAGGCACCTATTATTTTATAATGGACTAGCATCATTCTGCAGTATCTCCAGCGTAACTCCGGTGCTACTAGCCTTAGCGTCATGTTGAGCCTTTCTCGATGAAAATACTGTAGAACATAAAAATAATTTTTGAGTTTGATCCGGTAGTTCCTGAGATTAGCGCGTTCAAACAAACTCTTCAGCTTTATATTATTGGTATGGATTTAACTATATATACATATTTATATATATTTTTAACAAAGCCATCCGGACATAGTTACTGCCAATAGAGCAAATCGAACAGCTTGCCGTCATTAAGTACCTCCATAAGAATGGCTATCACCGAAAGCCATCCATGATGATATGGTCACTTCTAAATAGGAGATCCTGCTCTGTCCTATTCATCCGTCAAAAATGGACAGCGGAATTGAAGCGTGATAGAGAGAGTGTGAAAGATGAACCCCGTTCTGGAGGGCATTCGACGTCTATTACTGACGAAAATATCAAAGAAGTACTTGACTTAACTATGGGAGATCGCAGATTAAAAATTAGAGCGATAGCCGAGATCATAGAATATAATACTATGAACGAACTCAAAACATCATAGTCAACGAATTGGGTTTCCACAAGGTGTTTGCGAGGTGGGTTCCACGACTGCTTTCATTTGAATAAAAAAGGACGCGATTGACTATTTCACGTGATTGTTTGGAGATTTTTGAATCGGTTTGTTACAATTAACGAAACAGGGCATCATTACTGTACGTCAGAAACAAAACAACAATCTAAACAGTGGAGAAGACCTGGTCCTCCGCCTCCTAAAAAGGCTAAGGCGATTTTGTCGGCTTCAGCATTCTGGGACTCGAAGGGTATGATTATGATTCATTTTCTTAAAAGGGGTGTCAGACTATAAACTCTGAATGCTACTGTATCAGACTTCTGTTCTCTAACCTGTAAGAGCACTAGGAAGGCCAAAGATTTCCGACAAACGTCGAGGTCAAAACAGCAGTAGGCGTATATTTTCTCTCTAAGGAATATTTTTTTGTTCGACGGTTTAAATGCATTGAATGGGAGATGGCAAAAGTGCAACGAACTTGATGTTTTTGTAGATTTTGTAGAAAAATAAAAATGTAACTAATTTAGTAGATGTTTATTTTCTTGGTTAGGCCGAATACTTTTCAATCCACCCTCATATATTACTTTGTTGTGTACATTAATCTTGCCATAAAAATTGCTTTGATTGCAATTAATATTTATCATTACTATTACAGTGTGTTAGTTTAACACACAAATATAAAACAATTAACAATATATAAAGCCTTGAAACGTTGAAAATATAGTCCCTATTTTGAGGTCAGTTATCAATAGAAGCACGCACTCTTTCCATTGGGAAATTCTTCACTGCCAATCGTATGGATTGTTTTACGGACTCTAAATTACTGTGGCGTTTAGAGCAAGCCGTAGTCTCTAAAACTGACCATAAATTATAATCCAGCGGATTAAGATTACGACTAGACGACGGCCAGTCTTCACCTCTGATGAAGTCCGAGACGTTCACTTCCCACCAAGACTGCATGGACAGGAGCATAATGACACGATACTGATTCTTACTGGAAGGTCGATCCTGGTGTTAGTAAGGGGCATAACTACCTTCTCAAGAATGGTGTCTTGATACACTTGTGCAGATGTTTTGATAGATTTGTGAAAAACAAAAATATGGCTCAGTCACTTCTTCATTGTTAACTCCCATCACTGAAGTCGGATAGTGCCCACGTTGCACTCTGTCGACTAATGGGGAAACTTCCTTAGAACTTTGAGCATAAATACAGTAATTTAGTTTTTTAAAATGTTGCTGCTTTGAAAAAAAAATGCCATCCCTAAACAATTTTTTTTCTGTTACTTCCTTTACGTACCGCTTCTGTAGTTATTTCGAATCTACCATCCTATTCATTTTTAATTTATCAGTTAAGAAATGACCAGTGCATCTTTGATAAGCTGCGAGTCCTAAGTCATCTCTTAAAATACGTCACATGTTTCTATTTACTATATTTATTTCCCGAGATAAAATCTTTAGTTTTGGGACAGGATTTCCTTGATTTTTTTCCTTTATTGCTTTTTACCACCTTTTTCGTACGAACACTACGTGGACTACCAGATCTTTCTTCGTGACAAACAGAGGAAGTCTCATTGTAACTAATAACAGTACGATACACATTTGACTAATACCAAGTATATGGAGAGTTTGCATTTGGCTTCATACCATGTATGTCCAGCAGTGGCCGTCATTCGGCTGATGATGATATCGTTTTATTGTGCATAGGAATATCTAGCCCAGTGATTACACAGATATATTATATTACTACAACCTGTACAAAGTGCTCTAGTAGATAAGTAATAGTATAGAAGTCCCTTTTTAATTGACCTAATCTTCTTATAAAAAATATATTTCCCTAACAACTACCGCACTAAACACCTCTCTAAACAACCCTTTGACTGTAAAGTCAAGCTTGTGAATGCTAAATCAATCAGAAAAGCGTCCCGCCGGGGCCACGCGCCTATAATGAAGGGGTCCCCCAGGGCCGTGTAATTGGGCCGCTTCTTTGTTCAACTTATAACGAAGTGTGTTTCGTAAAGGACAGGAAGGTTTGTCGTGAAATAAATATGTTTATTAATTTGAGTTTAATACGCTTTAATGGGGACTTCGCACATTGAGTAGGTAATGTGTTTTAGCAAAGAGGAATTGTAAATTTGAAGGTAGTGTGCTACTCGTTGCATGACGTAAGTGACTGCCTAATACCAATGTACTTATAAATAAAACAATTTTTAAAAACTCATCTCAATGTACCATAAAAATACAAAAATCCTCTTCACGAATTCACTCTGATTTGTACCACTGGCTTCTCTCGCCAATAACATAATATCATCAGTTAATTTCGGTGATTGATATCATTTAGAAATACTTCTTCAATGACATCCTACAAGGCTATGCCCTCTTGAAAAAAATATTTTTCAAAATGATATTACACCTTTTTGTATCGGTTTATATATTATATACATATACGCCTACCTTCAAAATACGGTATTCACAACCTCCGAGTAAAACGTCCATGGCAGACGGACGGGCATGGCCAAACTATAAGGGTTCCTTTTTTTGCCATTTGGTTATGGAACCCTAAAAAAATTATTAACAACAGAAAAACACTTGTATAAGCGGAGCATCCCCAAAAGAGAACGGTTCGCAAATTAGTTAAATTTGTGACAAAATGGCGCGCGCCCTAACTACGGGCGAATCATTAACTCCTAGCGCTCTTTTTAATTACAGACATTATTTAACCAACGTGCTTATACGAAGTAGCCTATCTGTTATTTCAGATAGTAATTTATACCTGTGCTGAATATCGACTCAACCTGTGCATTAGTTTTTGAGTGTAAAAATTGTTTTCTTTATAAGTATGGACAAACATTTTCGTTAGCTGTGTCCCGCGGTTCCACTGACAATAAAATGTCTAGACAAGGTCTTTGGAGTTCGTTAGTTAAGGCCTTGCGAAGGCCCTGTCGCTTAAGTCTGTCTGCGCTACTGCTGGTATGGTCCTGTTCTAAAGACCACCAAATTCTTTATCCATGGCTAAAGACAGAGGACTCCATGGAGCCATGGGAAGGTGGATGCGTCAATTTGTAAAGGAATAGTAAAGGATTAAGCCAGAAAAATAAGATTGTCCGATGTATTTAAGTTATTTTATAAGAAAAATAATAAGGGAACTTCAAGTACGAGCAAACAGGCATAATTAAGTTGATGGACGCATTCAATAGATGTTTTTATGTATTTTTTATGCTTAAATACTCGTAAGAGACAGCCAATGTAGTACACTCCCTGTCTCTCTTTTCTCGTTCATAACTCTCTGCACAAAGCACAAGCGAGATTAAAGAGACCAACATAGTGTTGCTTTCTAATCTTCCTTATCTATTCTCGAAGACGGGTGATGATTTCACGTTTTTTTCATAGAATAGGGGGGCGAACGAGAAATTGAAGCCATTTTTACGACTACCGACACCCATGAACAGCCACATAATTACTATGCCGATGCGTTACCCTCCTGTCCCCCCCAAAGGGGCCGCCGGCTACTAACAAACCGCATTAAACGTGACACTAAAGATGTCACTTTAAGGCGATATGATGTGAGCGAAAGGTACCTCCCTGCAGGTCGTGCCGGCCCAATTCTCCTACGCAGCATGGCACTACCTCTTCCTAAAACCTCTCAGTCAATCTCGCAATGATAATAAGAGTTAAATTATCGGTTACAAACACTTTCATAGTGGGATGCACGTGCCATGTGCGGGAGAGGGGGGGAGGGGTGGCTTTCGACCCCGGCCTCGTCGCCGGACGAGCATTTGTAGCTATCCGATGAAGCTGTATTGGGCTTCTCTTGGCTTCCACTGCATAAGGCCTTCATTCATAAATTGCAGCCATTTCAGCTCATAAGCTAGAATGGATGCCATGATCGACATTTTCAAAATTACGAAAATTATTTATTAATAAGAAAAATCCCAAGTGTGGAAATATAGAAGGAGCGCTGAATAGGCGTACAGAACCTGTCAGATAAAAGGATTGAATAGATGGCGGTACTGTTAAATCAAATCAAGATTTGTTTGACGGATTAACCAGTCGCTGAGGCACCTCGTTGCTGATAGTCCCCGGACGTCTGAGTGTAGGCCGATGACACTCGCAGGCTACAAGTGGCTGGTCATGGAGTTTACATGGTTTTGTCACAAACATTTTTTGTAGGGCCTTTGCTGTAGGTAGACTTTACAAAGTGAACGTGAATTTTGAAATTTTTAATGTTATTCTCATCCGGTCGAAACCACAAAATTAACATTGTACGTACGTGTAAACAAATTTAACATTGTACGGTTAAAAATAATCGTGAAGTTACTGCAAGCCTTGGCACCTACTTCTGTCACTTCACTAACCAAGTAGCTAAAGTATTTGGTTCAGCCGCGCGTCATTTTCATCCATTCTCTCATGTAGCGAATTCTGTAGAAATTTCGAACGATTACTTATTTTCTGCTCTTCGAAAGAGTTACATACTTCCATCTTCTATATCGCTACGCTCCACACTCAATAACGCAGAGCAGATTTCGCCTGCTACATCTGATAACACAATCGGCCTGTGGGTCACCTACAGTAGCTAGCTGTACCGCTGAGCTATTCTCGAAGATAATAAATAGTCACTTGCTTTAATATTACTAATATAGAATTCTCGTGTTTATACCTTACTCCCCGAAACGGCTCTATCCATTTTTACCAAATTTTATATGCATATTCAGAGGACCTGCGAATTGTCTACTATCTATTGTTCATACCCATAAGTGATAAAGGTTGTTCTGTTCGTCCTTAAGAGTCTTTTTTAAATATTTACACGTTACAATGACAACAAATTCAAATTATGACGGCCAACGTCTATCGGGCCAGCTCGTAGTTTTATAAAGATATATACTTACCTACTTAGATACTATTTACTACAACCTATAGAAGAGAACATTTTTCATAATATTGAGGGGAAAACGAGAAATCGGACTTATCTTACGATTAGCAACGCATATCGACATACGCATTACTGTCATGCAGGTACGTTACAATCCAATATGCTAACATTTATGGGCCACATTTTATGGAAATACTAAAAATTTGAATAAATTATTACTGTCTGAACTAGTATTTAGGTATAGGCAGTTGCATTAGGCAATATTTGCTTGAATGAGTGGTTAATTAATAAATACCTATTCTTCTTTTTTTATATCTAGTATAGGGGGAGAAATCCGCATAATTGACACTAAATGTCATTACTACATAATTGACGCTGCATCTACATACAGTGACCCCCTTTCCTCCTAATGGGCCACCGGCTACTCACAAACAGCAAGATACATGACACACAAAAACAACTAAACAGATTTTACTGAAGCCTAGCACATGTATGTACTCGCAAATGACAATCTAGAATAACGTAACATAAGAATATTTATAATTTCTTCAAGAAAAGCAACTAACCTTTTAGGAATACCTTAAAGGCCGGCAGGCAACGCGTCTGTAAGACGCCTAGTCTTGCAGATTTGTATAGGCGGCGGTAGTCAACACCCACCTGCTCATTTCTTTTTAAATACAAACAATAACAACGAAATAAAAAAGCCGGCCAAGTGTGAGCCAGACTCGCCATCGAAGGGATCCGTACCATGTATAAAAATTATATTTTATCACTTGGTATCGTCGTAACAGAAATATATCATCTGTGAATATTTCAACTGTCTAGCTATCAAGGGTTGAGACGGACTGGTGACAGACAGACATCGGAGTATTAGTAATAGGGTCCCGTCTTCACCCTTCGATAAGGAATCTTAAAAAGGTGATTCCCTTAAGATAATTCAGGTACATTTTATGTAGGTGGCACAATAAATCGCAAGGCACACTTACTAGTACATTTTATTTTATTTTACAGCAGTAATTAACTTCTATATGACCTACACTGACGAAAATACATAAATAAAACACTCTTATAAAATTCGTGTACACTGTTGTGAAAAACCATTGAAAAGTTTAAATTATTCATTCAACTTGTATCTATTGGTGCAGGCGTGGCCAATGAACGCGCGCCCCTTCGGAGGCGGGAAGAGGCAAACGTCAAACGCAAATGACGTTTCCTTTTTTTTAAAACCAGTTCCCGCATTGTTCCGTTTGTTTATGGCCGTTTCAGAAATGCTTATTTTATTCAAGAGTTTAACGATAATTATCGTTTCCTACGCGGCTTGGGTATAAAATCATGCATTGTGAAATAATATCGTTGTTTTGCCATATTACACGCTATATTATATTCCTTTATGTTTTTTTAAATTTCTTGTATTTGAATGGCAAATAAATTCCATTTCAATAATTGCATTACCGAATGCAGGCTTGTGAGAACTATGCAATTATCATCATCAGCGCGTTATCGTCCACTAGATATAAATATGTCGTTAACCACTAGGATGTAAGTTATTTTATTATAACATAAGGTTAAACGACCATTCGGAGCCATTTGGTAAATTTTGGTGACTGCTGACTACTGAAGCCCATTAACATTTGCATGGTTATGCAGATGCATTGACCTCCTTCAATCCCTTCCATAAACCAATGGGCCAGTGCACTCTTACAAAGAGCACGAAACACGACAGCATAGCTATCACTGGATGGTATTATGTGAACTAGGCTACGGATAATTACCCCGAGCAACGGGATTTGTAATACATTATTTAGAAAATGATGACTCTATAGATATTTATATCTTACAAGTTACAGATGATGCCTTCGGGAGCACAAGTGACCCAGCTTCCTATTGACGGCTCTTTACATTTCAATAAAGGGTAACGAAAGGGGGTAGAGTGTATTTCTTCAGTTTAATGACATGTAAGTTTATATGGTACTAACATGACTCGAGCCGACGGTTACGTACCAAATACTACCTAATCAATGATAAATTTAAAGGTAACAACAACATATGACGTCATAAATGTAGGATTTCCTACTCGTGAAATTTACCTTACGGTACTTAGAGACATTGATCTTCAGCATAAGAAATCGAAACGAGTTTGCGTCTCCTCAGAAGACAAGTACAGGTGGGTAAAGCTTTAAGATAATTCTCGATGCCTCGGGGAACCTCATTCAAATTCCGAGAGGAAGAACCTCGTATAATTTTTAAGCAGATAGTTAACGTTTGTCTAGGTATACTTATCTATATATTAGCATGTATACAGCTATCTGTATATACAGGTTACCACTTAAATCTATTCGTAACATAAGGGTAAAAAGCTCTGCAGGCAGTAAAATTATTTAAAAAAACATTTGTCACATAAATCTTATGTAACTTTAATATTTGTTAAAACTTATGGACGCCACGCTCACGTATTATCGCTCACCTCAGACTCGGGATTATTCCCCTCCCCCTGTTCCCTCCCTAATCCCTCTGGATGCGGGATTTGAGGGAACGGGACGAAAGCTCCGCTTGTCAGTCAAGCGGCGACATTCGCGAGGCGATAACGCTTTGATTAAAATTAATTATCAATGACATTCAGAATGTGCGATTGGTATGCTCGCGCACTTAATTTTAGTAAAAATATAAACAAATTCATAATTCAAGTGTAATTTTTTAATAATGAGGTAACATTAGACATACAGGTAGATCAGAATATTCCTTGTTCTAATTAAAATTGTTCTAAATTTGAAAAATTTTAAACTACAATAGTGTTGTGTTCAGTGGGCATTCAAAATGAGAACTTCGTGAGGATTGTGTGTCTGTGTGTTATTTTTTTACTTATAAATGTGGCAACATTGTTCTTATTGGATTCTTATAAGGTATTTATAATATTATTTATAGGTATAACTTCATTTATAGTTTGTTATGCTATGCTATAATATATAAGTATGATTGGCGGACTCAACTATACATTATATACCTTAGGTTTTTAGGTAGTCATTATTTCTTTTATAATTCTGGCTAGGACTTGATGAAGGAAGATTTGTATTTTTTCTAAGTATGTTGTCGTTAAAATAATTAGATACCTACACAACCCATAATTTATTTCATGAAAAATATTTAAAATTATTATAATAATACTGTAGCTGAACGAATCAAATATTTTAAATAAACGTTTAATCACACACAAAAGACGCTAACGGAAACCAGATACAAGAAAATCAAAAATCTCGTTTTAAATTTAATGAAATAAATGAGCTTTCTCTATTTTTAAGTTTGTTTAAGCTGCAGATCCTTATAAGTAATGAGAGTAGGATAGATTGTAATATTATATCATTATTTAGATATTGTATTATTAACAATGACGCTGGCAGACTGCAGGTCGAAAAAGCCGTCGGGTGGAGGGAGGTCTTATTCACACCCATGCATATGCAATTATTCCTATTGACAGCCCCTTGGTCAAGTGGTGTGCTGCTTCTCCGTGATACTCCCAGACGTGCCCAAACAAAAAAAAATGTTACTAGGATTTTTCAATTTCTAAGAATAGTCCGGAGTCAGGAAGTTGACGGTGTCATATCTGCGTGCCTAGAGCACGTCAAGCCGTCGGTCCTGCGTTTGATTTCTCTCCGGTCGTGTCGGACTGTCATCCCACCGGAACAGAAGAAGGAAGGAATTGAGAGAGCACTCGCGTGTGCCAACACTTGTGCAGTATAATGTGTCCTGCACATGGCTCTTCTCAAGGTGGCGGCTATAGCCGAAAATCGGATAGAACGACATTGTAATTGTTGATTATGTACCATCTAAAGTATCCGATATCACGCGAAGAATAGGCTCGCTGAAGTGGCAATGGGCTGGTCACACACTCAGAAGAACAGATGGCAGATGGGCCAGTAAGGTTCTGGAGTGGAGGCCGCGTTTAGGAAAACGAAATGTTGGTCAACCGTTCATCAAGTGGAAAGACGATCTCCATGCGGTAGCCGGTCCGGGATGGATGCGAGTAGCAAGTGATCGGTCGTCTTGGCGTTCATTGACAGAGGCCCATGTCCAGCAGTGGGCCGGTAAGAGCTGATAGTGATGATTATGATGCATCATCTACAAACGGGACCTTATTTGTACAAATACGTTTTAAAGTCACTGCGCTTCTCGCGCCGGTTGTTAGCTCAGCTCATATTTACTAAGAGGTTATTCAGTAAGAAGTCATGTCATGCTGTATCACAATCCAATTGGGCGGGCACGACCGGGGAGGTACCTCTTGCTAACACGACACCGCTGTAAAGAGATAGATACGCTGGCGCGTTTCGTGCGGTTTGTGAGTTTCCGGTGTCACTTCGAGGGGAGGAGGAAACGAGTGCAACGCATCTGCGTGATAATAATGCGAATGTCGATGGGTGTCAGCATTCGTCAAAAGGCTTCGATTGCACGTTTGCCCCCGTATCATAAAAAAAAACTTGAGTACATCCAGCTAAAATATATTTCATTGTGAACTACGGAATTTGAATTTCCTCACGATAGGTTATGGTTGAAACTTTACAGTTTTTTTTTTCAAAATTAAACAGCTCGTGATTCGCTCTGCGTGATGTAATGTATAGAACTCCTTGGTTAGATCTACCTGTACTATCGATAGCTACGTGTATCCCATTGCCTATCCTCCTCTCACGCAAAAACTGTTAAACGTGAACTAAATTTAAATTGTCACAGATATGGGAGAAGCCCACGTCTAGCAGTGGGCGTCAGCTGGTGATGACGATGATGTATAAATTATATTACCTAAAGGGCTGATCATGATGATGCCAATATATTACCTAAAGGGCTGATCATGATGATGCCAATATATTACCTAAAGGGCTGATCATGATGATGCCA
>JAFELO010000388.1:394966-423486 GCA_017140195.1 Eumaeus atala | reverse complement strand
AGGGCTGGTCATGATGATGCCAATATATTACCTAAAGGGCTGGTCATGATGATGCCAATATATCTATAGACTACATCACCTATAGGCTACAATATGGAATAACATAAATACTACTTTTGTCACGAAAAATGAATTCTTTCGGATAGATTTTCCACGCGTGGAAACCTGAGCTGCAGGCACCAACTTCTACGACTACAAACGCTATGTGACGTATTTTTCCTAATTAATTTCCTAATAATTAACTATTGATCAACAACATTAACATCTTTTTAATTCTATTCCCGTTTAATTATAACATTTGGAACCTTTTGACGAGTACCGACGCCCATAGACATCCACACAATTGTCACGCGGACGTGTTGCTTGTCATCTCTCCTCCCTTCCAATGGGCTACTCACAAGCGACAAGAAATGAGACAGCGTCGCTGTCAACTAATGCGGTGTCATGTGAGCGAGTGGTACTTCCCCGGTCGCGCCGGCCCGATTCGGCTGCAATGTGGCATGTCACTACCTCTTACCGAACACTGACAACAGCAGGTCACTGGTCGTATGGTCGCAGGCACCAGGAAACAGCAATTATACAGCTGTAGACTGTGGACTCACGCCAACCCTGCTGTCACTCGTGAGAAGCTTCTAACAAGATTGTTCCAATCAGAATCCTACCTTACTATGAATGAAATGAGTTATGAATATAGAAGAGATATGTACGGATCAGGATGTGTGGCGATCCGTTCTCTCTGTCACCTCCTTAGGGCACTGGTGTGAAGATATCTCTTTTTTTTTTCTTTTTTTATTGCATTAGGGGCAAACGAGAAATCGGAGCCTTTTGGTGACTTTTGACGCCCATGGACATTCGCATGATTATTACGCAAATGCGCTGCCCTCCTCTCATCCCCAATGGACAACCGGCTACTCACAAACCGCACGAAACGCGACAGCGACGCTGTCACTTTGCGCCACTATCAAGTGAGCAAGAGGTACTTCCACGACCGTGCCGGCCCAATTCCGATACATAGGAGGCAGTAGTCTCATGCATCATGCATGCATGGCACTACCTCCTCCTGAAATAATGTTATTAAATGAGGCTATTGTTATTAGCCATTGGCGCGCCAGGCCTATTGTAGACAACGTAACAGGGGCCAAGAATACCTGTCAAACAATCCACATTTACAACAATCCAGAACAATAGTAATAATAATAATAATAATAATAATAATAATAACAAATAAATTGTACGTTTAAGGATAAAAGTGAAAGAAATTTCGAAAAGTGAGCAAGAAAGTAAACATAATGAATGAATGAATAAATGAAATATTCTTTATAGTGCACATCAACAAACAAGACAATAGGTAGGCACAAAGTATAAATGTAAATGCACACAAAGGCGGCCTTATTTCTTTAGAGTAATATCTTCCAGGTAACCTAAACAATAGGAAAAAAAATACTAGATGGATACCTCCATCTAGTATTTTTTTTCCTACAGTTGAACTTTTATAGTAAATCTGTTACGCTATTAGCATAACAAAACGAATATATAATTTTAAAATATACATAAAGTATTAATACACATATTACACATACACAACACGTATATATGCATACATACATATACATACACATACATACATACATACATACATACATACATACATACATACATATATACATATACACACCGATAAACATGAACGATGCAAAGTATAATGTAATGACAAATTAAATAAATAGATAAATACATATTACATACAATCTATGAACGCGTTTAATATGGATAGGCAAAGGGCTCCAAAGTGAAATAGATCGAGTAGTAAATGACGACTTAAAGTAGTTGGTGGTCCCACAAGACCGGAGAGATGTCAGGCGCAGTACCGACGTGTCAGTACTCTCCGCGCCGTGACGCCGTCAGCGGGAGGGAGGAGTTCCGTCCCTGTTTCCAACCTAAACCTAGTCTCACACATTCTCTTCGCGTCCACAGCATGAAATATGAACAGTAAGTACGCTGTGGCTTATGCATTTTAATGTCGAGTGTCCAAATGGCAAAAAACGGTAACCTTACGTTACGGTTAGAGTGTCCCCCCTCCCCACCCCCCTCAAACTTTCACACCAAGAAGGTGGAAATTGTAAGAAAAGGGATTTTGATTGATAGAAGAAAATTTTAATTTAGATAGAATTCAATAAAGCATTCAAACGTAAATTGTTCTCAACATACTAGATTTGGTAATTTAAGACATATGCTTTTTTATTGCTTCTTACTACGGAACCCTTCATAGGTGAGTTCCACTCGCACTTGCCCGGTTCCTTCTGTGAGAAGATTACTCTTATTGGGCCAGTGCCGGCAAAATTCGACTGCAAAGCAGCACAGCACCACCAAGACAGTATGAACTGTCCTCATATTTTACATCATTATGCACCGACGCCCACGAACATCCCCATATGCATTGTCCTCCTCCATCCCCCCAATGGGCCACTGGCTACTCTCAAATAGGATGTAATACGATGGCACATGTAAAATCTTTAGCAATGGGCTAGCGCAGTGTCTCCCAACTTGTGGCACCTAAAGGCTTAACAATAAACTCCAACCCACCGTTGATCGCTGATGATGATACTGGACCCGAGGCAGCTGGGCTGACCAGGTCACAACATCTACGGCGTCGAGTTACGTCTTAAAAATAACAAAGCATTGTTCGTCCAATGGGCCCTGTGTACCTCTTTGTTTCGATCTTACGTCAGGACTATAAAAAAACTATAATTCATGCGAAAGTTCAAAATCCCTGTGTGTTATACAAGGACTAATGGATTTCAGAAGTTGCCGAGAAATCGAATGGGAATCGTGGCGTTGTAATCTAACAATTTAACAACGCCACTGCTCAGGTTGTTCCGATGTTAATGGTACTAATTAACTATCCAGCGAGCGCTATAACTATCGCGCATGCATATGGCGCACACTAACTAGTGACGTCCGGCTGGCTCAGTTGTTAACGTGGCGGTTAGTCCATGTGTTACGCCGGAGGTCGCGGGTTCGAATCCCTCCAAATTCATGGATGTATTTTATGTATTATTTTTTTTTAATATATAATAATAAAAAGTACCTTCACGCCTGTTTCTGGGTTCGATCCCCAGGTCGGGCAACGATTATTAAATCTTTTTCAGATTATTCTAAGCATACATTTCACGATCCATATAAGTATACCTACCCCGTCCCCATCATTCATAACACTATTCCTACAAACACGCTGGTTGCGAAGACTCTTGACACGCTCCGACAGTAACCAATCAGTTTGATCACAATATGTCTGTCTTAATCCCTTCTGGTACCGACATCCTTCCACATTCGCAATATATATGTGTGTTGTTAACTTTTACACAAATTCGACGGTATGGTAATATGCAGATGATCATTTGTTTTAGACTGCACAACGTCGTATCCTTACCCATTTTTAAAAACAATAAAAAACAAACCATTTTATTCCAAATTTAAAAATCTTTTGTGCCCTCACCGAACGGCACCCTTTTAAAAAACGAACATCAATTAAATCGACAAACAACTAAAATGCAACGCAAACACGCCCTTAGAGCCCTTAAATCTGAGGGTGCGAAGTGGAGATAGGGCACGTTCTAGCCGGCAGCCCCATTGGTTGTCCCCGCCCAAACACCCTCGCCTGCGCCAATCAGGTGAAGCTACCTCATTCACTTTTTTTTTTCGTTTGCTATTGTTAATTTTTATTCAATTGTAATAAGTATGTACGTTTTTACTTTTACTTTTTTCTGTGTTAGTTCTATTTTTGTGTGACATAGTTTCCGCATGGCATGGCAGTAAGAATCGCGGACACTAATGTCCGTTGTTGAAACGAATCTACCAGCTGCATTTCTTTGCGGTATTAGGTATCTCTACATCCGACCCCATGACATAAGTACCTCTCAACCCACATACACACGTAAGAATGATACCGTATAGGTATAGACAGTGTTTCTCATAGTGTACTAAATTGTAAACAAATATGGCGTACTTCCGGTCAACGACAACATAGATACTGTGATTCGCCCCCCCCCCTGTGGCCCATTGGAGGGGAGGAGCAAAAGAGGTTAAAGCATCGACTGTAATTATGCGGATGTTTATAGACGTCGGTAGTCATGAAAGCATCGACTTCTCGTTTGTCCCCAAATAATATAAACGAAATTGAACAGGCCTGTGGCTGGTTGAGGAATGATCTCATTCCGAAGATAGAAAGGTATCTAAAACAATACAGATTTTTTTTTACAGTACCTGGAGGCAAACGAGTCGTCGGAGTCTATTGATGACTATTGTACTGGTTATGTAGACGTGGTGCCCAGATCGCTTTACCCTTCTCTCGTCCGTAGGTCACTGGAACCTCATACCCGTATTTGGGTTTTGGCCGTCAATATATAGACAAGCCAACTGTGCAGGACATATTGTGTGTGCGCAGGCACAAGTGTACTCCCTGTTCCCTCATTCTCCTATTCCGATGGGACGGTAATCCGACACGACCGGAGAGACATCGGGCGCAGGGCCGACGGCGTATCGTGCTCTCCGAGGCGCGGGGGCGTAACGCCGCTTCCTGACTCTGGATTTTTATTAGAAATGTAATAGTTTTTTGGCCCGACCGGAGACTCGAGCCCAGGACCTCACGACTGCGGCTGACCATGCTTACCGCTGCACCGCGAGGAGTCGCAGGAGAAGCGGGCGGGGAGCCTGCCTCCGGGCCGCGCGTGTGTTCGCACACATGTTGATATTGAAATTAGCGTGCGTGAGTGCACTTGAGCAGTGTGTGCTCCGCAAACACAGGCGCCGCCGGGGGGCGGGTGTTGTTTTATGATGATTGGGGGCTTAGCGGATTAGCGATAGAGAGTTGATTGTTACAGGCTGATTGGGCCACTGTGACGGTAGCACACAAGTGATGGCTATGTTGTCGTGTTTCGTACAGTTTTAGGGCAAAAAAGATACCGTTATAATTTCCTCATGTCCGCCTGTACGTTCAAATGTCACAGACGTTTTGATCGGAGATTATGCGAATTGTATGTCTAAAATTTGGCAGCTTGTATTTTATGAACTGAACAAGCGCTACAAAAATATGAGATTAGTATAATTTTGAAAAATAAAATCATTAAGTATCCTACGTACATGCATACATGTACTGAGGGATAAAAACTTCAAACGAATTAGTTTGCACAATATCGATCTCGACTTTAAGGGTCACTTTAAGAACTTATGCCACTTATTACAATAAAATTACTATTACGGAGTCCTTTCGTGACCATGTCTGCTATACAGCTCCTGAAACGTCGGACTAGTTAAACAATTAAATGAACCGCAATACAATATGTAAAATAGTTTTATTATAAAGATATGCAATTTTTTTGGTTTGTTGCTACGGAACTCTTCATAGGCGAGTTCGACTCGGTCGGTTTTTTAAGTGTCTACGGGCCATAGACACTTGACTTAGACATATCATTTTGAATATTCATTATTTAATGACGCGGTATGACAATGAATAAGATTGCGTTAGTTGTCTATGGAAAAATGACTTTTCAAATAATAGATAGGTACATTGGTTGTAAAGCACTTTTCAGAATTTAGATAACATTTGAGACGTTAGTACAAATATAAGTTGTTCCTGGATAGAGGGACCACCGGGGATGGAGATGCAGGGGACTCTAGGTGCATATAAAAACTAAACACTTATCCTAGGCCTCGCAGTTCTGAAGTTATGATTTTTTAAAAGAGTAATTAAAAGCTTTATAATAAGTGTAAAAATCTAATTTTTGTTAAATTTCGTATATCTTTCGTAAATATTATATACATTTCCTGAATATCATTAACTTAAAATTATATTTTTGTTAAATATGGTGAGTTAATATTTTTGTCACAAAAGCGTCCTATTGAGATTAAATTAAAAAACTAAACAAATACTAATTCAAGACCCTATTGTTGTAGCTTTCGATGGGTAACATAAGGTTATGCCTACCAGTTTCGTTCTAATGCTACTTTTTATGCCTACCAGTTTCGTTCTAATTTTACTTTTTATGCCTACCAGTTTCGTTCTAATTTCACTTAGGTACCTGAGTATTTTCTGACGTAATTTTCTTTCTTATGAATGTTTTATTTTCCATTATATTTTATTTCTAAATCCTTAAAACATACAATCAAGTACTTCGGGTTACTGCCATATGGCATTGCAGCGTAATAGGGCGTGCACCACCGGGATGGTACCACCAGCTCACATGACACCGCCATAATACTATAGTATCGCGTTTTGTTTGGTTTTTGAGTATGCATCCGGGGGCCCATTGGAATGGTAAGGTACCATGAAAACATTTTTCTCTGGAATGAACTTATGTGGACTCGAGCAGAAACTCAACAGCTTCATCGGATTGCCACGAGTGCTCTGAGACTAGGTTTGGGGTCGTAACAATGACCGACGCCCCTCTCTCCCGCAGATGAGAGCGACGCATCCCTATATGAGTGTGTTTGTAACAGCCAATTTAACCTTCATTATTATGAACAGAGGGACCGAGAGGTCCCTCCTTCCACAACTCTGGCATCTGGGACAGCGCGCGCGCGGTATCTAAAATGGTCTCGGCGCTGACGTGAACGTTTGGCTCATGGAGAGGGTCTTCACTAGGGGACCCGTAGCTCTGTGACCCTCAGACGGGTGAAAGAATGCGAAAACAATAATGCAGATGTTTATGGGCGTCGGGAGTTGTCGGAAGTTTTTGATTGCTCGTTTAAATTACTATAAAAATTGTGTTGTGTGTATCTGATTCCTCTAGCGCCCGACTTAGGAACACTACAATACCTTAAATAGAGACATAAGCCTAAAGAGCCTAAACACATCATCATCAACATCAGCCCGTATCGGTCCACTGCTGGACACAGGCCTCTTTCAATGAACGTCAAGACGACCGATTTCCTGCTACTCGCATCCATCCCGGACCGGCAACTGCACGGAGATCGTCTTCCCACCTGGTGAACGGTCGAACAACACTTCTTTTTCCTAAACGCGGCCTCCACTCCAGAACCTTAATGGCCCATCTGCCGTCTGTTCTTCTGAGTGTGTGACCAGCCCGTTGCCATTTAAACACACACTCTAAAATAAAAAGAAACTATTCTTAAAACACAATACCTGTTTGCCGAAGAAGTAAAGCTTCTAATGCGTTTACGCAAGGATGTACATAACATGAAAAAATTGAAAATAAACTTTTATTATAATGCAGTAGTGTGACTTTTTGCAAAACTAAAAGGTTGACTAGAGCTAACTTCAGAGGCATAAGTCGCCGGTGCATGTGAGTCGACTAGGCGCGCCCCGTGGTTTCACCTGTTCCGATGATATTGATCGTAGCGTCATTGTTACTTTAGGTAATCCTAAATAATCATCGGGATGCTTCTCATCTGCTGCTGCTGGGATGAGGTCATCTCTGGACAGTTCCATGTTGTCGGTGCCTCTTTTGTACATGAAAATTAATAAAAACACAAAATGGCATTTGCGCCCAAAGTTCTTGAAGTTATTTTTTTTTTATTACCTAACACATAAAGTGGGCTATAAAAGTGTAGGGGACTTAGATGACGATTCCAAAAATGTATATAACTCGTGGTTTTAATTTAATAGACACTAAAAAAAAAGTAAAATAAAAAGATATTATGAGAACAAAAATACCGGGCTTACGAATACTTTATAAAACAAACAAAGAAAAATAAACTACTGGAGACGAAGCGGTATGGTCATATGATCTTAGCCTGTCCGTGAGGACGAATCTTATAACAAACAACAAAAGTATCGACTGTTAATTTACACGAAAAAAGACTTGGACAGCTTCTACAGTCGTGTCCAGATCGGATGTGATCACATCGCAGACCACTTACATCCTGCAGATGGATCAAAAAGTATCGATACAGACTAAACTTATAGAGCCAGGAGCCATAGCTGCCACCCCACCATGGTTCAAGTTTTGTCGTGTCGGTGGGGCTTAGTAGCCTGGGGTGAACCCAGGCGAAGCCAATTGAACCGAGGGGGATCTTTGCACCCCTCTTATAAGTAGAGGGGGCTTAAAGATCAGGAGGAGGAATCGCTCTCGGTACCCCTCTTATGATAAGAGGGGACCTCACAGCAACAGGAGGTGGCGATTTTGCGCACGGAGCAATGGGCGAGGATGGGAACCTCACCTCATTGCACTTTCCCAAAGGCGGTGCGATTGTCCCGTAGTTCAGGGCAGCCCCATCTGTGGAGGTGGAGTTGGTCCCTTAGGGGGCTGAATAGCCGTTGAGGTGCCCTGGTGATTGTTGTTCCGGGGCACCTCACCAAGGGCGGCACTGAAGGCACTCGCGGTGGTTCTTGTAGATATTCGGCACTATCATGTGCCGCGAGTCCCACCCACCACTGGACCCCACGCAGGGCTGGTGAAGGCTCGTAAATGTGTCTCACCGCGTCAACAAAATAAAAAAAAGGAGCCATGGCTGCCAGTTGAAAATTTTACAGCGCTGCATGTGTCAAAAATAAAACAACATCAAAGCTAATTATACAAACGTAAAAGAAAGAAATAAATTTACAAATACAATTAGTAATTGCGTCGCCATTATAACATTTACTTGATACTTGATAACTAATTTAATTTTTTTTTTAACTAAGTTAAGTAAGATTCGAATAATTAAAAGAAAATATATTACTATTTAATGTAAGTTTTAGTCCTTAGTAATTATACAATGTATTATACAAAAAATATACATAAGTTACCGAATTATACCAAAATTATTTAATTAACTTTATTAATTAAAATATTTATATTTTATATTAAAATTAAATTATACATCCCTGGTTATAATGATTTTTTGATATTTCCATTATGTCGTAGCATAATGGGTGCCATGAGCGATCGAACAGTCAAAGCATTTTAGTGATTATTGACGTCCATCAACATACGCACATTCAGAGATTACGTAGACGTTTCGATCGCTAACCACCATCCCCCAACGTTGGCGGCATCTCGCATTCTCGCCTCCATTCTAGCCTCGCGCTAGACATATTCGGCTGCAATGCGACATTGATAGCATACACCGTGACGGTCAAACGTAAGGAATGTCTATTGAATTGTCAGCAGACGAGTTGTGATGTGGAAGGGGGCGGAGCCCCGGTGACTCCGCCCCAGTCGGAGACACGACCCACTTGATCGTCTGCCAAGTCGCCAATTCAAAGCTTACCTCGGGAACGGTGCGACGTCATAATTACAAATTTATTTTTACTGGACTTGCAATGTACGTGTAATGCCTGCGGCAAGTGATGGTTATGATAGTAATAGTTGCCTATGCCCTTTAAGTATGGGCTTTCAATAAATAGGACTTTTATCATAAACGCGATACTATAGCTGTCACTTCGCGGCAGTGTCACGTGAGCGAGATGTACCTCCCCTGATCGTGCCGGCCCAATTCGGCTGCAATGCATCATGGAACTACCTCTTACTACAATATAGCATAACGAGAACAAACGAGCAGCAGGAGCCATTTGATGACCACCGACGCTCAGGAACAGGCGCATGTGCAGATGTGTTTACCTCTTTCAACCAGACCCATTACCCAAAAAAAAATGGCTTGGTCGTGCCAGTCTTTTTAGGCTGTACCTAATAGAGGCAATAACCGTCAAAAGTACACACTACACACTTAATTATAATATTAAATACATGATTAAAATGTTCTTCTCAAGGAATCACAAATATAAACCGTTGTCATTTTATTTACATTAAAAAAAAACACACACAAATGACGATCCCGTTCTAAATTTAACACGTTCAGACACCAACTTGTGAATGACGCCTAAAGTAGATATGTCACTAAAAATAAACTTTATGACAACCTCACAGAGGCCACATTATTTTTACAAACGATATATCTTTGTCTATGGTGTACGTGTCACATAATGACGCCGTAGTAGGTCGTAGTAATGATGTTCCCACGTTCCCACGCAGTCGGGATCACTTTTGGGCGTATATTCATTGTTTGTAACCACGCGGGCGGTACGCGAAATTATCGAATGCTTTGACAGTGACGTGTAAAGTTTTTTATGGCAAAATACGGGCAAATGAATGAACTTTCCAAAGACGTCGCAACTTTTTTAATTTGATTGACAAATACAATATGGAATTAGGTTCCCGCGCTTACTATGACAATAGTAGTTGTTGCAATTGTTACAAGGCATTTTGTGAAAGGCATTACTGTATTGCAGGAGAATTGGCCGGTATGTATACGCTATGTTAACGCGTTTTATGACCGTCGTATGGACCATTAAGGATGTGGGCGTTAGGTTGATAAAGTAAGGTAATGCAGGCATAACTTTTTGCCAACAGACACGGATTTTATTTGGTTTCACGGGGAAACGCGTTTAGGCACTACAATGAAAAAATTAATTGTCCCCACCTTCCATATAATAGAAACTATGATCACATCATGATATCATTAACCAAAGCGATTCAGAGAATATAGGTCGCAAACGCCCAATTCCAGTTTCCCGCCAAAACAAAAACCCGCCATTGTCAAATCGATAACTCTTAATACGAGAGTCGCTTACTCCGGCACGTCCTGTACCGTGGCCGCCATGGTAAATGGTAATGTCGTTTTTGTTCGCTATGATTTATTAAACTACACTATTGATATAATACTGATTTATAATGAATATTATTTTTTATTATAACGCCTACATAATAGCTTTTTATATTAATTTTCAATGGCAAAGACATCGGGGTATGCAGCCGGGATTATACGTAAACTTTGTTTCTGTATAATCCCGGCTGATTATTATATATAGATTGATCAAGAATAATTATTCTTTTGTACATTGTACAGAAGCAGGGCACAAAACAAATACTTCTGTAAAATCTAAGCCTTAACACAGAATAGTGAGCTCTCCAAGAACTTTAGAATGCTTGAAGAAAGTGAAAAACTTGCATTCTAAAATGTATCCATATTCAAAAACCACGCGGGTGGTACATAAATATTTAAATCAAGTGTATGTCACAAACATACATACTAATAAAAATATATTTTATTTAATTTAAAAGTAGCGTGCGATGTTAACTGCCGCGCCGCCGTAGCAATGCTGTAGCAATGCTACGGGATGCATCCCAATATGAAACGATAATGCCTAATAACCAATTTAATTGTTATTGTCATGGCTAGAGGGGATAAGAGGTCTCCTCTTCAACAATCTGACGTCGTGGGAAGCTCGCGCGTAGTAGTTGAAACGTCTCGGCCCTGACGTGAGCGCATGGCTCATGAAGGGGGTCATAACAGGGTGTATCTGGCAACGTTGGCCAGATAACTCATGCACCATCAGATAGATAATAGGCATGTAATTCGTAATATTTAGTTAGGCATCTAGCTATGACCTAATAATCCCGAGCGAAAGGATCCACCAAAGCGCGCTATGATAATCAAACTCACTTAAACTTGCATTCAAACTAAACGTTAACGTTCAATTATATTGGGAAACGACGACGCCGCTTACTTTTGTTCTCTGCCAGTCCCTTCTAATCTCTAATAGTAACAGATCCCTTCTTCGTTCGCTAGTCTATATCTGACTAAACGTCGAGGTGAGCTAACTTCATGCTTGTCTTTCCTTCCTTCCATGGTCTTAAATATCAAGTGCATATTACGACACATTTAATGCCTGTATGTTCTCTGTGGTTGTGAGACTCACACACCTATACAGATTACAGATTCGTGACGTCGAGATATTTGTGTCCTTTGTCACATCAGGTGCACACTCATTCGTTTATCTGTTCAGTAGGTATGTACTTAATAAAAAAATACTATATAGAGCTCCAACTTGTCATAAACAATACAAGATATCTTTTATACCTATGTAGTTTAGAGACGTATATTAACATCCGCAGGATATTTTGATCTCGTTCTTCCCTCTCCCTCAATGGGCCACCGGAGACGTACAGCCGCATGAAAAGTATATTGTTAAACAGGGCACATAAACTTGTGATTATGGTGATGAAATGTACGATAAGGTTGTACAAGTAACTTTGTTGCAAGCCACGGAAAATTGTGTCACGATAACACAATGATTTCGTGTTCCATTTTTGAAATTTATAATTATTCCTAAGTAATCATTTACAAATGTTACTAAATATTTTACTTTTTAATTGTTGCACAGAAAGAACACCAGTTAAATTAATTACTAATTGAAAGACTTAATTCTTTTTTTTAAGAATTAATGATTTTGTTGTATAGGCCCCAGTCGGGTAATTGTACGACATACACGAGTTTTACATTGATTAAGCCAAACACACCTTTCGAATAAACTTGGCTATGAAGTAGTGTAGAGATGATGGTTTATTTGGACACAATCCTTTTGCCGCAGATGGGAATGAAAATAAAATGACTCCGCGCGTTAATGGATCATGACTATGAGCCATGTACTTGTGAAATTTGGTAAACATTTCACAGTTCATAAGTTAGAACATTCATTCGTTCGTTAGGACGCAGGGATGCCCTAATTAAGGGATAAGTGTCATGTTACAGGGTCACCTCGCTGGAATAAGAATCCCCTTCCCGCTCCCCTTTCAACTCTCTGCGTTCGCCACAGAGCGACAATATGTTGTCGTCGAAGTCAGGTCTACAGATATCATAGCTGAGATATGCCTACTATCGATCTTGGGGCGAAACACACACACACACACACACACACACACACACACACACACATATTTGTATAATGAATACCTACATACGCCACTATATAAGTACCAAAATTATTGTCAAACCCTAAATGTATTTTTCAATATCACAAAGTGTCGCAATAAATAAAAACAAAGAATTGATAAACATGGAGGTTACAGGTTACGAACACAATTTCTAAATAATTTTGTAAATAACACGTTATCGTAAAGACGCAACGTGAATTTATAATTAATATTGTAATTTTGTGAGAGACTTTATGATTTTAGGCAGCCTCCAGTAGAATAGGCAGCACAGCTGGTGGCCTTAGTCTGTTCCAATATGAGCGACTAACTAAAGTACGATAAAAGTGAACCCACTAGGACTGTAAATTATTTATGTATTCCGGTGAGGGCACTCGAATACATAAATAATTTGTACAGTAAATGTGGGTCACTAAGGTACCTACCTCCGTAAGCTCCGACACGGGACTGGGAATTACTCCTCTACAATGAAAATGCATTATGTTGGTGTTACTACGCTCGATTCACGACATATTTTCATTTTCCATTATCAGCCCTTAATGCATTATGCTGGTGTTGCCAGCTACGCTCGATTCACGACATACTTTCATTTTTCATTATCAGCCCTTATCGGTCCACTGCAGGACATAGGCCTCTTTCAGTGAACACCAAGACGACCGAAATCCTGCTACTCGCATCCATCCCTGACCGGCTACTGCACGGAGATCGTCTTCCCATCTGGTGAATGACCGACCAACACTTCGTTTTCCTAAACGCGGCCTCCATTCCAGAACCTTACTGGCCCATCTGCCATCTGATCTTCTGAGTGTGTGACCAGCCCATTGCCACTTCAGCGAGTTTATTCGTCCTGTGATATCGGATACTTTATTTCTCTGCCTAATGACTTCGTTACGAATTCTAGCGGACAGAGAAAAAGCCAACAAAGCACGTCCAATAGCTTGAGCTACCGGGAACTTGCGGACCAGTCCTAAATTAAGAGACCACGTTTGAACCCTGTAGGCCATCACGAGGAGAACGCAAGACTTATGTCTTCAAGCTCTGCGATATACGTGACGTGAGAATGAGACGATGCTTCCGGAATGCTGCCCAACCCGCCTGGAACCTTCTATCAGCCTCCTTCCCGAAGTTATATCTACCTAATTGCAATAATTGCCCGAGGTAGACGTATTCCTCTACGACTTCTGGAATGGCACCATCGACGTTGACCGGACCAGGGAGAAGGCGTTCGTTGAACATAACCTTTGTCTTGACCAAGTTCATCCTAGGGCCAATACGTCGGGAGGATTTATTTGGGCTGGATGCAATTGGATTGGCTTTGTTTGACCCCCGGAATCAGAACTGACATAAAAACAGCGCCATACAATGCTCTCTGTACTTCGACATGACATCGCTGTAAAACTTCCAGAACAGCCCAGGTTTCGACAGAATCATAAGCTTTTTCATAAAAAGCACGACATAGTTTACTCGATTTTATTCCATTTTAAGTGTTATGTAGCCAAAATGGTAACAAATTGAGTCACTATAATTTTGTCATATCCCTCCATTTGTCCGTCCTTCTGTCCGTCTGTATGTCATAGACGTTTTACTCGCATATTTGGGAAGTAGGTGTATTTTAAAGTGCTACAAAATGATGTAGTATAATTTTTGATAATAAAATTATTAGAGTTAGCACCATGTTCATGTAGCTCAAGGATAAAAAAAATCGAAAGGGCATTGCTGTAGGCAGGGTAAGGATGGAGGTTTATAAAAAGGGTTTTCATTGTGCTAATTCTTGATATTCGCTTGAGAATGTTAAAAAATATGCCCCCCATCTACTTCAAAAGATTCCTAGACAAAATGTAAATCTATAAACCACACAAAATTCAGAGTCATGTTGTGGCGGTATCATGCAAGCGAGAGGACCGCATGGCATGTACAAAAACTATTACATACTACGTTGCCAAACACAAAACAAGAGGTTTTGAATTTTGCGGGACTCAGGATACAGGGACACAACGCGTTGTAATTTAACACGTTTTCTAGTTTTGATTTTAGTTTTCAAATCTTTAAATTTTGTGCCACGGTACGTAGATAATATATAAACGAAACCTTGAATTGTTATAATCGTCAGCAAAATGTTAAATGTTTAACAAAGGAGACATATTGTAATGATTTCTACTTATTAATCAGTGTATTGAGGCCATGTCTGAATCGAGACCGGAGAAACGCTTATGGGGCAAAACTGTGACATTGGCTTTTTAAAAACACGGAACAAATATGAAAATGTGTTGAACTCATTTTCAACACCTAATTAGGTTCAGTTGACGTTGACAGTTCGATTCGCGCGCTTTTCACTGCCGCGTAGATTTTTTTCTTTATTTTTTTTTTTTCAATTCAGTTCGGAAAATGTTGAGTTGAGTGGAATGTAAATGCCTCTAGCAACATTTTGTGGATTTTGTGATTATATTTTTGTGATTAGTTCAAGATGAAGATGAAAACGAGTATGTATTTATTTTTTTAAGATTTATTGTCTTAAAACTATTTCATGTTTTGTATTTCATATTTTACTATTTTACGCCTTCTGAATATTATAAAACTTCTGGGGGTATGATACTTACATTATATACACGTAGAATATAGCAATTATTAGAAATTGATTAAAAAAAATACACTAAGAAAAAGATTTAAAACCTAACATAAATAAGTTCCACTTATTTTTACTTCTCGTCTTTTGAACACTACATTATAAGCTTTTGTTGCTTATTGAAGGTATTAGTATTATGTAAAAAAATATGTCTGTGTAAATATGTTTTTTTTTTAAATAACCGCAAAATACAAAGAACTTGTCGTTTAACGCTACAATGTTTCTCATATATGATGCACATTCTTCTTACATCCATTTTAATTTATTTTAAATTTATCTGCCCAAGGGTGATCCATTCAGGGTTCTACTTTAACGTTTAAACAATTAATGGTAGAGTTGGAGTCAACCTTTTCAAAGTTTCACCTTTTTTTTACTGCTGCGGAAGTGTCCCGTGCATGCTTCATCGGGCACAACGTACACACGTCGGGCGGCGGTGTAGGTGAGATTAGTCGGTACGCCCTCCCTTCCTGGATATCGGAACAATGCATCTCGATAGTTATTTAAGATCAAGTAAAGTAACTATAATTCGCTTAGCCAAGGGGATCATCCAATTAAGTTGCCTTTCCATAACCCGCAGGAGGAATGTATATCATTGGGAGTTTCCGAGTTCAACTACGTCACTTTTCCGTCATACATCCGAACATACGTGGAGGGAATATCGTATGGAGTTCCGTCATCCGATTGAATTGGTTACCTAGACACGCAGGTGGAATGAATTTACATGAATTTCGTAATCTGAGTCACATTGCTGTCTCCGAACACACGTGAAGTAGGTAAAGCAGATCGCAAGGAGTTCCGTAGTCAGCAATCTGAGTCACCTTGCTGACGCTGAGGCCACGGAACCGTGTCGCGACCTCCATTCGAATACTCAGCGTCAGGCATTATGAGCTCCTAAAGCCATTAGCTAAAGAGCTTCATGGTAAAGAAACGAAATAGGAGGGGGGAGGGGCATGCCATGATAAAAAAAGATTCAGTTGGGTACGGTCCAGTTAGGTAAATCCAACTTCAAGAAAGAGATCGATCGCCGAAATCTAACAGGATAGGCAGCAGCCAGAGTGAAGATTCTCGTCCAAAATACCACAATGCCGGAAGTCGGAAGCCTTTGACCAATGAGTGTTACCAGAGATGACATAATACGGAACCGACGGCAACTAAATGTGGGCCAAAAATTATCTCAGAATCAGCATGCCGTGGATAGAGCTATGCTCGTTATTGCTCTCAGAGATATGGTCCTAAATTCGGAAATCTGCATCATCAAGGGAAATCGACATAGTCCAGAGGGTCAGCAAGCTGAAGTAGCAATGATCTGGCCACTTTAGACGTAGAACCTACAAAGTATATAGAAATACTACACATGTAAATCCGATGACCGTTTAGGACAAAAATCGGCCCCACATCGTAAGACTGGTTATTAGAACTTTTACCTATTTATTTAGCCAAGCATCACGTGAAAGTGGATGATGGTTTTCAATGCACAGTCTGTTAAGTTGTAAGGCTAGAATGTATGGTTTCCTTGGGATGTTTACGCAAATATATTTTACGCAAATAAAGTCTTGGTGCACAGCGACACACAATAAAAGTTGATGTTAATAGAGAAACGCGTATAAGAGATCTAGACTTCAACCAGAAAACCAGGCCACCTATTACTTCTGATACAAAAAGGAAAAGCAGCATTTCTTTTGGCCAAAATCATTTTCGACGCGTCACTCTTCCATCATGAGACTCGAGTTATTCTATTATTTACATTATACAGGGCCGGGATAACTTACATATTTACACATCACAAAATTCCACCGGCTGTGTCGCAATTATCCCCCCTATCACGTCGATGATAAAGTTGTTTATGGCGTGTGTGTTTATGTCAGATGTGTTTACTGACCATTTCTCTTTATTATCACTATAATGACAATAAACTCGTTTTAGGGATCAGTAAATAAATGTTTAGGTTTATTTGATGTTTCATTTCTTATTAATGAGGTAATTTATCGTGGTAACTAGCTGTGTCCCGCTGATTCACAGGCGTCAAGTCTATCCTATAAATAAGTGTAAACCGTTAAGATATACCTGCAACATGTTAATAAATTAATGTGTCAGGATGTATTTATTTTAATGTTATACTAATATTATAAATGCGAATATTTATTTTATACTTTCATGCAAAATCTACAGGACTGATTTGAATAAAATTTATCACAGATATAAATAGATTATAATCTGGAGCTTACAGCTTCTGAGTTTCAGACTAGGCTTGAGAGCGAAAAGGAGACAGTACACCCAGTCTCCCGCAGATAGGAGAGATGAATCCCAAATGCAGAAAATGCTTCGAAAGTAACACACAACACAGAAAGAACAACACAGACGTCAATTTATTACGTATTTTTACAGAGGCTACAAGGAGACAAACGTACAATCGGAAAGAATTACAATCGGAGTGTTTTTGACAGCTATCGATTCCTATATACACCCTTTGTAGACATATGGAGAAATAGCAATCTTTTGACTTCGATGTATATAATATATACCTATTATTATATTTTGTAAACACATAGCTACGGAACCCTCTATAACCCTCTATAATAATTTTTAGGTGGGCCGTAAATGGCTGCCAGTGACAGCTACGAAACGGTAGCCATTACAACTGTTATAAAATGGCCGCCACCGCAGAGTATTCCGTGAAGTATATTTTTTTATCCTCGTATGGAGTACGAGGGAATAAAAGACATAGGTACATCTATGTTTGTTGTTCCAACAAACAAATATCGAACATATCCGTAGGTTAACATGTGGGCTGCTGTTAAATTTGAAAAATACTACTGTGACCACACGACCGGAGTTGTACGAATGTAATGCTTTGAAAGAAAGAGAGAAGGAAAATGTGTGCGCACCACTCTCTTGGCCCGATACGAAACGTAACTCTCCTTCTTATTATTTTTACTTACTTATATCTCCCTCTCAACTACCGTTTGCTTCGTTTTCGAAAAGCATTCACTTTATCCACTAGCTTACACCGTAAGTTTAAACGCAGAAAGCATAACATGATTTAATTTAAAAAATCAAGTGTCATATCAAATGTCATATCGCTTCATAGATCTCAAGATTACCTAATTGATAAAATTTCAATAATCAGTATCTTAAAAAAAATGTAACGTTTTATTAATTAATCACCTTAAATTTATTTGTGAAGAGGTTTCATGTAAAGTCAAATTGTTGGCAAGACGAGAACTAATCTTGCATTGTGAAAAAATTGTCACTTCTCAGATCTCAAGCTACTATTTCTAGACGACTAAAACTAATACAACTCTAAAAGTCTTAATTTTCCAAGCTCGATATCGTGGTCGATGTTTATCGTCCATTGTACACATTATAAGAAAAATGTTAACCGGTGTATTAGCTTGCACCTTACATCTATGTGAGGACTGCAGAACGGCCAAGCCACGATTTATGACTACGTGTACAGTCTGTGGAGGAGTAGAGTTTAAGCGTGTAGAATCGCAATCAATTTATTGAATAATAATTTCTTGACGATACGATATTCTTGTTTTGAAGTTATACTTCGTTTGGCGCGTCAGGGAAACATTATGAAGAGAATTTTTTTATGACGTCACGAAAAACCGAAACCGTCACGAAAAACCGAAACCCTAAAGTTCACTATAGTTAACATTTTAATTTTTTTCTTGTTACGCCAAAGAAGTATAACTTCTAACAGGTACACTCACACTTTTTCATATAGCATAGGCGGGACAGCGAGAGTTTGGAGGCTATTGACTACTAGCGACGCCCATAGACATCCAAATTATTGTTGTTATGTAATAAAACTTACATGATTTATTTAATAGATGTTCTCGTCTTCCTAACATTTGTTACATGCTGTTTGTGACATTTTATTTCTTTTTTGAAGCCGTTTGTTGTGTCTTATGAGATTTTTAAAGCACACGAATTAGCAGCATTAGCGTTAATTTCCGATGTCCCCCATCCCGTCAAGAGGCCACCGACTACTCACATAACATCCAGTCCAGCCATCTTACCTTACTTTAGTCAGCATGTTATCCTCTAAGTCCTTTTTTTACATGGAAGTAGAAGGCAGTTCTAAGTGTTTTAATTTAATCAACAGTAGCATTGACAGTCTTAATCTTAATAGATTAATGTCTCTATTACATGTATGGAACAATTAATTTATGCGTTTGACACCTACAGTTGTTCTCATAAAGCAGTCGTGAACCGTACGTGATTTTCAACAAATTCTCGGAGTCTTGTAAAATTTGGCTTAGCACCATTTATAATTTGTCATCTAATGGCACATTCGTGACTCCTAGAATGCTTGCCAGTGCAATAAAAACAAATATGCGCCTATAGTAACAACAAGAATTGAAAAAATTCGAAAAAGGGCCGCCATTTTCGATAGCGCGTACGCACGTTCGCGCCCAAATCTTTATGGATCGTTTTTGTGCGTGACGTTCGGTACATTTTTTCGTGTTCGGATTTCAAATTTTGAACGAATTATGATTATTACTATTTACGGCGTTTTTCAGTTGGTGTTTATTTATTTTGATGTTTGCATCTGTGACATGACGTGACAAATATCATAATAAATACGCCTAGCCGAATTGTGGTGCAATAAAATAAATCTTTGCGGCTGTCATGTTTATTTTTATAATTTTCCTAAGCCAATATTTAAATATTCCTGCCACACTAACATCAATTCTCTCTTTTTTCGCAATTTGGCTAGCCCTTTTGTAAGAAACGTGTACTTAAATGAAAATTAATTTTGTTCTGCGCGATTTTTAGAACGCTAGGAATGCTGAAACAGAAAGTGTGTAGAAATTATCAAGTCATAAAGCGTAAGTACAAAAACCAACTAGAGATCATGAACAAACAAACACAGACACACGCACTCGTATACACTCTTTAATCCAATTAACCGGTAAACAGGCGGTTAAATCAACAGCCGACATTAACCGGTTATTACCGCGTTTAGACAATTTAAGTGGCCAATCACAAAACAGCACAAACATGGCGGCATCGGGCACGGGCGGCGTACGCGCATACATTTACTAAACCAATTTACATAATCACAGACGTCTGAGCGAGGCATTATGCATTTTCCTGTTGAATAAACGACTCGGTCTTTTTTATTATTTGATCATGAGTATAAGTACTCGTACACCTCAGAGCAAAGATATGCTTTAGAGCGTTCAGTATAGGTACGCTTCAGAAGGTAAATACGGCGCAGAGCATAAGTACTAAAAAGTAGGAGTAAACTCCTTCACTGGTGCCTGTTACTCAGACACCGTATGGCATCCTTCTGGTCCAGAATTGGTATGTGTAAGAACGGTATTATAAAATAATTGCATGACCGTCTCTATAACACTGACACTTTCAAACAATGGGGATACAAGATTACTCAGTGACGTTCTTTCGTATGACGACGCGACAATTTGTACATTAAAACCAATGTGCCAATGTATTTTTTTAATATTTTTTAATGTTATTTTTTATATTCTGTAATATTATTTACATAACCAAATATGTACAATTGTATGAAATAAACGTTACGCCTCAGAGCATTGGTACTTGGCGGTGCTCTGAGGCGTAGATATTTATATATAGACAATTGCAGTTGTGCACCTATATCGTTCGGGTTCCTTGGAAAACCAGTCCAAGGGGCTGTTCAGTCTCGCAATATAGACAAGCTTAATGTGCTCACTGTTCTCTGGCCGAAGACCCCTCAGTCTAGGGCCTAGCCTTCTTGCTCCCTCCTCCCGGGATTTGGGAGGCTTTGAGGTGAAGCCTGCTATTGAAAGACAGCTACCAACACATGACAAAATAACAGTCTCGCTGACAAAATCCATTGCTAAGTGCTATATGAAAAGTGACCCTGAGGCCATCAGGACTAACGCAAAGTGCTATCCAATAGATAGCAGATAATCAGGAATATGTTTTTTATCAAAAGGGGCAAATGAAAAATATATGATATGGCGGATAATGCCGCTGAATATTAATACTTAAGTCATCGTAATAACGATTGGTCTACGAGGATTTCTAGCCGTGTTCAGAGCTGTGCCTGAGGAATCTGTTAGGTGGTCTTTATATTGTGTATTTATACAATTCCTATTATGCAATAATAGGAATTGTATAAAATGATTGATCGTTTGTAGTTAACATTGAAGATTGCGCAATAATTAATGCAAACATGTGTGAGTTAAATTTTTACTGTGCAATATGATTGTCTAATGCCCAGCTTAGAACTGGTATATATTGCGAAAGCTACTGATACGAGTTACACCAGCCCATTCCAAAGCATCAGGAAAACTATATTGCACGCGTGGAACGGAAAGTGTTGTTGTAATTGTACAAAATTAACTGAAACACATCAACAACATTGTTGCGGCCACGTACGCTCCGCGTATTTACTGTGCGGGCACGTTTATGGTACATTGTTGGTCGATGACAGATGTGCACGGCGATTTACCACAGCAATATGGCGGCGGACCAGCGACCTCTAGCGGCCGTAGAAACAATCAAAGAATAAATTTTCTTGAAACTAGTTGATCGCTGCTTAACTTTGTTATGTCAAATTGTGTTAGAAAGCCGGCCAAGTGCGATTAAGGCTCACGTGCCAACGGCATACATTTTGTATGAAGTGAAGCACATTTTTTCCTGTGACTGTGTCCAGTTTCTCTCGTGAAAAATCGACCCCAAAGGAATCATTTATTTGTTTCAGTAGAAACATACAAACTCTCACATTTATAAAATAATAAGTGGTTTTCATATCATTTTAAGAGAAACTTCTCTATAGGGGATGTCTATTCGAGACAGGAAAAAGCGTTTCGGCCGTGTGGAGGGGGTAGACGATATATCGCTAGCAATTTTCTTGGTCTTGAATGTAGTTTATAATACCGTTCGCTTCTGCGTAGAAGTTTCACTTCTATTATGTGTCCCAACACACATATAAATGTTTTCCTTACCTGCACAGTATTATCTCAATTCCTACCAATTTCCAGGATCACAGGTCAACGAAAAGCATCTAATAGGCTTTCTTGACGGTCGGGCGATAGATTCCCTGTCGACAACAAAATCGTCTTTTGAAGCAGTTGAGTTGTGGTGTGGGACCGTAACATAGTTTAAATTTTAATACTTGCGTCGCAAAATACCTTCCTCATTTGTTACTCGACTTGGTCATAGGGAGGGTGTCAAGTGTATGTTTAGTTTTTATTTGCATTTACAAATTGATATGAATGGTCCCGCAGTGGACGTCGTACGGCTCATGCTGATTATGATGGTGGACATATATTCATCACCGACAGCTTTTATCGGTTCTCTGCTGACATACGCCAAGGCGACTGATTTCACACGTGTGTCCAACCTTTTTTTTATTGGTAACGAAGGGGAATGCATTTAGGCATGATACCTGGGAACCCGGGTAGGCCCCCAGACCTATGTTGGACTCGGCAATTGGGTAGCAATACCAACTAAACCCCTACGGAATTCATCTGACGCTATTAATGGAGTGTCCCGGATCTGCAGGCAACAGGACCCCTTCAGCGTCAGGCTGGCCTCGGCGAAAAGGCCATACTTCATCTCTTCGGGGAATGTCCGGCTACTACCGGGTTGCCATCCCGGCCCGACACGGAACACAGGGGCACTACTGAAGGCGCTGCAGATAGCGCCTTTATCCCCATTCATCGCCGGAGGGGGGAGGCCCCGTCGGCAGCCTCCACTCTCGCCCGCTCGACCTATGTCTACCTGGACGGCTCCTGCACGAGAACACCTTCTCATAAATGATATTTCTTCGGATAAATTGAGTAGTACAAATTATTATAGATGATTAGTATGAAATTCACAGGGTATGTAACACAAAAATCTACACAATATTTGTGGAGATTACTATGAACAAATCGGTCAAGAGTAAGTCGGACTTGTCTATGGAGGGTTCCGTGGCAGTATAAGTTAATTAGGTATACAGGCTGGTGACAGACAGACAGACAGTAGAGTATTAGTAATAGGGTCCCGTTTTTACTCTTTGTGTAGGGTTTGGTGTTCCAAGCCCCATAAAACCAAAGCTCGCCCAAAAACGTAGCGTGGAAGCTACGACCGGCCTACGAACTACCTACAAAAATTTTGTAATGCTGCAGACTTTTTTTCTTTGTTTGAACACGCTTATATCAGGAACCTCTGATCCGATTCGTAAAATTATTTCGGTGCTGCCCATTTATAAGATACGCTATATTTTTTAAGAGGCAGTGCCATGCTGCATAGGACGAGGCAGTGCTATGCTGCATAGGATGAGGCAGTGCTATGCTCGGCTTTCGTTGGTCTAAGACACAACGAGAAACGCCATGGCCGGTTGGCGTAATAAAAATAAACATAAAAATGTATGGAATTAATTTTAGAGCATTCAACTAAAGTACTAAGGCAGCATAAGCGGGCAGATGTTTTAAACGTCGAGCGCAGATTATACACACCCCAACAATAACTCCCGGGCTGTATAAGCGCGATAATCCCTCGGATTACGAAAGCGGAACACGGCTCCGAAAAAAAATAATAGATTTATTGCATCTTCCTGTAAATTACTGTGTGTTTACACACCTTTGACACACTTACACTATTTCAGTTAGCAGCGTTCTTGAGTTTCACCATCAATCTGAGATCCGTCAATCTTTACTAAAAGAAGTAAGGAAAAAAGTCACATAGAATAATTTTACAAAAAGGTTTGTTTTTAAATAATTTAGTAACGTTTCTATCACAAAATTAGCTATTACAATAAAACTACTTTTACGTATATCGCGGTTTATTAATTTAATTAACCGTGATTAATTTTAATAAACCGCGACAAAATCCGTAAAAGTAGTTTTATTGTAATGACCAACATTCGCGTAAACTTAAGACATCAACAAAATTAGCTTTTGATAAATATCATTTTATTTACGATATGTTTGGATAGCCTCTAGAATGGCCTCCATATGTTACGGCTACTAACCCCAAACATCAAATACAAAGATTTAAACTTAAGAATAAATGCAGTTAAAAAACAGGACATCGTAACACAGTTTGCTTCATGCTGAGGGAAGTGTGCAGTTTCATCCTGTTACAATAAGACACGTTGGGCAGCGGTCTAGCCGAGATTGTAGTCGATAGGGGGACAAACCACTCCTGCCCGCAGATGGAAAGGATGCATCCCGATAGTTATTTAATAGTAACTATTATTATTTTGGACGAGGGGACCGAGTCTTCTCGCCCATCCCGCTGAACTTACGGCGGTATGATGTGAGCGAGAGGTACCTCCCCGGTCGTGACTGGGCAGGTGCGTGAGAGAGGTGTGCGATGTAAGCGCAGTAAAGCGTTACATTTTTACAATATTGTACTTCACATATTTATTACTAGCAGCGCCCCCCGGGTTCACCCGCGTATCTCCGGTCGCTATCTTTAGAAGTGGGTTTTCCATAATTATTTTTTTATTCTTTTTAGTTTAATAAAAACCTGAAGACGAATTTTCATGCTTCTAACTTCCAAAAAGAGGGATCTACGGACTAACTTATACTTATAAGAAATGTCAACCCCTACTTCAACCACTATGGGTAAAATATGTACACTGTTTCTCTATCTCAAATCAACATCATTATTAGAAATAATAATGCACTTCATTATTTTAATTTTAATAAAATAAGTTTGTTAAAATTTATTAATTAACAAAGCACTACAAAAAGCATTACTTGATTAAGACAATGCGCTTCCTTTGTTCCGATCGATTCCCGCGCTAACAATAGTTTATGTTCCCGCCAATAGACCTGTCACCACGACAATGAGTCACAGATAAACTTTTGTTCAGAGCAATTATTTTACGGCAAAGAAGTTAGAGTCGAAATTCCAACGTTAATTTTAATTTGTATATCTGTGAGGAATAGAAAAAAGGTGTCATTCTTCATTCGTATGTGCAAATGCGTGGGAAACGATATTGGAAGTAACCAGAAATTATTTTAGATGGCAAACAGAAGAACAGGTACACGTTACAGCAGTACTCTTTTTTTTCAACCCACTCTACCTAACTAAAATATGTAATATTAATCCTCCAGATTTTGTAATAAAATCAATTTATTACTTATGAAAAAAAAAAACAATTATTTATATTAATTTTGTTGGAATGATTTTTTGTATAAGGTATATAATATGAGGGGGTTGACTTATCACAAGAAGGAATGTTATAAAGCACTTAACAACTTCAAAATAGACGGTTTATGGGTACGACAATTTGTTTTTTTTTTAAATAATATTAGGAGTATTTCTTTATTTTTATCCTTTTTGTCCGTGTCTAATTGGATTACCCACAAAGTTAAAGATTTTTCTGTCTTAGAGAGATTGTCCACACATTAGTTAATGGCTCTAAGCCAACTAAACCTTGTCCCATTTCGCTTTTCTTTGCCTTTAATAACATTCTTTCGTCATTACTACGTATATACAAAAAGCAAGCGCGAACGCATGTTGAGGGCTCCGTAGGTTTTTTTTTCACATCAAAATGTAACGTCGATGATCGGATTGGCGATGTTATGTTAATGGTCAAACCACGCCCAAGTTTTCAACTAGCTTAACGGTGATCACGAAATTATTGTTAACTTTTTTCCTAATTATCAGATTCTATCGATTCACCCCGACTTCGCCCCTGGATATATTGTTAGCTTAACAAATTAAATAGTAAAAACTTCCTCGATAATCGTACTATCCATGGACGATAAATGCACGAAATATCGTGGAGAGAATATTTTGAGAAAAAAAAGACAGACAGACTTTTGAGGACCTCGTTTTGTAACACGTATGTATAGGTTTATCATCAATTATCATCAGTGGGTTCATAGTGGATGTCGCTGGCCATCCTGAAGACACAGGAGTAGCAGTGGTGGGAATGAGTGGTGGGCCAAGCCCATTTAGAATGTATAGATTTATAAATAATAATATATCTATTTTTTTTTCGGAGGGACCTACTACTGGTTGGTGGCGCTTTGAACAGCCTCAACAGTTCGACTGACTAGCGAAAACTTTTGTGTATTCAGGTTTAGGTACACCATAGGGGGACAGACCCCTCTTTTCCCTCAGATGGGAAGAGATGTACCGGGTTATATATATAGTAATTATTTTTGGGACTGAAAAGGGGGAAGCCCACACTAGTGGGTCGGCGGGCCACGATGCCGTTTTGATTTGCGGTAGCGTGGGTAAGGATAATTGAGCTCATTTATTGTTGGGCTAATCGGAGGAGGCCTGCCTCCTCGTCCCTCCCTCAGACGAGAGGGGTTGATTTGCGTTAAAAATCAGCAAAAAGCCGTGTTCATAATTTATTTAATATTATTAGAGCTCTCCAAAGTCGCGTTATTTTATCTCTACGAATCTAAGCTCTCCGAACCCGGGCTCGTTTCCGTAAGCGGCGTATAATAAACCTAAGTAAAGCCGGCCTCGAGTATATCTTATTAAAGCAATTAAAAAGCGAATGAAGAGATGTCAAATTTTAAACCACGTTTTCTTGATCAAATTCTTACAGTCGTGACGTCAACGCAAACCCGACCGTTTTGAAATGCCACGGAACCCTACACACGTAAACACGAACGTGAAAAAAATTCCGTAAAATTTGACACATACCTTCCCACGCAAATGCAAATTTCCGATGAGCTGAATGAAGCTAGAGGTGGCCGGCGCAAAAAGTGCTTTAAAGTCAACAAAACAGTAATACCTGTTTAGCCCACGTGCGGGCAGAGACAACGACACCATTATAGACAGTATGAAAAACCATAGACAATAAATAAAAGTGGTTACTGCGAAATTGTGGCTTACGTTCCCGCATTTTGGGTTACTTCCGGAAGACCATTTCTCCGTCATCCCGATTTACTTCCTACTATTGTTATCAATGAAATATAGTTGTTCCTACTATGGTTAGAAATGAAAAATTATTGAATGGACTTGAATGTATCTTGGTATAAATTAATATGTTAAATGTATAGAGAAATTTAGCACATAGCCAAATTTCTCTATACATTTAACATATTAAGACCTGTTTTAAAATAATAATAATATTTTACACTCAGAAAAAGTGTTAGGTCCTATGGCGTCCTACCCCTGTAACACAAAATATTTTTATAGAAACATGCAGTCGGAATCTATCGGCTACAGGTACCCATAAATGTCCTCGTAAATGCGTTGCACTCACGCGACAGTCATTCCGTATCGGGCGAAAGCTTCACCCATGTTCGTGTCTGCCCAATTCAGTTGTAGCATCACTATCACTAGTTTATCCCGGCGCAGTATAAAGACACAACGATGCACGATGGTATTATACACCATAACATCCCATACATCACTCTCCCCCCCCCCCCACTCGAAGCGTAAAAACAACAGAGTTGAAGTACGGGACCACCGTGCACCGGGGATAGAACCCGGATCCGGCGGATTAGCGCACGTGTACAATGTTTTTGTTCGACCTAAGCTCTGCTATCTGCATAAATCTCAAGCGATGGAAAATTCAACAAAAAAGTAAATACTGGACTCTATTCAATTACTTACATTGATATACAAGAATTCAAGATACACGATTTCATACTGAACTGTCATTAAAAACATCTTTGATTGTACATAAACATTTATTTTTGCAGAGTCAGCTTTACGCGCATTATTTTAATACGGACGTTTTTGAAACGCCGATTGTGTTTTTATTTTGTAAATTAATTTTATTAATTAAGAAAGTAGTGTCCGCGACAGGAGTTTACTCGCGCGAACAAGATTCTGAAGTCACAGTTTTACGCGATTTTATTCTTCCTATGTTATGTAGTATAAACTCATAATATACAAGAATATCTTTTTTTAGTAAGAGGTAGTGCCACGCTGCGTTGCAACCGAATTGAGCCACCACGACTGGGGACCTGTCACTGACTTCATGCCACTGTTAAATGACAGCTATGCCTTTCGTGCGGTTTGTGAGTTGTCGGTGGTCCACTGGGGAAATGTGTAGGACGGCAACGCCTACAGGGACGGTAGTCACCTAATTAATGTCTCCGACTGCACTGTAAATAATTTTCACATAGAGTCATGTCTAACTGGATTAATGTGACAATTGCCTTTAACAAAGTAAAAACGCCTTCTTGGCTTCAATTTGTAACTATTCTTACTTAACTTTTCGATCCATCAATTATCTCGTATGTAGACGAGTACAT